>CAHIKZ030002101.1:712500-835000 GCA_903632075.3 Acanthosepion pharaonis | reverse complement strand
ATATATATATATAAATATATATATATATATATATATATATATATATATATATATATATATATATATATATATATATGCATGTGCTTTCATCTTCTTCCCTTTCCTTCCTGTTGGCTCTTCCTGCATGTTTTCATATCCCCTTTTTTTTATTTCTATTTTGACATGGGTAAGCTCTTCCTTTCTTTTTACCCTCCCTCCATCATCTTGACATCTTTTCTTTTTTTTTTCTTTCTTTCTATTCTTTTTCCTTCCTTCCCCCCCAACCCTTTTCTTTGGCTCTTCTTTTTTCTTTCCTTCCTCCCACGTACTCGCGCTGGCTCTTCCTTCTTTGTTAAACTCCCTCCGAATATTTTCTTTTTCCTTAATTTTTTTTTTTTTTTCCTACCATTTTGTCTCCTTCGGTATTTTATCAGTTCCTCCTTTGATTGTATATTCGCTCCATAAAAAGGAAAAAAAAAAAACTCATAAATTTTTCCACCATTTTGTTTTCATTTGTCTTTATTTATTTTCATTTTCTTATTACCGAGAATATCCAAAATTATTCTTTCTTCTTATTTTTCTTAATGTTCGTTATTTTTGTCTCTCTTTTTTTTCTTTTTTTTTTGTTAATTTTTTTTTTTTGGGGGGGGTTGTTTCTCTTCCGTCTATTAAATAATTTGTTCATTTTTTTTTTCTTCATTATTTTCTTTCCTCTTTTTGAAATTATTTGCTTCCTTCTTTTTTCTTTCTTTTTTCTTTCTATTAAATTTTCTATCTTCCTTTCGTTTTTTATACATCTCTACTTGCTCACCGCTTATAAATACCATATATATATATATATATATATATATATATATATATATATATATATTTTACAGCAATAATTTATATTATTTTTTTTATATAATAATTTATTTTTATATATATATATATATATATATATATATATATATATATATATATATATATATATATATATATATATATATATATATATATATATATATATATATATATATATATATATATATATATATATATATATATATATATATATATATATTGCAATGGTTAGCAAGATTGTCTCACTACATCAATTACGAATAATTAGCGAGTTCAATCCTCACTCAGTGCACCATACTTGCGTCTTTCTTGTACATACAACGTACGCTTAGTATGTATATATATATATACACGCATATATATATATAGAGAGAGAGTAAGCGCGTAAATTAAATTCGATCTGAAATTATTGCTGTATAATACTTGATCGCTATGAGGAAAATTCACCACAAAATTACCAAATTGACATGGTATAAGATAAGCAGAAGCTTAAAAAAACATTTTCTCTCTAAAATAAATACTTTCTTTTATTTTTATGACAACAAATTTACTGATGCAATTGCGCATATATACATGCATATAGATAGATAGATAGATAGATAGATAGACAGACTGACTGACACATATATATCTGGATATATATCGAGATAGATAGGGAGAGAACGAGTGCTTGTGTGTGTGTGTGTGTGTGTGTGTGTGTGTGTGTGTGTGTGTGTGTGTGTGTGTGTGATAGAGATAGAGACACTTGAAATGAATCAAAAAAAAAAGAAAGAAAGAAAGAGCGGGAACGAAAAACAAAAAGAAATATCTCTCTTCTTTATATGTCAGTGTGTAAAATCTTTGTTGAATATTGACCACAAAAGAAAATTATTTTCTTTTTGCAATTTAAAAAAAAATATACTGTTATTGATTTCAGTGTTACCAAATTTGGTATTGATTATTTGATGGGAGAGAAAGGGTTGTTTGAATGCAAGAGTTTAAGACTTTGTCATGTCGACCACTGCTTTTTTCCTCCCCCTCTCCCCCCTCCCTCCTCCTTTCTCTCTCTTTTATTTTTGCTCTTTCTCTCTTCTTATTCTCGATATTTTTGTTCTTTATATATTTCTCTTTTCATTCCATTCTTTGTTTTTGGGGGGTTTTTTTTTTGCTTTTTTTTTTGTTTTTTTTTTGTTTTTTTCACTTTTTTACTCACGTTTTTCTTTGTTCCATTCGACATTTTTTTTTATTTTTTATTTTTCTTCTTTTGTTGCTTTTGTTGTTTGGGCTTCTCTGACCTTAAATTACAACAATTTTCTCTGGACAAATGCTATTTATTTCAACCACTCTTCCTTTTCTACCCGTTTTTTTTGTTTTTTTTTCTTTTGTTTCTCTTTTCCCATTTTTTTTTTCATTATTAACTACATTTCCTGCTTTTCCTTCCTTCCTTCCTTCCTTCCTTCCTTCCTTCCTTCCTTCCTTCCTTCCTTCCTTCCCCGTTTATGGTTTTTTATTCTCACCTCTTCTTTTTTCTTTAATTCTTTTTCATTCTTTCCTCATTTTTCTTTTCCGTTTTTTCTTTATTTATTTGGTCTATCTCTTTCTTTCTTTCTTTCTTTCTTTCTTTCTTTCTTTCTTTCTTTCTTTCTTTCTTCCTTCCTGCTGTCTTTATTTCATTGTTTCTTACTTTTCTTTTCTTTCCTTCTATTCTTTCTGATCTTTCTGTATTTTCATTCTTAACTACATTTTCTGTCTGTTTCTTTCGTTTTTAAAATTTCTTTCTTTCTTTGATTTACACCCCATTTTATTTCTTTCTTATTTCAGGTTTTTCATTCTCCACCCCCCCTCTCTCTCTCTCTCTCTCTCTCTCTATCTATCTATCTATCTATCTATCTATCTATCTATCTATCTATCTGTCTCGTTCTCTTTCCTCCCCCTCTCTCTCTATCTATTTCTACTGATTTTTCTTTCTTTCTCTATTTATTTATTCATTTGCCCATCTGCTTTTCTTTCTTTTTCTCCCGTTTTTCTTTCGACTTGCTTTTTATTTATTTTTTATTCTCGCATTTTCGTTTTATTCTTATTCTTATTTCTATTTTCTTTCTTTCCATTTTTACTCTTTTCTTTGTTCTTTCTTTCCTTTCCTCCTCACTTTTCTTGTCTCTTTTCTTTGTCTTTTCTTTTTTTTCTTTTTCTCCCCACTTTTTTCTGCTTTTTTTGTTTTGCTTGTCTTTCTTTCTTTCTTTCTTTCTTTCTTTCTTTCTTTCTTTCACCAACCCTAGCGTCTCTTTTTGATCCACTCTCTTTCTTTCTCTTTTCTCTCTCTTTTCTCTCTCTTTCTCTTTCTTTCTCTTTTCTCTCCTCCCTCCTTTCTGGTTGTTGATGCGATTTTCCATAAATTTCCTTTTCAATTCTTTCCACGTATCTATTTTCTTTTTTCTTTTTTTTTTTTTTCATTTGTCTTCTCTTCTCCTCGGTGAAAGACATTGAAACATATTCGAAATAAAGCTGCCGACATATTCTCTCAACTGCCCTTAGTCATTTAATTATTTTTGTTTCCACCAGCATGACTGATGCTAATCGCCAAGAGATCAGCTCATTGCACATTCTTGATCTCACATTTTCCACTAACAAATGGAATGTTTATATTGAACCAATTTCTAAGTCTACTGCTCGGAAGGGTTTATTCCTGTGTCGGAAAATTATTCTCGTCAGAATTCATCTTGCACGTTTATAAATCTACCATTCGTCCGTGCATTTAATATTGTGGCCATATCTGGTCTAGTACTCTTGCTATATATCTCTGGATTCTCAAAAAATCCAAAGAAGAGTCTGTTATGTTATCGGTCTTGACCTGGCATCTCGGCTTCAATCCCACCGTCGTGACACGGCTTCCTTTTGTTTTTTCGATAAATATTCTCATGGTAGTTGTTCTAATGACCTCTCCTCCTTGTTCCCTCGACCACGTGAATTTAAGCGCACTACTAGATTGGCTGATAGGTCTCAGCGAGTTACTGTTGAAATAGCTCGATGTAACCGTAAGTTCTATTCTAATCGTTTCTTTTCTCGCACTTCTTGCCTGTGGAACTCTCTTCCGGTTTTTTGTTTCACCGCCACCTATGCCCTTCAAAAATTTAAATGCAAAATCAATCGCCATATTCTGTCTTCCTGAATTCTGTTTTCTTTTTATTTTCCTTTCTCTTCATTGTTTTTCACTCTCGGTAACCCACCCACCTGCGTCTTAGTGACTTTATTGTCTTGCTTGAGTCGAAATGATTAAGAAAAAACACAAAATTGATATTTAACTATTTATTCAGATTACTTTTTTTAATTTTCTTAGATCACAAGGAAAACAATTTGAATTTGACATTTCTCTTTTCATCTAATTTATCCATTTCAACAAGCAGACTGATAGATATGAAAAGACCGAGATAAAGGATAGATAGATCGATAGATAAATATCCTTACATGCATTTGTGTTTCAATAGATATTTATTGAAAAAGGCTTTGTCAGGAAGAGATCGATTTTCATAGAAATCTACCTTCAATGATTAAAAATGTCTTCCAGCGAATAAAACCTCAGTGATGGCAATTTTCTTTTGAACCTCGTGGTCTGGCACTACACAATCACAAACAAAGAACTGTACCAAATAACATAAACAATATCACTTGAGAATTTTCAACAGCAGCAACAACTAAAATGGATAGCACATGTAACTTGAAGAGAAAATAAGAACATAATCAAGATGTCGACCTTCCACACTACCCCAAATAAAAGGTTAGGAAGGAAACTCCCATCAGTACTGGAAAGAACAATAAGAGTTACTTGAGGATCCTATTTTCCTGAAAAACTGGATCAGACGGCTCACCAGAGTTCTTTAAAAACTGGAACAACAGATGATGACATCCAGTAAGCAAGGAAGCGGGAGGCAGCGAGACATTTTTTATAGAGTTTAGAGAGAACAGGATCCAGTTCGGGAGCACGCTTCTTAATAACTATTACAGGGATGCCATTGGGTCCACGTGCTTTGTGGGGATCCAGGTTAGAGATAATAGCAGAGAGCATGGAAAGTTTTATATGCATATCACTCAACGCTACCAAAGAGTTCGGGCTCCTAACGGCCAGTCGGAATCAGCGGCTAGCAAACTGCTAACCCGGTGCCATCATAATGGAATCTCACAGCCACTGGTTAGTTTGATCAACAAAGACTTAAGACAGTTAAATCATTGAGGCCCTGGTAAGAGAAAGAAAGAAAGAGAACCGGTAAACCATATCTTGAACAGGGAACAAGGGATGAACATCTACTTCTGTTTAATGGAAGGACGATAGATGAGCCTATCTACTCCTATTACCAATGAGCAATGAATTTGTAAGGCAGTATTTGAAATATTAGTAGAGTAACCATCGTAACTTAGATTAGTACGCTGTTACACAGTAAAAAGTTTTTGTTTTTTTTTATCATTGGCAGAGCAAATCTGGGAGAAAATTCAGAAGTAGCAGGAAAGAACTGGAACATTCTAAACACCGTTCCGATTTTTCGAACACCAGTATCTCCACTATCTCTTTTTTCGATTGTGCGTGTTTTAATCATTTCACCCCCCACCACCACCACCAAAAAAGCAAGGGAATAAAGACACTAAGATACAAGCGCTTACTGAGTGTGTGATAATATAAGTAAAGTAAAAATATTAAGGAGAATGAACAATAAAAAACAGGACTTTAAAAGCGATTGACATTGCATTTAATTTTTTTGAAAATCAAACTTGACTGGAAAGCAAGAAGCTAGAAGAGAGTTCCACAAATGAGAAGTGCAAGATAGGAAACTGTTAATATAAATCTTACGGTTACATCGAGCCATTGCAAATGTAAAAAGATGACACCTTGCCGCATATATATATATATATATATATATATATATATATATATATATATATATTTGGAAGAAGACTTCCTGTTGTTATCGGGACGATTCCAGCGTGCGGTACCTTTGGAAATTCCCTAAACCAAGCCTCGGGAATGAAATTGGTTAGACGTAACACTTGGGGACCATTGATAGCCGTGGTAGACGACGTCACAAGACATCGTGACCGTGGATTTGAATGTACTGGACTTGTTCAGATTGTTGATCACGATAGATAACACGCTCTCTTTCATAAACTGTAACTAAGGTCTGCTCAGCATAGTTGCAGTATAAACCACAGGTGGGCTCTGTGGGTATTGAATAAACACAAATGTGACTGAGCGAGCGTCTGAATTAAGGATTGGCTAGCCGCCCTAGTAGACAGGTATCCGCGCATACGAGTGGCTATATATATATATGTGTGTAAGTGTGTGTGTGTGTAAATCATTTCACTCCAAGCAAGATAATAAAGCCACTTAGACGAATATTGAGAAGAATTAAGAAGACAGAAGATGACGATTGGCATTGCGTTTACATTTGTGAAGCTCAAAGTTGATTGGAACGCCAGAAGATGAAAGAGATTTCTACAAACGAGAAGTACGAAAGAATGTGTCAGCATAGAACTTACGGTTGTACTTCGGTTAAATTCATAGTCTTGTTACTAAAGAGGAAAGCTAATCAGAACAATTACCATAAAAGTGGTTATAGAAATGTCACAGGGAAAATACATTACGGCGGTGGGAGATGCCACTAAAATTTGCTTGCGTGCATATATGGTGGACTCTCCCGCCGTATTCAACGTATGAAGGTCAAGCAGCCCAGATTTAATTTGATTACAGTGGTGAAGGTTTTATGCAGGACCATCCACACTTTTTGAAGGGACGAATTCAGAGACCTGGTGCACTACGTGCCACAAGGTCCCCAAACGACCCTTCGCAGGTTTTGAATTCAGAGTTGTCCTTCTCCTAGACCAGTTGCCATCCAAGGCTATAGAACCCAGTCTGTCCTGCTATTTATCCATAACTGGAGGGAGAAGAAGAGGATTCATACCTTTCCCAAGAGTATTAACACGTCAGTGAATGTAATGGATTCGACTGAATTCGAACTCGGCCCGATTCTCAATCCGAGCCGTTATCCACCACTCCACGGTGTATATATATATATATATATATATATATATATATATATATATATATATATATATATATATATATATATATATGTGTATGTGTGCATATATATATATATATATATATACACACACACACACACACATATATATATATATATATATATATATATATATATATATGCATATGAATATATATGTGTGTGAGAGGGAGAGAGAGAAAGGAGGGGCTTCATGCAGGAAAGCAATAACTAGGTTAACTTTGGGAAAAGTATAATGTAACTTGTTGGTTAATAATACGGAATATGGACTCGGCAAACTGAGTTCAAATTCCGGCAGAGATATTTCGTATTCCCTTCACATTACCACCCCATGCACACACACAGACTCACACGCATACCCACTCCACAGGCTTACGAATGTCATGAATCCATCTTGTTTCTTTGCAGTCTGGGTTAAATAAAAAGAAAATGGAATTAGGAGAATGGGTTTCATATCAACAGAACCTGTATAGAAAAGGAGCATATGAAAAGAACGTCGGTCAGCGTCTTTTACTTCTTTCGAACAGAGAGAAAAAAAAAGTAATTTTTTAACAAGATAATAATTGATCAAAAAGTATCGGGACAAAAGTAACGGAGCTCAAGTCCACAGAGTGAAGCCGCTTGGCACAGACTGACTTTGAACACTGTCGTGCATGCGCACTAAGTTATAACGTTCTCGCTCACATCTGTTGTTTATAGCAGTACTTGGTAGGAAAGTGTGTAGCGTGAGGTCGACTCGCCACACTACAGAGGTTCCATCAATGGCCATGGCTTATGCGGCAGTTTTTGGCCAAGAGCAAATTTCGCCATCTCCAACAACCACCATATTCCCCAGATATCGTCCTATGCGACTTTTTCCTTTTCAAAAATCAAATCCCACTTGATAGGAACAAGATTACAAGACGTCGAGAAAATCCAAGAGAATGCGAAGAGGCAGCTGGTCGCTATACCAAAAAAGGAGTTCCAGGAATGCTTCCATCAATGGAAACGACGCTGAAAATTGTGCGGCTTCAGAAGGTGACTACTTCAAGGGAGGTTAAATGCAGAATTGTAGAATGTGTTGTAGTTTTCTTTTTATAATGTTCTGGCTTACTTTCATTGTTTATAGCAGTACTTGGGAGGAAAGTGTGTAGAGTGTGGTTGTCTTACCACACCACAGAGGTTCCATCAGTGAACATGGTTTATACAGTAGGTGTGGACCAAGAACAACATTTCCCATGTCCGACAACAGCCATATTCCGCAGATCTCGCCTCTTGCCACTTTTTCCTCTTTCAAGAAATCAAACCCCTGTTGAAAGGAACAAGATTTCAAGACGTCAAAGCAATCTCGAAAGAATGCGACAAGGCAGCTGCTCGCTATCCCCCAGAACCCCATCAAAAATAAGAGTTCCTATAATGCTTCTATCAATGTAAACGCCGCCGGCTAAAGTGTATCCGTTCAAAAGGGTACTACTTCGAAGGAGATTAAATGCTGAACTGATATATGCTGTAGTTTCTTTTTAAAGCACCAATTCCGATACTTTTCGATCAACCCCTGTAAAGATAATATTGTTACCAGAAATTACAGAAGAGAAAAGAAAAGAAAAGAAAAGAAAAAGCAAAAATTGTATCTACATCCAACACAATTTAATGTCTTAAATTAAACGGAATCTACTTGGGAATATTTTTTTTTTTTTTTTTTTTTTACTCGGTGTTTGATTGGATTCGAAATAATACTTTATGATGAATTTCTGGAACGAATTTCTTTTTTTCCCAGTAGAGTTACTCAACGCGACAAAGAACAATTTTCTCATTTGAGTAGCATATTGAAAAAGTAACGACCCTTTATGCATCGACAAAGAAAAGTGTGGTATACTGCTGCGGAATATATAATCTCCTATGTAAGCGACCGCTGGTCCCGAATGAAAAAGGCCCACGATTCATACCGATGTTATCTTTTTATTTAGGAAACGCACAATGAAAACAAGAAGCAAATAACAAATATTTCTCGGAAAAGAAGAAATAGACAAACAAAGTACATTGTTGTGGTTTCTGTTTGAAACGTGTTTTCATTACTTGTATATTTTAACCCTACTGATACCGCCACTCTGCTGCTACTAAGTCTCAAAGTCTCTAAGCCTGGGAATGAATGTACCGGTCTATTCGGCGACCGTTACACCTATATGGCAATGAATGCTGGACAATATCTTTACATATGTGATGTAATGAATATGCATACACCTGGGTTCCCCCTCACAGTAATATGATTGGCTGGTGTCAGCCATAAATACAGACTGATGTGGCGGTACAGACGACACCTAATGACTATGCCTATTGGCTACGCCTATTGTCTTCGCCTATTGCCTACCACTACGACGAGTACCAGTCCATTACGATAGATTGTCCTACCCAGTTACAGTAGTCAACAACCACTTTGCTACTTCGAACAAATATATCCCTTTCCGGGACATATCAATATGAATGATAGGCTTGAAATGACATGTAGTCCCATCAATAGCTGTTGGACAGAGCTTGTGAATAACGAGAAGTTCTTAAGTAGTAGGAACTACAATAAATCTGATATATACGGTCCATTGCTGAAGCAGCATGAAAAATGGTCGGTTTCTTGTAATGCTTCACTAAGTATCTGACTCTTCCTGCCATGCTCTATCTTTAAAAAAAAAAAAACTCCCGAGCAGTCCAAAAATGGAGTATTGTGGCCATGTCTGGAAGGAAGCGACACAATCCTCACTTTCCAGATTCGACAGAATAAAAAAAAAGTGTCTGTGCGGCCTTGTGAATGATAAATTATTTTCCACCCTACAACCATTTTCCCCACAGACGAAACGTTCATCATCCTCATTCCCTTTGTATTCCATTAGTAAGGAGTGTAGAATATTGGTTAGCTTGCCAGTGGTCTGACACACAAATAGGCTAGTCTAGCCAAAAGCCAACGATATTTAGTCACCCCCCCCACGAGGACATCATGTGGCACTAGACCGGTTTAACGTGGGATCTCCGAGCCCGTGGGCTCGGCCAAAAATATGCCCATTGAACCCGTAAAAACGGGTTCAGGGTCGGTTTACCTCCCCGAAAGAGAATCCGCCCTTCGGCGTAGCCTCTTTTGGGTTCCTCACCGCCCGAAGGCAGAGAGTTCAACCGATCAGCCAGTCAACTGACTGACCAATTCGTAGCCAAAAGCCAACTGACTTGAGTCATTTCATGGAGAAATATATGGGTGAATAAAGACCATTCATGCAAATGTATTGGGCAGGTCCATTCTAGCAAAATGGACCAACCTAACTGGTGTATTAGGCACTTTCCTATAAAATAAGGTAAAAGCGGCTGGCTTTTTTTTACAAGGAAACACATGAAGGCAGTCGTGTTGGCAGGTAAGTCACTTGACTTCTACAAGGAGGAAGTTCTCCTTAAATAGTTCCTTATCCAGAAGTAGGGGACCGCTTGAGAAGAACGGGTACTGCAATTAACCTCCCACAATTCGAAATATATCTCGACTTTAAATAAACAAAGGCTTTATAAGTCGTAAAAAATCAGTAAAATTCCCAGAACTGTTGCATTCTGGAAAAAAAATCCCGAGAGAATGCATCAGTGTAATCTTAAACTCTTCGAGTCTAGGATCAACTGTTGTCTATCCCAGAAATCTTCATAATATCCACCTCTTGTTCCGTTCCCGTACGCCCTTACAACAACCTCATTACTATCCTTACTGATTACCCTTGAGCTTCAAACAGATGCACCGAGCCGACTATTCTTTTCTGGAGAAAAATCCACCCGGGATATCTTTATTCCAGCCACCCCTTTTATTAAATATACAGGAATTTTTCTTCCACCCTTAATTTAGACTGAAGGCATTCTAGGAGAAAGCGTTTGATTACTGACAATTATCAAGTTCTTTTAAAAAACATTCCAGTCACCTCTTTTATTCCAACCATACTGTCTATTTAAAACTCAATTTGTAAAGACAGAGAAGAAAACAGATACATACACCCCTTCCCCGTCTCTCTGTCATTCTCTCGCACTCACATCATATCTATGTCTGTCTATGTGTCTGTCTATCCGACTTTTTCTATCTATTGTTTCCATATCTATCAAAATCCATTAAGAATTGTATATACAGGAATTAAGTTAAATTTTACTATTTATAGCCATTTCTTTCTTTATATTCTTTTTGATAACTTGACAGAGTTGGCAACCCTATACACAGAATCTAATCTCGTCAGGGGATTATCACCAATTGACGACGTCTTAGGAGGAGACATAATCCGAACAAAATTGGAGAAATCAGACAACGTGGAAAAATAAGAAAAATGTTTTTTATTTTGCCTGATGTATAAAAAAAATAGAAGGGGAGAAAAATAGGAAGAGAGTATAAAGAGAGAAGAAAATGATGAAAATGTGAAATAATGTTAATATTTGACATATACACATACACACACACACAAACACACACAGACACGCGCACACACAGAAATACACACACGCACGCACACACGCACATACACACAACGAGGGAAAGTGCAACCTTAACGCCAATAATCAGCGCGTAACAGAATTAATACAAAACGGCTCGTCTACCAAATGCTGAATGCAACATCAATCAGCTAAGTGGCAAAGTTTATTTGTGTCGTGACATAGGCAAAATGGACACGCCCTATTTTACATAGAGTCGAGCGACTACTAATAAGTCAGCCGTCATTCGGCACACAGCGAGAACGACTATTTGACATCACAACAATATGGCGTCGTCGATAGGATCTCTAACACTATTTGAGGAGCTGGACTTAATGGAAAAATGGATTGGTTGTTTTGCTGCCCAGGTACGGGCCAAGAAGTTAAAAGACCACAAAGTTGAACTGTGTGTGGGGGGGGGGAGGTGCATATACGTCACAGACTAAAAGATTAGTCTTGTAGTCTGTGACATCACAGCAATTTGTATTAATCATTTTACTGTATTTTTCCAATTTTCGAATAATCCGTTGAGTTTTGTGGTCGAAGTTGTGGATAAACTGTCCGGGGTTCATAATACTGAACACCTTATTACAAAATTGGAAAAATATAATAAAAAAATAAGCAAACAAACCTTGGCGGTCCTTTTTAATCAAACTTGTTTGGATGAATACTCCCTGCCTAATTATACCCTATACACACACACACACACACACACACATATATATATATATATGGGTAAATAGCAGGACAGACTAACTAGGTTCTATAGCCTTGGATGGCAACTGGTCTACGAGAAGGACAACTCTGAATTCAAAACCTGCGGAGGGTCGTTTGGGGACCAGGTCTCTGTATTCGTCCCTTCAAAAAGTGTGGATGGTGCTGCACGAAACCTTCACCATTATAATCAAATCATATGTGCTGTTGTCGGGCTGTCGGTTTCCTAGGAATTGATCTGCTTGACCCTCATACGTCGAATTCGATGGGAGAGTCGAGTATATATATATATATATATATATATATATATATATATAAAAAGTAAAGACAATCCTTAAAATCCATTTCGGTTATAATTTATTTCATGAATATATTTAAATATTCATCTCTTCAGACCGAAGATTTTTTTTTTTTAGAAATGAAATCAATTTGCCGAGACAAAATGGAAAAGGGAGAGAAAAAAGAAAGAAAAAGGAGAAGAAAAAAATTATATTAAAAGTAGAAAGAAAAAGAAAAATTTCAATATAATTTTTTTTTTTTAGAAATTTTAGGGAAGAGTGAAAAAGAGAGAGGGAGGGAGAGAGAGAGAGAAACTATTGGCCAATATCTCTGAAGAGTGAAGACATTACAAAAATGCCCTCACGAAACTTCGAATACGGCATGACTGAAATACCACCACTCAGTTAAGTGATAAGTTTCTCCACATTAATTCTATTAACGTTCTGTCCTTACATTTTGATATTGAGCACTTTATGACAAAAACCTACCTGCCTGGCTAAAATGCCTTTCCACCAGCAAATTACAGAAAAAGAACGTGCAATTTTGGCACCTAACAATCTTACAATTTAATACTATATATATATATATATATATATATATATATATATATATATATATATATATATATATATATATATATAGGTATAGAAGTTGGTAAATAAAATAACTAGATATTAGCAACCGATATGCGCGTTAACGCGTATACACCGGTAAGAAAAATAAATATTTACTAAATTTACTTTAAGATGTAAACATAACAGTGCTCGATGAAATTAGACAAAGCCAAGAAATATAAACGTAGGTATATGTATATTTATTAATATATATATATATATTGTAAGAGAAAAAAAAAACAAGAACAACATCTATTATATACCTGAAGATGTCTGTAGGAACAGACGAAAGCTTGTAGTAAAATAACAACTAATACGGCAGAAATTTATATAAACAAGGATCAATTCATTCATAACGGATCTGGAGGTTTTTGTGTACTATTTGAATTGTTTGCGATGATGGATGTCTCGCCATTTAAACCATTAACCTTTTTAGTTTTGTTTTTAATGAATAATATATATATATATATATATATATATATATATATATATATATATATATATATATATATATATGTACAAGGAGTAGCCTCTCCTTAAATAAATTGGACGTGGCATGTAAGCTGAACCTAGTTGTAGATTGCAGTTTTAGAGAGCATGATTTATGTATGCTGATTTAGTCTGCCACATGGTGCGGTTCTAGATTGATTTATTTCTTATAATATTTTTCTTTTCTTTTATGGTGGCTGATAAAGAAAGGACAGAATTGAGTATGACGCTTCTTTCCTTTTAGAAACTACTACTGAAATTCTTGTATTCCATAATTATATATATATATATATGGGTGAGTACAGCTGGGTGAGAAACAGGCACAAAAGGAAAAATGTAAGACGATTTTGAAAAATTTTACTTTGACAATTTTCAACAGGAAAATGTCGACGAAACATTTTACCTTCAAAGACCGATGCATTTTGAAAATTCTAATATAAACTCTTTATTAATATTCGAAAGTAGCATTATTGCATTTGTTGCTTAATTTTTATAGAAAGATACCAGGGGGTGCTGAAAATTTTCAGTTCGAACCACCTCCTCAAATCTGACCAAATGGTGAAACATCATTTTTTTATTATTATTCTTGGTAGAGCCGAAAAGTTCTCGGCAATCCTTACATATATAGTACGTCGTATAACCTTTAACCTTTATACCCAATTAATCTCTTTCTTCTCTTTTTCGATAAGGGAATGATTTTCGTTGAGGAAACTGGGTATCTGCTGCTTTCACTTTCGCACAAATGCACTTGTGAAGTGGTAACAATTTTTGCAAGCAAGGTTAAAATCGAAATTGTAAAAACGCTAACAAAATCAACGATTGAAACACTGTTGAATGTTACAGAATTTCAAGGAGCTTATATTAACATTTAAAATAATATAAAAAATTATATATTCAGTGTGTAGAATATTGCGTTAATTAAAATATATTTCTGGTGTCTATATCGTTTTGATTAATTTAGATTTATAAGTAATTTTTATATATGAATATAAAAATGTTACATGTATATAATAAAACCTAACATCGTCAAAGCAAGCTGAAAACCATGAAATATTGCTTTTAAGTAGGCAGGAAGTTATAATAAACTAAAGAATCGAATGAAAGCTTTCTTGGAGTTTTCTAAGTGAGTCTTCTGTCAGCTTTAATGTAAGCATCAGACTGTTCGATCTTGTTTTTTATTATCAGCAACTTTGACAAATTGAGCTCTTCAATTCGTAACAATGGTCTCCTCCTGTGTGTCATCGACAGCGTAACATCGACTGGGCAACTCCAGTTGAGATCTCTAAATCGTAACAAGATTCTTCCATTACGTAAGACTCATTACGCCTTTGATCGAAATACAGACATTGAGATCTCCAAATCGTAAGAGATTGCTTCCATTATGTAAGACTAAATACATCTTACACAGGAATACTGAAATACTATCAAAATCGTAACACGGCTACTCCATTATGTAAGACACGTTACGACTTTAGCTGAAATAGAAAAACTGACGTCTCCAAATCGTAACACGTATCTTCTATAACTACTTCGACCGAATAACAAAAATTATGCTCTCCAAATGGTAAAATAGCTGTTCCATTATGCTAGCGTCATTATGATTTCGACTGGAATATTGAAATTGCGCTTTCCAAATCGTCAGATGGCATTTCCATTATGTAAGACTCATTAAGACTTTGATTGAAATACTGAAATTGAGCTCTCCAATTCATAATACGGACCTTCTATGATGTTAGACACAATACGACTCGAATACTGAAATTGAGCTCTCCAATGCATAACACGGCTCTTCCATGATGTTAGACTCAATACTTATACTGAGATTTAGCTCTCCGATTCATAACACGTCACTTCCATGATGCTAGAAACAATACGAGTCTAATATTGAATTTGAGCTCTCCAATTCATAATACGGACCTTCCATGATGTTAGACTCAATACGACTCGAATACTGAAATTGAGCTCTCCAATTCATAATATGACCCTTGCATGATTTTAGACTCAATACGATTGGAATACGGAAATTGAGCTCTCCAATTCATAATACGTCACTTCCATGATGCTAGACTCAATACAATGGAATACTGAAATTTAGTTCTCCAATTCATAATACGGTTCTTCCATGATGTTAAAATCAATACGTCTGGAGTACTGAAATTTAGCCTTACAATTCATAATACGCTTCTTCCATGATGTTAGACTCAATACTACTGAAATACTAAAATTTAGCTCTCCTGTTCATAATACGGCTCTTCCATGATGTTAGACTCAATACGAATCCGACTGGAAAACTCAAATCGTTCTTTTCTAAATTTAACACTGACATTACAATAATCGTCGTCACACTAATTAGGCTCGGTGCTGCTTAATTTCAGATTTAATATTTTTGAACATACTTTTACCTTAATCCTTTTCTTCTTTTATATTTTGTACTACTGTAAGGCAATCTGTTACAGTTTTTTTTTTATCTCTCCTTATTTCTGTGTTCGAATAATTAACCAAAAGTTTCTTTTCTCGGACTTCCCTACGGTGGAATTCCCTTCCGCTTACTTGCTGCCGTGATAACTTCAATCTTCAAAAATTTTAATGCAATATCAATCGCCATCTTCTGTTGTTTTAAACCCCGTTTATTTTTTTTATCCTTTCCTCTATCCCCCCCCCTCTATACCCCAGTCTTTTCTCTCATTTTCACTCTTTGTAACCCCCACCCACTGAATACTAGTGACACTCCCATCTTGCTGAAATGATTAAAAATAAATCTTGTCCCCTGTAGCTCTTAGCAATGTTTGTCTTTTTGCTATCTCTCCTAATCCCCGTTCTGCCAACCATACACAAGTTGCTAGGTAGGTTATTCGCTGGATTCCTCCGTCTTTCTTTTTCTTTTTCTTTTTTTTAAATCAATTTACCCCAAGCAGGGCGATAATGCCACTAAGACGCAATGAGTTACTGTGAGTAAAAGAGAATGAGAAGACTTTAGAAGGAACTGGAAACCCAATCCTATTTTGTCTTCAATCTGTCCTGTGAGTATCAAATTTTCCAAGCCCTCTTTTCACATCATATGCCCTAGAAATTTCATATGTTTCTATCTGATTGTAAGTATGTGTGCTTTTTGGCTCAATTTTCTTTCAAATTTAGTTGTTGCTCACATATTCAGTCTGAAGTAGAAGTAGAACCTAATTTCTGTTAGCTCAAAGATTTCCTTCGTCTGAAAAAGAATTGTCCATCATTCACTCTCATATAGGGAACCGGTATTACATAACAGTCCGTTACTCTTTTCTTGCTTTTCCATTTTTTTTAATACTTTGCTTAACTTTTGGAAGGCGTTTTCCGTCCTCTGTTAAGACATCTCCTAGATATTTAACATACAAGTGCCCTAAGCTAATAACAATAGCAAAGCAATAAGAAACTCTTCTCTAATGCAAGTCTCCTAACATTTTTAATTGCACACACTGTAAGTACAAAGAATGGCATTTTCTTTTAATCATTTCACCCCAAGCAAAGCAATAAAGTCACTAAGACGCAAGGGATTATTGAATGTTAGAGAATATGAGTGGAAAAACCCTATCGACTAGAGAACATTAAAGGAACACGAATTAAGACAGTAGATAACTATCGACACTGCATTTAAATTTTTGAGGATCAAAGTTGAATAGGATGCAAGAAGCTGAAAGAGAATTCCACGAGCGAGAAGTGCGAGAGAAGAAACTGTTAGCATAGAACTTACGGTTTCATCTAGGAATTTCAACTATAAAATGATGAGACCTTGCCGCCAAACTAGTACTGCACTTATATTTCTAAAGCCTAGATACTACAGTGGAAAGTTTATCAGAAGAATTACCATGAAAGTGTTAATAGGAAAGGCACAGGATGATGAGAAAGTGATTGAAGGCGAGATGCCAGGTCAATAACACTGCAGATTCTTCATTAGATTTTATCAAGAATCTCTAAATATGCCCGAGGAGGACGGCTGGATTAATGTAAAAAGATCAAGAAGAGTAGCCATTCAAGACAACTTTCATTTCATGATTAATGTAAAAAGATCAAGAAGAGTAGCCATTCAAGACAACTTTCATTTCATGATTCGTTAAGAAATACTGAATCAGTTCGAAAATTCGTCAAGAATTACCATAACCTTTCAACTTGTGAAGAAGACGAGTATGTCAAGCCTTGTCAAATGCCTTTGAGATGTGTCCAAAACAACAACCCATGTTTCACTGTTCTTATCTAAAGCTTGATAAAGTTTTACAGCAATAACTGTTATCACATCAGCAATTGATCTAGAAAAGCGAAAGCCATCATTCCATTTACTTCTTTTTATATCCTTGCTATTTAGTTTGGCTCGCCCAGTTCGATTTCCAGTTGGATCCATTCCATTCACTTACGGGCTAATAACCCTTGGGAAAGGTATGAATCCTCATCTTCTCCCCCAACTATGGGTAAATAGCAGGACAGACCGGGTTCTATAGCCTTGGATGGCAACTGGTCTACCGCAGAAAGAAATGACAACCTACTGCGGGGAAAAATTCTGCTTTGTCAGTCAGATATCGAAAGATACATGATCGCCGAAGCGTGTATCACTCATAGCACATAACTGACTGACTGACTTTCCACTTGAATCCATTCCATTTACTTACGAGCTAATACCCTTGGGAAAGGTATCAATCCTCTTCTTCTCCCCCCAGATATGGGTAAATAGCAGGACAGACCGGGTTCTATAGCCTTGGATAACAACTATTCTACCACAGAAAAAAAAATGGCATTCTACTACGCGAAAAAATCTGCCTCGTCTGTCAGGTACCGAAAGATACATAATCGCCTAAGCGTGTATCACGTACGGCACATAACTGACTGATTGAAGCAATAAAATATCGTTGGAGATACGATGTTGTATGTTCAGTAACTATGTACAGAGCAAGGTGGAAGTCTTGTGGGTCGACACGGATCTTTCCTCACCTCTATTAAGCGTTGGAAGTTGGCATGTTTTGACCACCTCATACGGCATGACAACTTCTGCAAGACGATTATGCTTTTGAAGGCGGGCGCAGGCGAGGATAGCTACGCAAGAGGGAATCAAACAATATCAAGCAGTGGATGGACATGACGATGCTGGAACATCTGAGAACCACCGTCAACAGATCAGCCCTGGGGGAGGTTATCCTTTTCTTCTGCCCTCAGGTCTCTCTGACGAAGGACTGATGATGATGATGATGATTATGATGATGATTGTTTGTAATTTCTTTCCTATCTCTTTTGTCTCTCACATAAATAATTAAATATTGGTGGAGATCACACCCTGTGGACCGACGGTGCAGAATCACTGTACCAAATAACAGAAACCATATCACTTGAGGAATTTCAACAGCGGCAACAGCTAAAATGGATATCACATGTAACTCGAAGTGAAAATAATTCCATAATCAGGATATCGACATTCCACACTACATAAAACAAAAGGTTAAGAAGGAAAACCCCAATCAATAGTGGAAAGAGCAATAACAGCTACTGGACTTGATTAATCTATTTTTCTGATAAGTTGTTTTAAGAAGAAGATTTTGTAAATTTCAAACAACAGTCGTAGTTGCAATACTATTAGTTGAAACATTACTACATATTCTTCATAAAACACCTATTAAAGACACAGGTAATCATGGCTCACCACAGCTTCCTTTTCTTTGACCTGATTTCTTGGGAAAGATAGTATAGTGCTTTCTCGTTGTCTTATTGACAGTTTTGAATTCAGCGAACTTCTCTCCAGGCTTTCTGTCATGCAAGGCTAGATACCTCAGTCTGCCCTGCTATTTTATTAAGTTAAATACGCCATGTCCCTTCAGGACGTGGGCAATCATGGCTCCCCTCATATTAGTTTTCTTTATTATCACTGAACTCTTCTTATTTATTGGATGACAGTTGAATAGTTTTCTGTTACATTTTCCATGATTTTGAATTTAGAGTAGTACTTCATCAAGAATGGCCAGTTTACTTTGCTATTTAACCCATAGTTGGGAGGGGGAGAAGAGAGGAATTCATGCCTTTCTCAATGGCATTTCTTGCCCAATCCTCTTACGAAAATCTGAACATTAGATTTTTTTTTTTTTTGGTCATCTTGGGCTGGAAACTTTTCAGCACCTCCAGTATGTAATCATTATAATTTATAACTGTAATGACGAATTTCTTTTATAAATCCTACCTGTTCTAGCCTTTTTAGATAAATGGCTCGCCAAAGATATTTACTAAGTCAACTATCGGAAAATAAAGGTGAAATGATTGTACTGCGCCAAATCAGGTGTTTGTTATTATATTTCAAAGAGAACAAAGTGTGAGGAAGAGAAAGAGAGAAAGAATGAAGAAATTTTCCTAATCAATCAGACGGTTTGCCCTATTCAAGCAACTAATTAAGGTAGTTGGTGCACCAAATGTAGTGTAGCTGTAGCAGCAGATGGAAGTGGCTAGGGCAAAATAGCCCGACGGAACCTATCACTCTTAATTCTGTTTCAAATTCAGAGTTAGTTGTCCTTCTCCTAGACTGGTTGCCACCCAAGATTAAAGAAGTCAGTAGCCTTGCTATTTAACCCTTAGCTTGGGAGAGAGAGAGAGAGGGAGAGATAAAAAAAAAGACACGGGTTAATACTTTTTCCCAAGTGCATTTGCTACCGGATGTAGTTTATCATCATACCCAGGACTAATAGATGAGAGAAAATGATTTTGAATTTTCGCAAACAGCAAATATGGATGAAGTCCCTTTCATATTCGATGTGCCATCAAACACGGCAATAGAATCCAAAGGTACTTGATCTGTGACTGCTAAACATGTGGCCATGAAAAGACACATTACAAAGTTGGACTAGCATGCTGTGCTCGATGGCAGAAAACTGCCACATTTTTTTTTCATTTTTAAAAGGAAAACATTACCTGAAGAAAGAATACCCACTGGTATTTATGTTCACGTCCATCCAAAAAGTTGGATGGCTGAGGGAGGAATGGATTGTGATTTGATAAATTGTGGTCCCAGCGTCCTATTCGGCTATTAAAAAAACCTGCCTTATTAGTCTAGGACCAGTTTCGGGTTCATAGAGCTTTTTAAGAGGAAAGTTGTAGAATTGTTTGGGTTAAAGCTACAAAATATGATTTCCTATTTTATTCCAATCTACTGTTACAGTATTGCATTTGCATGCACAAAATCATACAAGGAAAATGTCTATAAGAAAGTGGTGACTTAGTTGCTAAAGTTTCTTTTTAAAAAGTAATCCTTATTAGATAGAGTAATGCAACAGCGAAGTTCACAAGGTAAGGTTAATTTTCTGGTTCGTTCGGTGTTGATAGGTAACGTGAGCGTGTGTTGTTGAATGAGTTGCCGAATGAATGTCTTTTGTGTTTGTAGAAGTTGGTGCAGCTCTGTAAAATTATAGTTGCAGCGGTTGAGTTGTCTTAAATCATAGAGGAAGACTTGATCTACTTGGAGGTAGTTTTAGATAGACAAGTTCAAAAAGTTTTCGTATGGTGCTCGGAGTTGGTTGATGATCACGTCGTATCTCGGAGTCCAGCCTTCTCTTTTTAATTTTCTGCTAAATGTAACAAGATCTGATGATTAGCATTTCTCTAAGTACATACTCCGAATTGTAACAGGAAGAATATTGATTTAACCGGATGGTCATCTTCCTTATATTCATACCAGCAAGCTCGCCAAGCCATCTTTCAAAATTGTCACTGGTTTCAAATTTTCTTTCTGATTGGTTGAAAATAATCCTGAGAAGTTCAATTGTGAAACTTTTTTCCAGTACAATCTTTTTTTTTTTTTTTTTTTTCAAGTTTTAACCAGGCATAGCGTCGCCACAATCAGGCTCAGACACAAGGCTTATCTAAAAAATCACATCCGAAAGCTTGATTGGTTAGAAATATCTTCACTCTAGATTGCATTTTTTGTGATTTTTTGGTTGTTTTTTTCACATTTTCTTTTGAAAAGTGAACTCAACAGACTAGCCCAAAATTTGAACTCAGTACTGTGATTTCAATTTCTGCGCCAATATCTGTTACTCTATCTGCGCATCCATCAAGATGTTATAATATTAGGTTACCCAGTTAGGCTCGAAGTCTTTGTTCTGGGTTATGAGCCATTGCTCTAATTCAAGCACAGTATATTATTTAGTAAGCTCGTCTAATGACAGCTACAGGGGCACAGCCATGTGGCGTCCACTAAGGCGTGAACTCGCGAACAATGGCCTGCGTGACAATGCCTGCTAGCCATCGGTCGTCTGCAAGTGTCCATACATGCGATAAAAGTTAATGCGTGTAATACATGTGACAGTATCTACTACTCGCAGGCCTAATAATAGCTCCTCCTTTAAAAGAAGAGGAAAATGACTAAAGACATTTAATTGAAAGATATATCCAGATATATTTAGGTTTCTGGCAAAGTTGACTAAGCTTACTGGTTAAGTTGAAATGACAAAAAATGAAAACGAAGAAGTGACTTCCCCCCACCCTGCCACTCTGTTTATGTGGTACACGCTCTTCGCCTATGTCTGTATGTTTGCCTCTATGCGAATGTATCTTATTGTTTCCATATCTGTCACAATCCATCCAGAACTGTATTGTTTGATTGATTGATTGATTGATTGATCTATCTATCTATCTATCTATCTATCTATCTATCTATCTATCTATCTATCTACCTATATCTATATATATATATATATATATATATATATATATATATATATATATATCCATCCATCACAATCTGTTCTTATCTCGGTGTCTTATTCCGTTTCCATCTATCTATCTATCTATCTATCTATCTATCTATCTATCTATCTATCTCAATCTGTTCTTATCTCTCTATCTGTCTTATTCCGTTTCTTTCTTTTTTTCTTTTCCTTCTATCTAGATAGCTAGTTTATCTGTTTCTATCCATCTATCTTATTCTGTTTCTATCTATCTATCTATCTATCTATCTATCTATCTATCTATCTATCTATCTCAATCTGTTATAATCTGTCTTATTCCGTTTCCTTCTACCTAACTCTCTATCTGGTTTATTCCGTTCTATCTATCTATCTATCTATCTATCTATCTATCTATCTATCTATCTATCTATCTATCTATCTATCTCAATCTGTTATAATCTGTCTTATTCCGTTTCCTTCTAACTGTCTATCTATCTGGTTTATTCCGTTCTTTCTTTCTTTCTTTCTTTCTTTCTATCTATATCTATCTATCTATCTATCTATCTATCGTTACCTTCTATCTAGCTAGTTTATCTCTTTCTATCCATCTATATATATATATATATATATATATATATATATATATATATATATATATATATATATATGTCTGTCTTATCTTATCTATCTATCTATCTAAGCTTGTTCTGATCTATTTCTCGTGCCTTGACGCCATACCAATGGATTGTGTAAAGTAGTAGTCGCTGCAGCTTGACGGGGGGTGTCGGTGGCTGCTGTGATGAGGTCAAAGTAGAGGAGTGGTGGGGGAGATAGCAGTGGTGTGAGTAAAGTATTAGAGCAAGTGGCAAGAAAATGGGGAGGCGGATGAAGTGGTTATGTGGTTCGAGGTGAGTCCAAGGAGTGGGAAGAGGACTTTGATCAATTAGAGAGGGTGGCAGGAATGGGGAGGGGGTCACATGAGCGTACGCCTTATGCAACCAAGAAGTCTTAGAGTTGGCAACTTTTTGATCAGTCTCATATTTCCTAAGCGACTTTTAAGAAACTTTTAACAGCAATAATGCGATTTCTTCGTCAACTAAACTATTTTTATTAGGATTTTTACATGTTATCGATTGCAAAGGCACAATTGACTGATTTTAAATAATAACGATTAAAAAAGAACACTCGGTACTTGTGGGTATAAATCAGGGGTTTAGCAGTGGTTTCAGGGCTTAAGTCTTATTGTTTTATATATATATATATATATATATATATATATATATATATTGAGAAAGATCGAGGGGGTAGAGATTAGAATATATATACATTATCAGAAATTCCTCTGTCATTAGCCAATCGAATGTAAAATCTTCAATCGCCACGTTGTATTGATGCAACTACACCGTGGGGTGGGTGGAGACTCAACGTAAGGTAATGGTTAACGAGTTAGGCTTACAGATCCTTTGTGTCCGCTGTCAAGTTCGATCCTCATTGGATAATATCTGTAGCCATTAAATATCTAAGAACGCCTAATGATTAGCGATTCTAGTCTGGTTGACTATCATTCTTGTGTTATGTGTTCCATCTTCGTTAGGCGCCCCATAGTTGTGCCACTGGGTGCCCCATAGTTACGGCCTTGTGCCACATCTAAGCTACACTTAGAAAATCGACGTAGCTGTGACCTTGTGCAAAGCTAATCCAAGATTAGTGAACAGAACCTAGCTGCGCACTCATGAACTCCACGTGGTGTAGTGGTTAGCAAGCGAGTCTCACTAGAACAATTACGATTGCTTAATGAGAAATCCATTACATTCACTTACGTGCTAATCCCCTTGGGAAAGTTTTGACTCCTTTTCTTCTCCCCCCCCCCCAGCTATGGATAAATAGCAGGACAGACCGGTTTCTACAGCCTTGGATGGCAACTGGTCAACCGGAGAAAGAAATGGCAACCTACTGCGGGAAAAAAAATCTGCCTCGTCAGTCATGTATCGAAAGATACATGATCGCCGAAGAGTGTATCACGCATGGCACATAACTGACTGACTGACTTTCCAATTGAATTCATTCCATTTACCTAAGTGTTAATACCCTTTGGAAAGGTATGAGTTCTCTTCTTCTCCTTTCAGCTATCGGTAAATAGCAGGACAGACTGGGTTCTATAGCCTTGGATGGCAACTCGTCTACTGCAGAAAGAAATGGCAACCTACTGCGGGAAAAAAATCTGCCTCGTCAGTTCCTGTATCAAAAAATACATGATCGCCTAAGCGTTTATCACGCATGGCACATAACTGACTGAGTTAGATCCTCACAAGGTGCTCCGTACTTTCAGACATTTGCCTCATCTATTCTACGCTTAGAAAATCACCTCTTAACATATGTGTGTATTTGTAGATGTGTGTAAGGGGAGGTATTTGGTCGTGTAATGGTTGGCACCACATAAAATGGAATAGGAGAACTGAGTTCGAATTTGGATTGCTTTAATTGAATTTGCAGAAATGTCTTGAAAATATAGCAGGAACTCACTTCTAGCAAATGTTTTCCCAAAATATCTTGTTACTGGCATTCCACGATGGTTAGCAGCTAGACAAATCACTTCATATTATCACCTTGCTTACGTAAACAGTATCAGATATTCTTTGGTTTAATTAACCATCAGCACTATGCATTATTAACATTACTTCCTTTTCCACTGCATTCTTTTTCAAGGCCTTTCAATTTCAGTATCCTTATTTTTTAATTTCACACAAAGTTGTTTTCTGTTGTCATAGAAGGATATGACAACACAACTATGAAATTCAAACAAATTCAAATTCAAGGATCACAGTCACCTTCAGTGGTATGATAAACTTTCTGTACAGTAAAGGAATTTACATACAGAATGATAAAGGTTAACTCCTACTAAACTAGGGTGCTGCAACTATTTGACCCATAAATGCATAGCGTCCAATTTTTAGAGAGTGCTTTACCTAAACTTTAAAATCCGCGAACTCTAAACCAGCAAGAAGGTAGATTCGGCAAAAAGAGTCAAAATTTTAAGGAAAATTTATGTAGTAATGGATTAATTTCGTAATTATTATTATTAATAAATATATGACTAAAAAAAAAAATCCAGGAAGAGAAATTCTCTCTAACCGGAAGTGAGTTAGCAAATTAGTTTTGAAAAATGCACGCAATCTTCAATTTTTAGGCGATTCTTCAAAATCTAGAAAGAGGTCCCCCAAACACATGGCCTATAGTATCCAACTACATGAATATATATATATATATATATATATATATATATATATAAGAAATATAGTTTTTAAGATATGCTATATTTATGTGATAAAGTGCTATGTATCAGAAATAGAACGTATGTAAATATAAAAGTGAATATTGAAGTCAACACTCAGAGGCGACAGATTGTTTCATGCTAAACGCAATCGTCAGGCTATATACGTCGTGTTTATTCTAGAGAAAGACACAGCGCATGTAGCCTGACGATTGCGATTAGCATGAAACAGTCTGTTGCTTCTAAGTGTTGACTTCAATGTTCACTTTTATATATATATATATATATATATATATATATATATATATATATATATATATATAGAGAGAGAGAGAGAGAGGTGTTGAAACAAAATGGCTATTTTTGTAGTGATTTTATAACATATTTATGTTATAATTTTCGAATAAATAATTATATTCGCTCTACTCTGTATTGAGCACTCTTTTAAGAATAGTAATTGTTGCTTATTGGAATTTATTCCGTATACACCAATCCTATACTTGTATATATATATATATATATATATATATATATATATATATATATATATGAATGTAATGAGAAGGAAAATAATATATAAATTCTAACGTTCACAGCACTTTTAATTCAAAGGAGGGCTCAATACCGAGAGTAGATCAATAATTGTTTATAATAATTTTTTCAAATTGACAAAAACAATTTAGAAATTTCAAATCTTTGAACAAACCTTGTTTTTTATGTTTGCAGGAAAAGATATGTATTATTGAACTTTTGAACAACACCCAATTATTAAATCAAAGATATGAAACTACCGTTTTTTGTAGGCATATTAAAGACCAAACATTACAATCTTGCTAGACGTTTAAATCCATAACTCTTAACGTTTAAAACTATAACTCACCTCCTTTGATATACTTTCAACCCTCCTACATACCTCTCCACTAATCTATCTTAGATTATGATTCTTAAAATGTTTTTTGCACATATATAATACTAGTAATACTTTCAGGTAAATTTATTTACACCCACACTTATTTGACACGTTATACACTCCGACAATAGGTCAAAATTTGCTTATAAAAGTTATATTAATTTCCCATACTTTTATATATCTTTCTACTTATATCTTAATTTCTAAATTAAAACTTATGGGTTTTAAAAAAAAAAAAAAAAAAAAAAAAAACTCGAATAACTTATGTATTCAACATAAATAAATAAATCTCTACCTCTTAATTTATTAATTTAGAAAACACTTTCATTGATTACAAAACTAGTAGTGATAACTCCAACCTAAATATACACAATTCAGCTCTGGCTTATTTTTTTTTAAATACCCCCCCACCAAAAAACCAAAAAACCAAAAAAGCCACTCCCAATTACTACTATAACTACCGTTTGAATTTTTCCCTCCCTCCTCTTTCATCATATTAATATCTCCTATTCTCACCTTTCCTCCCCCACCCTCACTCTTAAAAGGCTTAGAAATGCTGTGACTAAACCCTTGACCGTTGTTGTCGAAAGGAAAGTTTTTCAGATCTAGCCATTACATTAACACCTCAACCATTCTTCCCCAAACTGCTATCAACAACAATCATTTTGCCTTTATGTAGTTTTTTATTTTCTATTTTTTTCAAATAAATGGAAAAAAAGGAATTAATGTTTCACATGCTTACAAACAAAATTGTTCTTAAACATTTTGGTTCTCACCTGTCGAAGTGCACTTTAACTGCACTGAAACGAAGTTGCATCTTTGTAATGAGTAAATTGTTTTTGTCTATATGAAAAATTATATAAAAATTATATATATATATATATATATATATATATATATATATATATATATCAACACCATCACTTGACAAGGCACCAGTAGTGTCGAAACAAAATGGCAATTCTTGTAGTGATGTCATAACATGCTCATGTTATAATTCTTAAATAAATATTATTCGATCTACTTTTTATTGGGGACTTTTTAAAAAATAGTGGTTTCGGTTATTCTTAGAATTTTATGCCATTTATACCAACGATGTATTCGTGTATGTATATATATATATATATATGTGTGTGTGTGTGTGTGTGTGTGTGTGTGTGTGTGTGTGTGTGTGTGTGTGTGTGTGTGTGTGTGTGTTTAGGCAGCAATACCACTTTTATACAAGTTTAATGACGACTGACAAGGCTCTGCAATTAAGATTTTTATTTAATTTGTCTTGTGTTCGTAAAAGCGTTTTCTTTTCTGGATATGAAATGTGTAAAAGTTGTCCAAATTTTCTATATATCCGAGTGCTTTTGGCTATTCTAATCGGCATTATCAAAGATGCGTTCTTTGGGTTTTTTTTAACTGAATGTCTAGAAATTTTTTATATGTTTCTAGAGTGATGGGAATGTTTTATTATTTTACAAACACGGTCAACACATTATGGCCGTGTTCATAGTTAATATTATTAAGTGTTGGCTTTTTCATTTTTATTAATAATGCTTCCATTATTTTTAGTCTTTTTTACATGTGAATGAGGCTATTATACTTGTATTTTCTGCAAGTATATTACGGGTGGAGTTTGGTAAGTTTCCGTGTGTGTTTGAATGAGTCCTAATTGAGCTGTAGTCAGAGAAGTGTAACGTGGGCCTTCTCAATAGGCATGTAGTGGTATGTCCAGTATAATTATTTATGAATTTGGTTTCACCAGGAACTCAGTTCCTTAAGGGGCATGTGAATTCATAAATAATATTGGTTCTCTGTGATTTTGATCTTGCAGGTGTGTTGTTATTGTTGATGATGAGGTTAGCTGTTTTAAATTTTTTCATAGTAGATAATTTAATTTTCTTGCTCTGGTCGACTGACGTTGTGTATTTCTTTATAATGTTTCTAAATGAACATTCATCTTTCTTATAGTTAACGTGTATTTGGCTTTTACAGAAATGTTAATGTTATTGTTTTTATCTGCATGTTCAGTATTGCTATCGGTTACCTTAGAAAGAAATAGGCTAATCTGGTGATCGATGGGGTAGTTCGGAAAACCGTTGTTAACTAGCGCATGTTACACATTATTGTGTTCTTTAAGAAAAAGAAAACGAGAGAATGAATTCTCCTGCACTGTCTTATGGAAAATTTTTATTACGCCTATTCTATATCTAAGTGGACATTCGCTATTAAAATTAAGGTGGCAAAATTTTCTACTTGTGATTTTTTTTTTTTGTATAACAAACTAGTGAATGTGTTACTACTGAATTTTACGTGAACGTTTAAGAATGGGAGTTTATTATTTTGATTAAGTTCAAATGTAAAGTTAAAGGCAGAGTTTTTTTCAAATGTGGTTTTGAGATTGTCAAGTTTTTTGTTTTCAGGTAAAGTAAAATATTATCTGTATAGCGGACATATATTTGGGGTTTAGTAACTTTTTGAAATATCTTGTTTTTTACGTGAGACCCGAAAAGAAAAACACATGCGAAGACAAGAATGTTTTTAAAAAGCTTAATCGCAGTATCTAATCAGTTATCTTCAGTAAAACTTGTATATATATATATATATATATATATATATATATATATATATATATATATATATGAACATACACACATATACATATGTAATAAACATGCAATGAACGCGTATTATTATTATTAATATTATATATATATATATATATATATATATATATATATATATATATACACAAACAAACACAGATATATATACTTTAAAAATCAGGAACTCAAATATAACACGCGACCATTAACGTTTTATTACAAAAAACATAAAGAACGCTACATAATTATCTTTCAAAAAATAAAGGAAGATGAAGAAAGATTGTCTTTTTTGGAAGGTAATTATGATTATGTAACGTTCTTTGTGTTTTTTGAAATAAAGCATTACAGTAGTCATTTTAATTGTATCGCACGAAGAGACCGTCAGGTCGAAATCATGGTCGCCTATTTTAATTGACCTTCTGATTTTTAAAGTTATAAGCTCTAAATGTTATTTTTATTTTTACTTGTATTTTTTCTCTAGCGTGTATTAAGCACTTTTTAATACTATTGTTTCTTGATCTGATTCAACTCTGACCATTAACCTTATAATATATATATATATATATATATATATATATATATATATATAGTGAGTGAGTGTAAAGTGAGAAAACAACAAAAGGACAAGTAAACACGATATTCTACACATACGCGCATCTGAGTGTGCATGTGTGTGCACGCGCGTGAATGCACACGCACGCACACACACATACACTATGAAAAAATATCTTGCACCAATGAAAAGTGCATATAAAAAAGAAAATTCGGCAAGTATAAGCAGTCAATTGCTGATAACTTCTGACGAGTGGACAGAGTTATTCCCGGACGGTCCGTCTACGAAACTCTCGAGTCGGGATGCTGAAGGTAACATCAATCAGCTAAGTGACAGACCTTTTACTTGTGTTTATTTTATGTATGTATGTATGTATGTATTCGTAAGCAATTAAGGGATTGTTTTATAATTCGACATTGTTATATTTAGTGAGTACACGTATTTGAGGAGACATCAATATTTGTAAACGCTATAAATGACGTCATTTTATGGAAACGAACTTCAACTCTGCTAAGCCTTTTGTGACTGACCTGTCTAATGCACATTTGACCCCCCCCCAACACCAAAGGACGCAGAAAGCAGCATTTCCTTTATGAAGACATGTATTTATTTCCAGGCCGATAGACGCCAATTACAGTATCTTAAAAAAAGAACAGGGATTTCTATTTAAAGACGTCTACCCATAAAATATAGCGTAATAAGAACACTTGATATTATATATATATATATATATATATATATATATATATATATATATATATATATATATATATATATAGTTTAGTATAGTGAATCTTTACTAATTACTAGTACAATCAATCCTCATGGGGTACACCACAATTCGAGCCTTGTGACAAACAAATCTATACTTAACAAATATCTTGCGTCTCGGCTTCAATCACTTTCCCACAGCCGTAAGGCTGCCTTCCTGTGCCTTTTCTATAAATACTTTCATAGTAATTGTTCGAATGAGCTTGTGCCACATCCTGCCTCGTGGGGAGGTCGGGTAAATACCGGCTCGTCGCTATGGTACCTAGACTTTAGACTAGAATTTAAGCGTAGATCGGCGGCAAGGTCACCTCATTTTACAGTTATGACTAGATGTAAACATAAGTTCTATGGTAACAATTTCTTTTCTCGCACTTCTGGATTGTAGAACTCCCTTCCGGCTGCATGCTTTCCAGCCAACTTTAATCTTCAAAAATTTAAATGCAATGCCAATCGCTATCTACTCCCCACTTTGTAACTCTTCTTCTGTACTCGGTCCTTGGTGATGTTTCTGTTTTCAAATTCTTCCACATCCAGTAACCCTTTGTGTCTGAGTGGCTTTAATGCCTTACTTGGTGTAGACTTGATTAAAAATAAATCCTCATTTAGTTGATTGAACTTTTACTACTTACTAATGCAATCGATCCTCATCGGGTACGACTCAGTTGTAGCATTGTGCCAAATTAAGCTAAACTTAGTAAATATTTGTGTGGAAATTGTAATTAGTCTAGTTAAACTTTAGTACTTACGAGTACAATCAATCCTCATTGGGTACCCAATAAATATGGCCTTGTGCCAAACTAAGCTAAGTTTAGTATATTGGCGCAGACACTATCAAGCTATCTTCACAGTTAACCGAGATGAGTTCGATCCTTACATTTTACAATTTTGTTTTTAAAACATTTTCCTCATAAAATATATTTTTTAATGTCGGAAATTTTTTAAAACATCAATGTTATTGATCATCGCTACTTTACATCAAAATATTATCACCAAATCATTATTGATGCAGCAATAATCATTATCCTGATCACATCTAAACAATCGATTGAATGCCATTCTGTTTGATATCCGAAAACTATTGTATCCATGTCCGGCACTAGTTGTAACTATTTAAGATGACGGGGGTAATGGCGCCTGTTATGGTGTTAGTTGTCGTCTGATAAGAAAAGCAGCGCTGCTAACGCCTGCTGCAGTTGCTGTTGTAGTTGTTTTTGTTATAGGTTTCCCACTCACCATACAGCATGAAAATGAATTTTAAAAAAAGCCAATTTTCCACAAGTCCCTGTCGCTGCTGCTGTTGCTGCAGTAGTCGTTGTCGTGGTACAATGGAGGCGTGCAAGAGCTAAAAATAGTGATAGTAATAAACCAATTTATAGATCACTTGTCGCGTTACAATCTTCAAAAACTACTCCCCGGTGAATTACCCAAGTACTATGCTATATGATTCTTCAATAAAGTTAGCTTACTGAGCCACAAGGCTGATTAGAAAAGGGAATAGTGTGTTATAGTGGATGTCGACGTTCCAGCAGACCAGACATAGTCATTGTAAATAAAGAAAAGAAGATATGAGAGATAGTAGATGTCACCGTTAAAACAGGTCATATCCTGGCACTTTAAAAAAAATATGTGAGAAAGTCAATGTCACAGTTCCAAAATGTCATACCTTGTTTATAGGATAGGGGAAGTCACCGTTAAAGTAGATTTTACCTCGCCATCGTAAACAAAGAAAAGAAGATCTGTCAGATAGTGGATGTCCCTCATTGAAACAGACCATACCTCGTCATCGTAAACAAAGAAAAGAAGAGCTGTCAGATAGTGGATGTCCCTCATTGAAACAGACCATACCTCGCCATCGTAAACAAGGAAAAGAAGATCTGTCAGATAGTGGATGTCCCTCATTGAAACAGACCATACCTCGTCACCGTAAACAAAGAAAAGATCTGTCAGCTAGTGGATGTCCCTCATTGAAACAGACCATACCTAGCCATCGTAAACAAAGAAAAGAAGATCTGTCAGATAATTAATGCTGCCGTTCCAGTGAGCTGGCATAGTCGAAAAAAAACAGCTAAAATGTTGGTCAAACAAATTTGAAAAGAAGATAAGTAAATGACTGTAGCACATCATCTCACACCATAGTGCAGTGGTCTTAATGTCCATAACTTTTGACGGACGTGCAAAGTACCTGAAAACATATTTAAAATGATGGGAAGAATCGAAAATTCGATTAAGAATAAAAACTATCCAGAGAAATGCATTATTAAAATCACTTGGGATAATGAGGAAATTTCTGGAGAGCTCAAGATGCTTAGTCTACACCAAAAGTCGCAGTTATTTCTTCTGTATAAATTTAACCGTAATAATAATAATAATAATAATAATAATAATAATAATAATAATATACCCACAGACATAACATGATAGCGACATATGTGCACTGAAAGATATGCAAGAAGCACAAAATCGAAACCACTGAGAGATGTTATGAGCACCAACCAGACACAGTTACACAAAATAACAATGTAACTCTCCTCTGGGACATGCCAAAACTAACAGAGAAATAAAAGCCAACAGACCTGATATTATTATAAAAGACAAAAAATTCAGAAGTGAATGTTTATCGACATAGCAGTACCATCTGAGAAAAACACCTGCATAAAAATTATCGAGAAATTGTCCAAATACAAGGACCTGGAAATCGAGATTAACAAGATGTGGGGAATGAAGACTGAGACTGTACCGATAGTAATCGGAGCTCAGGGCCTCGTGAGAAAAGGAATGGACAATTTTACTAACAGTGTCCAAAGTAACATCAACATACAAATTGACCAGAAAATAGCTAAGCTAAAACATACCATATACTAAGAAAAGCGTTATCAATTAAATGACAATTCCCATATAGAGCCTAAGGATTATAGTTTGAGCCCGGCTCTCCAGGATACAGATCAGAAAACATGACACACAAACAATAATATGATAATAATAATAACTAGAAATACGCCTGATAATTTCACGGTTTTGCTCTTTGAATTTTCTGAAGAATCATAATTCTTAGGTTAATGACGGAGTAAGCAACAGAAGATCAAGCGTCTGTTATTTATGGCCGATCTGAAACTATTTGCTAAGGAAGAAGCCCAGATCAGTTCATTAGATGACACAAATTATTACTTCCGACCGGGCATGTACATGAAATTTGGTCTTAAAAAGTGTGAGGTTGTTATTTTTGAGAAAAAAAGAAAAGTGCATGGCTTTAAAACATAGAATTGCTGCCAGGGTGAACAATTGGTTATTAATGCCGACAAAATTTTTATTACTGGTATTTTTTAATTTTTTTTTCCAAAAATGTATTGCTGGTAATATTTTTGTCTTTCAAAAATATATTTCTGGTAATGTTTTTTCTTCAAAAAATTATTGCTGGTATTAAAACCTATTTTTACACTTTCATACTGTATTGATCCCAGTTTGGGGGTTAACTATTTGCTCATATTTTCCTTTAACGGTGACATCCATTATCCGGCAGATCTTCTTTTCTTTCTTTACAATGAGGAGGTATGGCTTACTTTAACGGTGACATCCATTATCCGGCAGATCTTCTTTTCTTTCTTTACAATGAGGAGGTATGGCTTACTTTAACGGTGACATCCATTATCCGGCAGATCTTCTTTTCTTTCTTTACAATGGGGAGGTATGGCTTACTTTAACGGTGACATCCATTATCCGGCAGATCTATCTTCTTTTTCATTCTTTGCGACTTCCTTCAGCCATTTTTTCAAAGACTCTTCACACGAAAAGATTTTTCCACTTTTCTCACAATCTGTGTGAAAAGAGCAGCATGACGCAATTCACTCCACCAGAAATTTAGAAATGACACGCTTTACTGCTTGGCATTCGCACCGGAAGCTCTAATACGAACATTTTAGAGCTTTTGAGTGTCAATCTGACGAGGGTGCAGAGGATTTGGAAAGAGTTGGATGTTATACCCAGTCAACATCATGGTGTTTGGAATGATCACTCGTGATGGAAACGTTATACCTCCATTCATCTTCACACAGAGCCTCAGACTCAACACAGAGGCCTACATAAAGTGCCTTGAGGGGGCACTGCTGCCGTCGGTCAAGAGGGTGGCTACTAGAAGACCCTTTATCTGGCAACAGGACTCTGCGCCATGCCACGCAAACCTAGTCATGGCTCTCAGACAATTTCTGCGACTAAATCACCCCTTATATCTGTCCATCTAACTCCCCAGATTGCAACCCCCTTGATTATTAAGTGTAAGGTACTGTTGAGCAAGAGACCAACAAAACTCCTTGTAGCACCAAAGATGAACTGCAAAAAAATTGCAGGAGATTCCGAAGTCGTCTGGAGACCGTAGTTGAAGACAATGACGATTTTATTGAATAAATTTACTCTTTAGTGTTTCTAGATATTTTTGTGTAATTTTGGTAAATATATCCTTTAAAATGAGATGTCAGTGTTATTTTCAGTTTGAGTAATTTAGACGACAATTTATCCATCGCACCCTCTATTGGAGAAACCTCAAGAGGTTTAAATAAAAGATCATATGAACACAAAAGGGTTATTGAAAACACATTAAATGCATTAGCTGTTCAGCGTAGCGATACTGACCACAACTTTGATACAAAATATGATGTTCTAATTAAAAGAGAAAACAATTCACTAAGACGAAAATGTTTAGAAAGCGCTTTAACTGCCAGATCAGCTGCAGTAAATTTGCGTTCAGGGTCTTACAACGATTCACCATTCTTGGCAGATCTTCTGTTATCACAATGTGGGCCATTTAATAACAAAAATGATGGGAAAAGAACCTTGTCGGAGTTAGCTCCTCCTTAATTCCCTAATTGTCACTAAGAGGCGCTCTCCTCACACTATAACTACTGGGCGACTTCTTGCCTCGTTCTCTTTTTCATTTTCGTCATTTCGGCGAACACCTCTACAATGTGATCTCTCGCAAAAGATAGCGTTTCCCACTTGTGGGAAGACGCCATGAACATTATACACACATACACGTACGTACGAACATTCACCAAAGAACAAACACAGATGTTCACACACAAACACAAATGTTAATGTCTTTTTCACTTGTAAATTTGTTGTTTGATACATACGTTTGTTGTATATATATATATATATATATATATATATATATATATATATATATATATATATCGGTCTTGTTTGTCTTCATTTTATTTTCGGTTGGACACAACTAGAGTCCACCATTTTCTTGTAGTTGGACCTTCTTCTAGCAGGAATAAATAGCACGTGTTTCTAATTTAACAACACTCAAAACCATACAGTCCTCTACAACCTAAATGAAATTGGCTAAATTATATGCCCAAAACACATATATATAAAATAAAATACTATTTTAAATTTAGAATTCCCAGCATCTCTCGTTCGTGCGCATGTGTAGTCGCATCAACATAAACAAAACTATACACACACACACACACATATATATATATATATATATATATGTCATTCGCAGACAGTACTGTTTCGCTGTATCACAGCTCCTCAGTGCGACTAGACAAACGAATGCCTCAAGCTCGGATCGAAAGCCAACCGATTTGGTATTAATCACAGCTTCTACCACTGAGCCATCTTCACTCGACAGAATGAGTCAGCCAAATCTAGCGTATTGTTCTTCCAAACGTAAACAAACGTCAAGCAGCCATAGTGCTCCATTCATTTTACTAAAGTGCTTCACATTTAAAATACCGGAAACAACCGAAACGTAATGTTCGAAATAAAAAGTTGAGAATACTCGTTAGGGTCATCCACTAAATTACTGCACCGGCTGTTAGGATAATTTCATTTGAAACAAAGAAAAGAAAGATGAACTGCTATGTCATATCTGTCATCCTATATGGCAGCGTATCTCAAGTGGGGTTCCCCGGAACCTTAAGGTTTTACAAAAGGTCTCCAAGGGTTCTGCGAGAATAGGTGAGATAAGATAATGCACTTTTGACTTTGCATTTAATTCTTGATTTACCTTATGTCTTTTCAACATTGCCAATAAAGAGTAAAAAAAAAATTTTGTGTGAATGAAAACTCCTTGTTTTAGTATTATAAACGAACAGTATGAATTTTATTTAATTACCGAAAAATGTGGCAAAGAAGTATTAACTTTTCGTTGAAGCAGTTATTCAAAAATATATACTATGATATTTACCACGTAAACTACGATGAAAATAAAGTGAGAAAGATGTGGTAGATAATTCTGTTTTTGCGCAGGGGTTCCTCGAGACACGTAACTTATTTTAAGGGTTACGCAAGGGTAAAAAGGTTGAGAAACGCTACTATATGCCAATGAATGCTGGACAATTTCCTCACACGTGAAAGCCGGAGGTTACAAGTCTGAATTCAAAAGAAGCGTCGAATTGAGAGAAAATTGCGTTACACCAATTTCCCGTGTGATTAGGTCCTGCCTGTCTACAAAATCAATATTTAAAATCTTAACTTTTACTTCGTCGCAATCACCGAATTAGGCATCAGTAGAAAATGCGCAACCCTTTCAGCCATGAGACAGGTCACTTAAATGTTATTTACTAATCTTAGACTAGCCTGGTACAAGAACACAATTATGCTTACTCGTTGCGTATACTACTGAATTGGTCACTGAGATAAACTTGTCATCCATCAACTTGTGGGGATCGGAACGGATCTGTCATGTTTTTTCAGGCATCACGGAACGTAGATGAGGTGTGGCTGCTTCTGTCTGTATATATATATATATATATATATATATATTATAAATTAATTGATTTAAAATATGGTTATTTTCGCTACACAGTTCCAACCATGTTTCAAAAATAGAAGCTAAAAACCCCTAATTTTATTTTTGCAAATAAATTAAAAGCATTAGTTCTATTTCATCTTCAAGCGAATTTTAGGGGTTTTTAGCTTCTATTTTTGAAACATGGTTGGAACTGTGTAGCGAAAATAACCATATTTTAAATCAATTAATTTATAATATTAATGCTCTGTAAATTTACATTGAGCACTATTTTGTAAAAATAAAATATCTATAAGAACACCGGATTTTATATCTTACTGTTCTTTCTTTTTTTATATACATATATATATATATATATATATATATATATATATATATATATATATATATATAAAAGAAATATACAAACATACATATATATATTTATATAAATATATATATAAAAATATATATATATATATATATTAATATATATATATAAACAAATTATATAAATACAATATATTAAACACTATTGGACTCCAGTTTGAGTAATAAGTATGTATAATTACTCTCCAAACTTAACAGAAGAATCGTGATGAAATCGATCATAAACGAAAATCATCATTATTTAATCATTGCTAAGGATCAGAAGCTCATGGAGGATTGAAATTAAGTTCAAATATATATATATATATATATATATTATTCCAGGATCATTTTCCAACTTTTTAAAGATGATATTTGTCCTCTCTAATTTTCTAACTTTCTATCTTGGAGAATAAGGTTCCTCACAGGTTCCACGTACGATTTCATTTAAAAGTCATTTACCATTGCTCTTTGGACTGTCATAGCTTAAACTCCTCTCTCACCTGCCAAACGTCTTACGAATTGAGTTGGATATTTTTTAATTGATCTCTTTATCTCTCAGTTGAAATGATGATCCCTATTTCCGTTGTGACCTCCTGATCCCATTTCCCCCCTCTACTAATTCCTTCTTTTTTTAAACTTCGTTCTCTTGATGGTTCTTGAATGGACTTTGAAGATGAAAGCCAGAGTATGAATGTTGGTACCATTACTGAAGGTCTAAATGATCTTTTCCTCTCAGCACTGCTCATTTGGGAAGACAGACGGGCTGACACAAAACATTTTTAACCCGTTCTCTTTTTAGCTGAATAACACAAAAGGTTTTTCAGTGATTCTTATGACAAATTGTGTCAAGATGCCAAAACGTCTTATCTGAAAACTTGTGAAAAATAAAATCAATTACTTTAATGTTTTTTTTTTATATATATAAAGCATTTTGTGGGATGGACAATTATGCTGTTACACCCGGTATATATATATATATATATATATATATAGGGCTAATACAAATATAATATTTGTAACTTAGCTGATTCATGTGATATTCATAATTTGCGTTAAAAAAATTATATAAATACTATATTATAGCATAGAGAACCCAGTGTAGAAAATACCCAATACAGAACATAAAAGGTAATAATAATAAGTCTTTTTGCACGTACCCCTATTTTTTCTGCTACACAATCTTAAGACGGGGGTGAGGAACAATTTGAAGTATTTTTCTTTCATTTTTTTAATCATCCACCACTCCAATCAAGGCAATAAAGCCTCTAAGACACTAGGGGAATACTGAGTGTTAAAGAATTAGAAAACGAAAACATTACTAAGCAGCTAAAGACTGTGTAGAAACAAAAAACTGTTAGTTGTGCAAAATATAAAGGTACCTGCATAAAGAGATTTTGTTTTTATTGCTATATATATATATATATGTGTGTGTGTGTGTGTGTGCATTTGTGTGTGTGTGTATGTGTGCGTATGTGTACTTTTGTGTATGTGTGTGCATTTTATACTTACCGTGAGACATTCGATTTTACTTTTCTTGCAATAATTTGTAAATGTCATAAAACCCCTTTTTTCTGATGAAGGTGTCATTTCAAAAATGTAAATCTAATAATTTTCACACTGAGATATTATCGTTTGCATCCAAATTAGGCTCATAAAAATAAATAATTAAGAATATAAATTAACGCAGTTGATTAAATGCAGAAGCAGAAATTCGCTATTTTAACCCGGACCACACCAAGTGATCATGCTGGTATGATATCGTACAGTCGACCACCGAAACCAATAGCATCAGAACCGCCATCTTTCTCCCTCATTTCCTGCCGCCATTGCTTCATCTCGAGGAAAAGGTAACGAGCGTTGGGCGAGTTCGCGTGAGGAAAGACAGACGGAGGAGGTGCAGATGTACAGGGTGCGGTAGGAAGAGGTATGGAGGCGTGGGTTGCTGGTAGACGGCGCCGGTGTGTCTCCCGGTACATCTTGGCCCGCTATGCTGTCCTTTCCCGCCATCTTCTTTCCTTCTGTGTATGTATCTTTCATTCCGAGCCTCGTTTGGATTAAAAAATAATCAGCCCAAAAGAAAGAGCATCATCTGAAGCAACAACAACAACATCAACATCAACTGCGACAATAACAGCGAAAACAACAACAACGATAATAATAATAATAATAATAATAATAATAATTAAGTAAATTAAAATTATAGAATTAGGTAAGAGAAGGAAAGGAGGAAAAAATATATATTAGTATAAATAAGTATAACGATTAGTAATGGTATATAAAATCTGTAAAAAAAGAGGGAATAATAATAGTAATAATAATAGCAAGAACATAATGAAAGTGTATATGGCCAGAAGTAATAAATAATAATAACTAGAAAACTAGCACCACCACCACCACCACCACCACTACCAACAACAACAACAATAATAATAATATTGGCAAAAGAATAATGAAAGTGTATACGGCCAGAAGTAAAACATAATAATAATAACCACCACCACCAAGAACAACAACAACAACAACAATAATAATAATAATAATAATAATAATGGTAAGAATGTAATGAAAGTGTATACGGCCAGAAGAAATAAATAATAACAAATACCACCACCAACAACAACAACAACAAGAATAACAGTAACAATAACAGCAACAACAATAATAGCAAGAACATAATGAACGTGTTTACGGCAAGAAGTATTAAATGATAATACCCAGCAACAACAAGTTTAAAATTCAAAAAGAATAGAAACTACGCTAGCAAGAGCAATATCCAAATCAAATAGAACATGCGGCAGTGAGTGGTAGGTCATAGAGAAAACTTGTTGTCACTTGATCCTCAATGAAAGTGACAAACTATAGACGGGAAAACTCGATGAAGCAACAGCAGCAACAATAACAACAACAACAACAATAAATCAACGGAGTCTTGAGCGAAGTTAAAAAAAATGACTGACACCGCAAAAGATACTGGAAGAATGGCCGGTACCTTGTAGCGCTCCGAATCAATGCCTGACTCCTGCTGCCATGCTCTATCTTTCCGATCAGACCAAGAATGGAGTCTTGCTGCTATATCTGGACTGATGCTATCCAGTCCTTACTGTCCAGCCTTGACCGACTTCAAAAGAGGTTTTGTGCATGATGAATTATTCTCCATCCTGCAACCCTACAACCCACAGATGAAACGTTGCTAGCCTCTCTCTACTCTATCGCCATTAGTATGTTCAAACGAGCCATATAATTCAGATTTCCACAATTTGAATCCTCCATGCCAGGTACAAGGCGTGCCTTAACTCATTTCATTCCCTTCGTATTTCTTTGCTAAGGAGGATGTTCTAATCAGACAGCTTTTGCCCTAGAACTATCACTTTGTGGAACATACTCCCGAGGTGATGCTTCCCCGATCACTAAAATTATAACCTCTTCAAGTCTAGCCGATATCTATCCGACATATCCTCATAATATGAACTTCTTCCTTATTCTTCCTCTTTTATGTGGTACCTGAATGGCTCTTGGGTCTTGTAACAAGTGAACAATAATAAAAAAAAAAGTATCTGGGAGACCGTCGACAGAGAACTCAAAAGCATAAAATATGTAAATGACATTAATTATTAAAGTACCAAGAACTGTCCTGTTGGTTTTGCTCGGCAAAAAAAGAAACTTGAAAAATCAACGGTACTATTTCAAAAACAGAAATAATAATAACAATAATAATAATAATAATAATAATAATAATAATAAGAAGAAGAAGAAGAAGAAGAAGAAGAAGAAGAAGAAGAAGAAAGAAAGAAAGAAAGAAAGAAAGAAAGAAACAAAAAATAAAACAGATTTTTCGGGATTAAAAATCTGAAAGGATTTATTCTTGCTGCACAAGATCAATGCTTCCTAACGAGCAATTATCAAGAAAATATACCGAAAAATTACTTCCCCCTACACACATACACACAGGCACAAATGTAGATTCTGTGATGAATATCCAGAAACAATAAACCATTAACATCCACCGAATATAAGACTCGGTATGAAAGGGTGGGCCAGTATCTGTATTGGAAAATCTGGAACTTTTGTGGCGAGAAAACTGAAGAAGGTCTGGCATGAACATCACTGAAACCCGGTTACAGACCTAAGAAAGACCTATGATAATTTTATGAGATTTTACAATACAAGCAGATAGAACAATGAAAGTTAATTGCCCAGACATAGTTATCAAAAACCATAAAAACAGAATGTGTTTTCTTGTTGACATGGCAATTCCTGCAACCTGTAATGGAGTTTTGAAGATCTTTAAAAAAAAATGATCAAAATGATCCAGAAATGAGAAATGTCGCACAAGGACATTAATAAATCTTGTGAGGAAGCACGGTGGAGTAGTGGTTAGAGGCTCGGATTGAGGAATCGGAGAGCCGAGTTCGAATTCCAGTCGAATCCGTTACATTCACTTACGTGCTAATGGGAAAGGTATGCATCTTCCCCCTAGCTATGAGTAAATAGCAGGTCAGACCGGGTTCTGTAGCCTTGGAGATCAACTGGTCTACCGCAGAAAGTAATGGTATCCTATTGCGGGAAAATCTGCCTCATCAGTCGTGATCGCCTAAGCGTGTATCGCACATAACTGACTGAGTTACGATTGTGGCCCTGAATTTGATTGGAAACTGTTCTGATATATATATATATATTTTTAAAAGGGGGATCTCTGGCGGTCCAAGTCTTAATAAAATGCAAAGAAAAGCGCAACTCCCGTCTATGTAAAATGTTTGCTTTAAATTTTATTTTGTATTTTATTTTTATTTTTATTTTTTTTACACAAATGTACAGTGAAAAATGTCATGATATCATTTTGTGACTTAAGGTCTTTGACACCCGGAAGGAAATGTGTATACAAGAGAAAGGAAATATTAATTATTATTAATAAGAAAATTTTGGAGAATCAGTGTGGCATGTTGCCAACAAATGCACAAAGCTGAAACATACGAAAAACATAAGGAAACGTGATAATGGAATTATGGATTGAAGAGAAGAGAAACATAATATGAACCAATGTCAGAAGATGTCATTGAAAATGACAAGTGCAAAATTTTGTACGATGTCATCATCTTGTGTAACAATGAATATTGCACCGAAAATCAGACATTGTGATGATAGATAAATATGAAAGAACATCCATCATCAGAGATATTTCATAGATGAAAGAACATACATCAGTGATATTGCATTAACATGTACATGAAAAAACATGCATCATCAGAGATATTGCATGTCCCTATACACGAAAGAACATGCATCGTCAGAGATATTGTATGTCCCTATACACGAAAGAACATGCACCATCAGAGATATTGTATGTCCCTATACACGAAAGAACATGCATCGTCAGAGATATTGCATGTCCCTGTACACGAAAGAACATGCATCATCAGAGATATTGCATGTCCCTATACATGAAAGAACATGCATCGTCAGAGATATTGCATGTCCTTATACATGAAAGAACATGCATCGTCAGAGATATTGCATGTCCCTATACATGAAAGAACATGCATCATCAGTGATATTGTATGTCCCTATACATGAAAGAACATGCATCGTCAGTGATATTGTATGTCCCTATACGCGAAAGAACATGCATCGTCAGAGATATTGCATGTCCCTATACATGAAAGAACATGCATCATCAGAGATATTGCATGTCCCTATACATGAAAGAACATGCATCGTCAGTGATATTGTATGTCCCTATACGCGAAAGAACATGCATCGTCAGAGATATTGCATGTCCCTATACATGAAAGAACATGCATCATCAGTGATATTGTATGTCCCTATACACGAAAGAACATGCATCGTCAGAGATATTGTATGTCCCTATACACGAAAGAACATGCACCATCAGAGATATTGTATGTCCCTATACACGAAAGAACATGCATCGTCAGAGATATTGCATGTCCCTATACATGAAAGAACATGCATCATCAGTGATATTGTATGTCACTATACACGAAAGAACATGCATCGTCAGTGATATTGCATGTCCCTATACATGAAAGAACATGCATCGTCAGTGATATTGTATGTCCCTATACACGAAAGGACATGCATCGTCAGAGATATTGCATGTCCCTATACATGAAAGAACATGCATCGTCAGAGATATTGCATGTCCTTATACATGAAAGAACATGCATCGTCAGAGATATTGCATGTCCCTATACATGAAAGAACATGCATCGTCAGTGATATTGCATGTCCCTATACATGAAAGAACATGCATCGTCAGTGATATTGTATGTCCCTATACGCGAAAGAACATGCATCGTCAGAGATATTGTATGTCCCTATACATGAAAGAACATGCATCGTCAGAGATATTGCATGTCCCTATACATGAAAGAACATGCATCATCAGTGATATTGTATGTCCCTATACACGAAAGAACATGCATCGTCAGTGATATTGCATGTACCTATACACGAAAGAACATGCATCGTCAGTGATATTGCATGTCCCTATACATGAAAGAACATGCATCGTCAGTGATATTGCATGTCCCTATACATGAAAGAACATGCATCGTCAGTGATATTGTATGTCCCTATACATGAAAGAACATGCATCGTCAGTGATATTGCATGTCCTTATACATGAAAGAACATGCATCGTCAGAGATATTGCATGTCCCTATACATGAAAGAACATGCATCGTCAGTGATATTGCATGTCCCTATACATGAAAGAACATGCATCGTCAGAGATATTGCATGTCCCTATACACGAAAGAACATGCATCATCAGTGATATTGTATGTCCCTATACATGAAAGAACATGCATCGTCAGTGATATTGTATGTCCCTATACGCGAAAGAACATGCATCGTCAGAGATATTGCATGTCCCTATACATGAAAGAACATGCATCGTCTGAGATATTGCATGTCCCTATACACGAAAGAACATGCATCGTCAGAGATATTGCATGTCCCTATACACGAAAGAACATGCATCGTCAGAGATATTGCATGTCCCTATACACGAAAGAACATGCATCGTCAGTGATATTGCATGTCCCTATACATGAAAGAACATGCATCGTCAGTGATATTTTATGTCCCTATACACGAAAGGACATGCATCGTCAGAGATATTGCATGTCCCTATACATGAAAGAACATGCATCGTCAGAGATATTGCATGTACCTATACATGAAAGAACATGCATCATCAGTGATATTGTATGTCCCTATACACGAAAGAACATGCATCGTCAGAGATATTGTATGTCCCTATACACGAAAGAACATGCACATTCCTCACACACAAGGACAAGGTGACGCTTTTGAACTCTAAGACAGACAAGTGAGGACTGGGCAGCTCTAGCCCGATCAGATATAACAGCAATACTCCATTTTTTGGTCTGGTCTATCTGGCATTTTTAAAGATAGTGGAGAGTCGGATGCTTACTGGAGCGGTTGAATGAACTGGCCATTTTTCCAGCATCTTTAGCAATAGATCGGACATGATCTAACTTGAAACTTGAGGTTGAGTCCAAATGGACGTTCAAAACAATTTCGTACAAGCTGACGGAGTTTTTATCATTTCACCGTCACAGTACTAAGATAATTGTTATGATTTAGTTCGTGACTTCTTACCCGACGCAGATGGGTACTTCAGCTAGTTTTCTTATATTTTTCAGCTAACGTAATCGAAAGAAAAAAATGGATTTAATCTCAATCCAACATTGTTGATCCCTTTTGTTCATTCATGATCCGATTGTCCATTTGGATTCTGGATCGCTTTCTTCGTTTCGGAGTTGAATTCAGACGGACACCTGCTCTATTTCATGCACACACATACACACACACAGATATATATATATATATATATATATATATATATATATATATAGTAATCTAAAGAAAAATCAATGGTAAGCTCAACTCTTCTGATAAAAAAATTATTTATCGACTAAGCTACTTGATGCTTGATAGGCGCAGGCTTTTACCAATTTCATCTTCTCGTGGAGGTTTCAAATGGGATTGTATCTGTCACTTCTGTAAATGAAGCATAAATTATATAGAAAATAGCAGTTCGTGTTTATTCAAGTGCGTCAAAACTTTCAATTCACTCTAAAGATTAAATATATAATAAAACATTAAATTTTAAAAGCATATATAAAATTTCACTGGAAATTATTTTACTAAAAAAAAAGAAATATTATGGATTATTTTGAGCTGTGTTATGTAGAAGGTAAGATTTATTAATCAAATCCAGCTGAACTTTCATTTAGTCTAATATTTACAAATTGATTCTAGAAATCTGAAAAGCATCTGCTAAACGTCACTGGAAATTTTTTTACTCGAAAAATGTATTATAGATGATTTTAAAGTCATGTAATATTATATTATATATAAGGTGGGTTTTATTAAATCAATACACCAAAACTTTGATTTAGTCTAATAATTACAAATACACTTACAATACACTTATAAAGGGTTACACTTACAAAGGGTTACAGTTACAAAGGGTTACACTTACAAAGGGTTACACTTACAAAGGGTTACACTTACAAAGGGTTACAGTTACAATATACTTACAACACACCAAAACTTTGATTTAGTCTAATAATTACAAATACTACAATACACTTACAATACTCTCATAAATTGTTACACTTAGAAAGGGTTACACTTACAACACACTTATAATCACTTACAATACACGAAAACTGTATTCTAATAATTACAAATACACTTGCATGGAAAACTTTTGGTATACCTTGATAAGTTAATTACTTTCTTAATTTTATCCCCAAATCGAAAATGATTAGCAGTATTTTTTTGATCTTTGAGGGCCAGAAAACAAGATGCTGCATTTTTGTTAATGCTGTATAGTGAGGAATCAGAGATCCGAGTTCGACTTCCAGTCAAATCCATTTCTACGGAGACTGATAATCTTTTCTTTTTTTCTTTTTTTGTCTGTCTTGCCTAACTTTTACGGTTTTCCGGTTTTCTTTGCACTTAAAAACCCTTAGGGAAGGTGTGAATCGTTGTCTTCTCCCTCTCCCCAGCTATGGGTAAATAGCAGGACAGACCGGCTTCTATAGTCTTGGATGGCAACTGGTCTACCGTAGAAAGAAATGGCATCCTACTGCGGGGAAAAAATCTGCCTCGTCAGTCATGTATCGAAAGATACATGATCACCTTAGCGTGAATCACCCATGGCACATAACTGACTGACTGCCTGACTTTCCATTACATTCACTTGCGTGCTAATACCCTTGGGAAAGGTATGAATCCTCTTCTACTCCCCTCTCCCCAGCTATGGGTAAATAGCAGGACAGACCGGCTTCTATAGTCTTAGATGGCAACTGGTCTACCGTAGAAAGAAATGGCATCCTACTGCGGGGAAAAAATCTGGCTCGTCAGTCATGTATCGAAAGATACATGATCGCCTAAGTGTGTATCGCGCATGGCACATAACTGTTTGGTGGATGACAGAGCATCTTAAGCAGAGTAGTACTGAAAAAAAGGCCATGCAAAAATACAGAGCCACCGAGGAAAAATTTCAGCTTCCAAAATTTAAAAGGATTTAAAAGGTCGATGGTGATATTTATTATAACAGAAAGTACAAAATGTTAAAGTATAGAGTTAGTAATTAATATTGCTGTCTTTGTCTCGTCTGCCTCGTTTTGATGTGGCATTGAATGGAATAAGATCCAACGTGTGGCAAGGAGCAACGTCATGCTGAAAAACTTCTCCATCTTTTTTTCTTAGTCTGGCAAAAGTAATCAACTAATATAGTTTTCGCTGTTTAGGTTTCCATCAACTTTTACCAATCTTCTTCTACCATCACTTTTGATGCAACTCCACACCATTACGTGTCCAACACCAAACTTTACCGTCTTTGTAGTCTATCTTGCATTGTTCATTTCTTTTACTTGTCTTGTTATATATTCCCTTAGATTAGAATGTGACTCATTCATCATTAAACATTAGTATTTGTCACTTTCCAGCATCTTATATTAGATTTTTTTTCAATCTTCTATTCCGTTGTCTTTGGATTAATGATATTTATACGCCCATTCAAGTAATTGTTTTTAATACTCTTATTAATATCAACCGAAACATCAATGTTAATCCTGTATTCACTCCTCGCTTGTTTGGTTGTAAATTTTAGATTGCTTGTCGAGAGTCTTACAATCTTTCTTTCATCTCTCTTTTCTAACTTTTGTAGCCGTTCAGTTTTCTTTGCACTTAAAACACCTCCAGTCGTAGCAAACATCTTTTGGGTGGTTTGAACACCATTTCTGGAAATTCCTAGTCGCTTGGTTATGTCCATTTTGAGTCATCTTCCTCTTCAAAGTGACAACCTTCATCTTTGTTTCAGCAGAAATTTTAGCCATGATTTTAATGTAAAAAAAAGCAAGGTAATGTTCAACTTTTACCAATTTTTTTTACCATGCAACTCCATGCCATTACGTGTCCACCACCAAAATTTATCGTCTTTGTAGTATATCTTGCTTTGTTTCTTTCTTCCACTGGTCATCTTACATATTCTCCTGTGTTAGAATGTAACTTTATTTTGTATACTTCATTGAAAATTATCTTGTTGGCACTTTCAAGTTATCTCACATTAGATGTCTTTTGACCACTTCAATCATCTATTCTGTTGGTTAATGATTGTTTTTCTTCTGCTATACGCCCATTCAAGTCACTTTTACGTAATACTCTGCATACAGTATCAACTGAAACCTTAATGTCAAGCCGGCATTGTCTCCTCACTTGTTTAGTTGTTAATTCTGGTTTGCTAACGAGACAGATAATCTTCTTTTTTTTTTTTTTTTTTTTTCTGTCTTGCCTAACTTTTGCAGTTTTCCGGGTTTCTTTGCACTTGAAACACCTCCAGTCGTAGCAAACGTCTTTTGGGTGCTTTGAACACTATTTCTGGATATTCCTAGTCGCTTGGTTATCTCCCTTTGAGTCATCTACCTCTTCAAAGTCACAACCTTCATCTTTGTTTCAGCAGAAATTTTAGCCATGATTTAAGTGTAAAAAAAGCAAGCTAATGTTCAACTACCATAACTTTGCAAGGCATCTTGCACTCGTATTAATAAGATGGAACAATTTCTACTTAGAAAACTGCATATTATCATGACTTTATCACCTCAGATCTTTCGTTGGCCGAATAGTCTTGCATGACGCTTTTTCAGCTTCAAGATGTTTAAAGTGGTGTATCTTCTGACACACGGCATCTACGAAAACACAGCATCATATTTTCCAATCCTCAAGGTCCATAGACACAACTAATAGAAACATACTGCTAAACAATATTAACTTAATGAAATAAATGTGTATAATATTTTATATAGTTTTCCCAAAACGTTTACACGCAAGTGTATAGTGATACAACAAAAGACATCTACTGAAATTCAATGAAAATTATTTGACGAGAAAAATACAATTAAAATTAATCTAATATAATATTTCTACGTTATCTATATGATATAACAAGTAGGATTGATTATACAAATGCATCAAAACGCATATTCACTCTAATGATTCCATATATAGTGACATAGCAAATACTAAAAACATATATAGAAATTCGTTGGAAATTATTTTATTAGTGAAATGTATTGCCAACTATTTCGAAACAAGCAATTTATATAAATCTATGTAATCACAAATAAGATTCACTAAGAAATAGGCTGAAACTTACATTCACTCATATGTAGTGACATAGCAATTACTAAAATCTGATATAGAATTTCCTTGGGAATGATTTTACCAGAGAAATGCATTGCAAATCATTTTATTATTAATTGGATATAACTCATATCACAAGTAGGATTCCTAAAACAAATACATCAAAGATTTCATTCACTATATATTATATATATATATATATATATATATATATATATATATATATATATATATATATATATATATAGTGCCTACTTCTTCTTCCTTTATGTGACGTGTCCCTTCAGGACGTAGGCGATCATGGCTCTCCACTTTCCCCTATCTCTTGTAGTTCTCAATATGTTTTATCCTTTTACCCTGTTCTGTCATCCAAATTATTTATCGACTAAGCTACTTGATGCTTGATAGTCACAGGCTTTTACCAATTTCATCTTCTCGTAGAGGTTTCAAATGGGATTGTATCTGTCACTTCTGTAAATGAAGCATAAATTATATAGAAAATAGCAGTTCGTGTAAACCGTCATATATCGGTTAAGATTTATTCAAGGGCGTCAAAACTTTCAGTTCACTCTAAGATTTAAATATATAATAAAACATTAAATTTTAAAGGCATATATAAAATTTCACTGGAAATTATTTCATAAAAAAAAAAAAGAAGTATTATGGATTATTTTGAGCTGTGTTATGTAAAAGGTAAGATTTATTATCAAATCCAACAGAACTTTCATTTAGTCTAATATTTACAAATTCATACTGTTAGGTATGTCAAGCGTTGCTTTCCCTTGTCTCTTTTTCCCTCTATTCGACCTGTGAGTATCAGATTCTCCAAGCCCTCTTTTCTCATTAAATGTCCCAGAAATATCAGCTACCTCTTCCTGATTTTAATTATAAGCTTCTTATTTGTTTGCGTCCTCTCTCAAACCTCACTTGTTCGGTCCATGGTATCCTCAGCATCCTTCTGTAGAACTACATCTCCGTTGCCTCGAGTCTCTTTGGTACCAACGAAATCCTCCTGTCTCGTTTAGCTTTTGGAATATGTCTTTGGTCAATACGTCTTCAGATCTCAGCATCACACTTACCGTCCTCTATCAGAACACTTCCCAGATATTTAAACTTCTGCACATGCTTGATTTTAATGCCCCCGACCTGTAAATCGCATTTCGGGCACACCCTTTGACTGATGACCATGCATTCTGTCTTCTTGTAGTTTATGCTTAGTCCCTTCTCATTCTCCATCGCTACCTTCTGTAGTTTTGTAATTTCTTTTCCGTGTCTGTTATCAGTACTGTGACATCTGCATATCTTATGCTGTTAAGATTGTGGCCACTAATGATGAATACCGGTAGGAATTCCAATTCTCTCAGAATTGCCTTGGAGTATAGGTTGAATAAGTCCGGTGAGAAGACACATCCTTGCCCCTTTCTATTTTTGTATACCCGCTGAATTCATTCTCTGTTCGCTTGCATGCCATTTGCAGCCAGTATAGGTTCTTGATTATTCTAATATCTTTTCCAAATATATCAAGGTGGCTGAGCAGTTCTAACAGATCCTTGTGGCGTACTTTGTCGAACGCCTTTGCGTAGTCTATAAAACGCCCTTCTTCATTTGTATTGCTCTTTCTGATGACATCCCCAGTAGGAATATTGCGTTACTTGTTTCGTTATCTTTAACGAACCTGCACTGTTCTTGTCCTATCTCTAACCTGATTCTGCTGTGCGCTCTATTCATCAGAATACGGATAATGAGTTTTGTTATGTGGCTCATTAGGCTGATTTTTCGGTGGAGTTCACATTTGTTTGCGCCTGGCTTCTTAGGCAGTGCTATGAAAATAGATCTGTTGAGATCTTCCGGTATATCACCACTGTTGTAGATTTCATTTATTATTTCGGTGATCTTGTCTATGCCAAGATCATTTGAAGCTGTCAGCATTTCCATTACAATTCCGGATGGCCCTGCCGCCTTGTTTCTGTTCAATTTAGCCAGTGCAGCTTCTACTTTCGTTTTTAGAATTTCACGCCCATCGGTAGTTCTGTGTATTGCTTGGTTGTTCTCTTTTGTCGTGGAAGCGTTCTCTGATATATTCGTTCCAGCGCTGAAGAATTTTTTCCTTTTCTGTTCGCTTATTTGTTTATGCATATCTCATTTGTTGGTGGTACTCAATCTCTCTATTTTTGCAGTTTTTTTGTTTAGTCACTCTTTTTTAGCCTGCCTGCATTTGGTTCTTATTTCATTGTGTAAAGTTCTGTATTCTGTTCCGTATCTTGGCAGAGTTTTCTGTCTCTTTTGCATCATGTCAAGAATTTCATCAGTCATCCATTCGTTTTTTTCTTCTTCGGCCATTCTCCTTTAGGATGATATTGTTTGTTGATGTCACTAAAGCGTCTCCTAGTGCGTCCCATTTCCAGTTTCCATTGTGTCTTTCGTATCTTCTTTCCACATTGTCCATATAGTTTTCTTCCAGGTACGGGTCGCTCAGGATTTTCTTGTATTGTAATTTGGGTGCTGCATTCAGTTTCCATAGTTTCACACTGACCTTTCATATAACAGAGCGATGATCGCTTCCGCAGTCGGCACTTGGGTTGGATTTGCAGTGAACCATTGCATGCCAGAATCTTTTGTTGATAGTTATGTAGTCAATTCGGTTTTTAGTTTCTCCTCCTGGGACCCTCCATGTCCATAATCGTCTGCCACACTAAATTTTCACTAAATGACCTTTGATTCGAGGTTAACAAGATTAACATGAAATTCCAATTGTAAGTAATAAAAATTCCTTTTCGATGACGCTATTTGGATGTATTTTTTATTTTGTTTCGAACCTGTAAGGTTAATATCTGAATTTAAAATTTTCCGCATGTGCGCACATATATATATATATATATATATGTGTGTGTGTGTGTGTGTGTGTGTGTGTGTGTGTGTGTGTGTGTGGAGATGCTGTATCCTATTCGGGTGTGGCTAATCAAGGCATACTTCCGATACATCCCAAAAATAGGAACCCCAGACATATCACACCTTGGGGAAGTTACAAAACTTTCTTTTTATTCACCCACTTCACATACTGTTGCCCTTCTTTTTATATATATATATGTTTTAGTTTCTTTGTTCACGAAACTTTATGGCGCATATATATTGTTAGTATGATTTAAAATTGAATATTTCAGTGTTGAATATAAAAGCTTTCCCTGTATGACTAATTCTTGGAATTCATTTCTTTGGATTATTCTAGTGTGACTAGAATAAGGAATACTAAAATCTACTCCTTCCTTCCGTCGTGTTATGGTGTTAGTATATCAGTGATATACTAATGCCTGTAGTGGGAGTTGGAGAATGAGAAAATTTAGATATTTTCTCTCTCTTTCCAAGTACCCAATTATAAGCATCACTGATAAACTTGGATTAGTGTGTATATAATTCTATTTACCACCGTTTTAAATGCATTTACATTTGCCTGATGGCTTGTAAATTAAATCACAACAAATGTATCCAGACACCCCACCAGTGTTTTTTTTTGTTTGTTTTTTTTTTTTTCCTATATTCAATGACGGTTTTCTTATCTAGATTTAAAACAAATCAAATGAAATTTAAGAAACCTCCGCGATTGGATGAGCAGGAAACATTTAACCTCATTTTAAATTCCTTCACATCGCCATAAACCAATCTTCAGCAAAACAAACAAAAACTGCTGACGTCTTATCATCATAAACGATTACACAGGGTGTTTTTAAAAAATGATTTAATTTCGTAATCTAATAACTTGACCAATTCTTGTTCAAATGATTTCAGATTTTAGCAGCATGTGTAGAAACAACTCAAAATTATGTTTAATGTTTTCTATTTTTTTCTTTTCAAGTATAGTAATGCTATTTACATATATTAATGCCTTTCAAAGCGCTTTGTGTGTTATAGTATAGTAATTAAATCCTATATATATATATATATATATATATATATATATATTTTCAACCAATAAAATTCCATCAGGATAAACAATTATTACAAGGACAAATATCGCGAAAATACTTGACGGACGTAGTTGAAGACCTGCCACGTGTTATTTTTGGATCATTTAGAAAATAATAATAATAACTCTCTACACTACTCCCGCAAATTCGAGAAATTTTTTCTAACCATTGAAAACCTTGTATTCAAATAGTTCACACTTCTATGTGAAATTAAATTTGGAATCCCCTTTAGGGATATAAAAATAGAAGCATACTACTTCTCAGGGGTTTCAACAATTTGTGATCTACACATACGTACACACGCTCAATGGAAGAGAGGCAGCCAGCAGCCACCGACTAAGGCGTTGTCAAGGCACACAATAGAAGGGATTAACCAGCAGCCGCATACTAAGCCTTTGTATCCGAACTCACAAACACATTAGGCTGGCTGTCATAATGTAAGTTTGTTCACACAATTTCAAACAACACTACAAACGCTTAATTATTTTATAAAACAAACTCCAAGGAAAATTGAACATTTTATTGCTATTGTATATTTCTAAAAAGAATAAATAAATGTTATTTCAACTGATGTTCTACTTTTTACTCCCGAAAATAACCATTTATATATTTTATTTAAAAGATGTGTTGTTGTTGTTGCTAAATGTTTTGGAATCCCGACAAAATCCTTGGTAGAAATATTCCAACATATATTCATTTATACATTTTTTACACTAAGGTTCATCCTGTAGAAGGCCCCAAGCCACTCGTGGTAGAGTGTTACTCGTGGTAGAACTCACGAAAACATTAGGCTGACAGTCATAAAGTAAGTCTGTCTATACATCTTACACAGCACTACAAGTTTTTAATTAATTTATAAAACAAACTTTATTGCAAGGAAAATTGAACATTTTATTGCTATTGTGTATTTATGAAAAGAATATATAAATGTTATTTGAACTGATGTTCTGCTTCTACTTTTCCTCAGGAAAATAACTTTTTATATATTTCATTTAAAAGATGTGTTGTTGTTGTTGTTAAATGTTTGGAATCCTGACACTCAGATAAAAACAAATGACTGATTAGACAGATTCCAACAAGTATATGTTTTAAACTACTTGATTATCAAAATTAAATTTGCCAGGAATAAATTTTAACTTGAATTTCATCTAGTCACGAAAGAGGAAAAAAACTGATAAATCAATCTTAAAAATTATTTCCTCAGATGCTTTTTTTTCATTTCTGGAGAAAAAAAAAGAAGTTGCTTCATAAAAATGACATCTTTTAGTTTTTATTGGATGAATATTTATATGGCTCCACTAGAAATGGTCATTAGTAGAAGTGGATCATTTGAGCAAGTTCTAAATTTTTGTTGACTTTTCTGTTGATTGCAATAAACATCAAGTTATTTTTTAATGTTTCATTTAAAAGATGCGGTGTTGTTTGTTGTTAAATATTTGGAATCCTAACGTTCAGGTAGCGAAAAAAACCCTGTGTAGACAGATACCAACAAGAGTATGCTTGAACACTATCGAACAAGACTGTGCAATGTCCATTTGTGAGAGAATTCGCTACAAATGCACCAACTGCGATGCAAATTTGGACATGGCACAAAATAAAGTCCAAAGATGAAAGTTGTGCGTGCAGAAACAAAAGGGTCTGGATGACCACCATTATCAAAAGAGATGGTTGAGCAAGTTCGGGAAACATTTTTTGCAAAGCCCCAGAAAATTCATAAAAAGAGCAAGTCTGGAAACTCATATTCCTCCACCAGCGCTTTGGCGTGGGGCAAGGAAATGCTTGCGAATGACATCTTACAAGCTGCGGCTCGTTCACGCCGTAAAAGACAGGTGACCAGCAAAAAGCACATGCAGTTCTTTGTCGATCTGCAAAAGAAACTTGTGAAATCGTTAATGGAATCCATATACCTTTGAAGTTCTCAATCAAATTTTGATGAATAAATCTTATTTGGATCAGTAATAAGCCTGTTGAGTTTCATTCACCTACACCAGTGGTTCCCACAGGGCGCGATGCGACACATAGGTACGGGGGAAGAGGATAGCAGGTGAGGCGGAATCATTGAAAGACAATCAAAGATTTAGAAACTGTTTCCAAAAATTCAGACACCAAAATTAAATATTATTTCAAAATTTAAAATATTATTATGGATTACTTATATTTGCATGCATGTGCCCCAGTATAAATAGTTATAAATAATTATTTTCGTTTTAATGTTTTTTTTTCCGCAAGGTCCCAAGAGTACCTGTTATCATAGATATGACTTTAAAGTTAATATTGTACTGCAGTCTCAATTCTCATAATAGGTCCTTATATTTTCCAGATTTTTCGTTTTTGTACGTCTACACCAGTGGTTCCCAAACGGTTCGGCGCACCTCATAGGTACGGGGGAAGAGGATAGCAGGTGAGGCGGAATCATTGAAAGACAATCAAAGATTTAGAAACAGTTTCAAAAATTCATATACCAAAATTAAATATGATTTCAAAATTTAAGATATTATTATGGATTCCTTATAATTGCATGCATGACTCCCAGTATAGTTATGTATAATTATTGACCGATTTTATTATTGTGATATTTTAACATTATATCAAGTATTAAGAATAGAGTAACTATGGTCCGTAAATTAGAGGAGAGAGTTATCAATGATAATGTTCCGACTTCATATCTGCAGTTATTCCCATTTACCCCCCCCCCTCTGTTTTTATTTTATTTTTAAATGCACATAAAATTTGGTGAAGCACAAGCAAATTTTAATTCCGAAAATGCGGGCTAGAGATAAAAAAAAAAAATGTTTGTAAACCACTATCTACAACTTGTGATCTGCTGATACTGTCTCATCTGGAATATTTTTATTTAATAGACCGGCTCTTCTTGTTTAAATGGGGAAGACGGTATGAATCTCAAAATCACAGAATATCTTATTCTTTGTTTTATTTTATAGAACATTCTCTGGTTTATGTTCATATTCTTCTCACTATGATTTCACATGTTTACACAAAATGTTTGATGGTTATCTCTGTTGACTGAGTAACAGCAAGCCTCAAATAATAATTATTATTATTATTATTATTCTCCCATCCGGTTCTTTCGCCATTCGTAACTGATGGTTTAAAGTGAAAATCAGTTTATAGCTACTCTCTTCAATACACCAGCACTCTTCTTAGTATTCTAGCAGTTTTGGAGAGGGAAGTTTCCAGCAGTCAGCTCTGACAGTCGGACCGAACATTCTTGCTGTAACACTCTCGTTTATATATGTTTGTATTACCGTTTTCTGCTAATATATTTGTTTAACTCAATTCCTCTCTTGCGTCTTTAATTCTGGCCCTAACAAAGCCGCAACAGTAAGAGTCTTGTCTTTTTCGTTAGCGCCTCGAAAAACACTTGTAAAACGAAAGAAGAGATTAGAAATCCCCCTTCAAACTCAATTATTCTCTTCTCTTTTTTCCTTTTTAGTTGATAATCCGTAAAAAAAAAGTGTTTTGTTTTTTGTTTTTTTTTTTTTTTTTTTTTTTTTTTGTTTTTTTTTGTGTGTGTGTGTGTGTGTGTGTGTGTGTGTGTGTGTGTGTGTGTGTGTGTGCTTGGGTTTTTTTAGTTTTTCGTTTTAATGGGTTTTTTTTTTTCTGTGGGCCCCAAGAGTACCTGTTATCATAGATATGACTTTAAAGTTGATATTGTACTGCATTCTCAATTCTCGTAATAGGTCCTTATATTTTCCAGATTTGGGTTTTTATGGTTGCTACATCTAACCATTTCAACTATAAAATGATGAGACCTTACCGCCAATCAAGTACTGCGCTTAAATTCCTAAAGTTTAGGTATCATAGAGTAAAGACTGTCAAAAGAATTACCAAGAAAGTATTTATAGAAAAGACACAGGGAAGCTACGTCACAACGGTGGAAAAATGACTGAAGACGATATGCCGGGTCAGGACCAATAATATTGCGGATTCTCCTTTGGATTTTATGAAGAATCTTTAAGTATATATAAATTACAAAATTACATAAAATCACAACCAAATTAACCCGGCTTATTAATGTCATCTACTTACATTTTTCTCGGTACGGAAGTAGAGTTTAACCCCACAAGTCTTGAAAGAATTCAGATGTTATCTCTGGCTAATTTGCAATAATCGAAGGATAAGGAACCCACTTTATAAAAGTCAAGTACTTGTCTGGAGAAGCGAGGACAGAGATAAGACAAGTGGCAAGATTCAAGCCAATTTGTTGCCTGGCAACATATCACATCAGATTGAACCTGATATGTGCGTGTATGTATATATGTGGGCGAGACGGACACCCTCAGCCGTGGTAAAGGCACTTCATCATGAAGAAGGCAAACTCTGATGTAAAACTAAATGTGTAGATAAAGCTAAGTAGCCATTTTAATAGTTATCTATCTCATTTGCCTCTCTATCTTCGGGCAGGGACGCAGTTGCGAAAAATGAAAACTGTGAGGTGTCCGGTCCCGGGTAAAAACTGTCCTAAGCTCCTCCACATTGCACTAGAGATCGGGGATCGGTAGACATACCAACAGTTGCGGGGGCCGGGGAATTTTTGTCCCTGGCTCGAGTGTACGCGCTCGGGTACCCTACATTAAATCCGACCATCCCGTCTCAATGCGGAGACTTGGGTAAATATCTCGTTCCGTGTCCAAGATGACTAGGATCAAAGTGTAATATCTGTTCCAGCAGCCTACAGCTCCAGCAATCTGCAGCAGTTCCAGCTAGCCATCCAGCCATCCAGCACATCATCGGCCGCCGCTCCAGACATCCTCGCCAGCAGCAACGGCTTGCAATAAACTGTCCTTGTCAGAACAACACTCTTCAGCGACTACAAAACTGTCCTTTACCAAACAACACTCTTCAGCGACTACAAAACTGTCCTTTTCCAGACAACGCTCTTCAGCGACGACAAAACTGTCCTTTTCCAGACAACGCTCTTCAGCGACGACAAAATTGTCCTTTTCAGGACAACGCTCTTCAGCGACCATAAAACTATCCTTTTTAGGACAGCTCTCTTCAGCAACGACAAAACTGTCCTTCTCAGGACAACGCTCTTCTCAAACAAAACAAAAATAAACTTGGCAATATATATTTTTACTCAAGTCTTCATGTTTTTTTATTGTTGTCTTCCGTCATTAAAAATCTGTTCGCCGGCCATTATATCTACCCGCAACAAACTTCTATTGGAATGGCGTAAAGGGAAAAAAAAAATATAACAAAATTAGAATTACAGCACGTGAATCATTAAATATTGTAATTGATATCTTACAGCAGTCAGAATGACTGATGGCTGCTGACATTGTTGTTCGTGATTGTAGAATCCGAGTGATATCAGTCTGTGCTTCAGCTGAATAAAGTGTTATTTTCGAAAGAAAAAAATAACGTTTTACACTAGATTAACTAACTTTTGTGTACTAGAAGAAAAGTCCAGAAAACTGTGGATTAACGGAGATTTTAATGCTACCGCTAGTATTTTTGAATATCACGGTTCCTTTGATGATATGAAGACTCAAACAGATATGGATAACGCGTGTTCCTTTTTTTTTTTTAATTCTGAAAGATATCCCATTATTAAAACGCAGTTCGACCATCCGATGAAACAGCGGATCACCTGGCATAGTCTCGATAACGTAACCAAAAAGATTATTGACGTCAGCATCTTGGACTCTTGATTCGGGTAAGTTGTGAAAGATGTTAGAGTGTAGAACTCCTACTTTGAATCGGATCATAGACAACTTGTAACTAAATAGACAACTTGTAACTAAATAGACAACATCAGCCAAGAAAGTAGGTCGCTTCCGCTCACATAAACCACGAATGACACCGAGGTATAAAATCCAAGCCCATAAAACTGGGAGTGTAAAATTACAAGTCCAAAGCGATGTCCTTAAATCTTGATTAAAAACAATATGGCGGAATCAAATAATGGAATCGTCCCTTCTATACACGAAGCACGTGACACCCTACCAAGATGGAGGAAGTTCCTCCCGAAGGTCGATAATCCTGTGTTGAAAAGATTAATACAATAAAGAAAGAAACAAAGAAGAAAAATGGAAGGGAGGGAACAAAACAATTAATAAAGGAAATTTTTTTAAAATAGTTTATGCTCTGAAAAGCCAATATCTTCAGGAAATATAAAATCAAATTAATGAAGCCAAACAGCATAGAAAATATATCGAATCCAACAAGCACCTCAAAGTATTTCACCAGAGAAAGCTTGGTGTACATTAACGTTTCGTCTTATTGTATAATAACTTACTTAGCAACATAGGCAACTTAGTTTTCAACAAACCTTTCTAAGTCTCATATATCGGTATACAGATGTGAGGGTGGTGTAATGTATAGCGGCTCGGAATGAGAAGTCGAAGTTCGAATACCAGTTGTGTTCCCTACGTTCCATTAAGCACGAATATCCTTGGACAAGGTATGACTCCATCTCTTCGTCTCCCACTAGATATGGATTAAATAGAAGAATAGACTGGGCTGTTTAACTTTGGTTGGCAATCAATCTAAGAGAAGGACAACTGTGAATTTAAAACCATTTTGACCAAATCATACGTGCGATTACTCTGGCTCTTTGTAGTACTGAGCTGCAGGAAACTCGTTTGTTTTGGAAAGTTTCTTTCTTTTTTATGAATACAAATTGTACCAGTCTCATGCAACAGAGTTTGTAGCTAACGGTATGCTGAAATAGAAAGAGAGAAACAGTACAGGGCACATCTTTCTTTATAGCAGTCCTTTAGTGGTTAGACGAGTGGACTAGCCTATCCCGCTTTCTGCTGAGAGGAAAGAGAGAACTTTCAAGCATTCTTTTACTGGGTTTATATTGAGAGCGATGAGTGCATGTAGGGTTGTCATTTGCTTTGGTACTGGGTCTTTGATCGTTTGTTTTATTTATCCAAGTATCTGGTTTCAGAAACAAAAATTAACATTAAGAAGTCTACTATTAATGTTAACAAGGTGTTAAGGAGATAAGTAGATGATACTTTTCAAGAGATTTAAGAAAAAGGAGTTTATTTATTAAACTTTGTCTACTACACGTCCATCGTATAAATACTGTATTGTACACACAACATGGAGTCCTCCTATCTCATCATATTCTATTTCAACCAACCGACTCTGTTAATGCTAGCTAAGAAATATTGAATTAAATATCCATTTTTCGCTCGCCAAGAGATTTTTGGCGGGGCACAGTTCAGTGTTTTTTGGATGTGCTATTTTTTGTACGTATTCCTCTGGCACGGTGGAGAAATGGTTAGCGGCTCGAATTGAGGAATCGGAGAGCCGAGTTCGAATTCCAGTCGGATCCATTACATTCACTTACGTGCTAATACCTTTGGGAAATGTATGAATCCTCTTCTTCTCCCTCCAGCTATGGCTAAATAGCAGGACAGACCAGGTTTTATAGTCTTGGATGGCAACTGGTTTACCACAGAAAGAAATGGCAACCTACTGCGGGAAAAAATCTGCCTCGTCAGCTATCATTTATCGAAAGATACATGATTACATTTGAAGATACCTAAGCCTAAGCGTATATCATGTATGGCATTCCTCTGCCGAAGATGTTGCAAATAAACATTGAAATATTTACGAAATGCCACTCCTTTGTTAATCTTTAATCAAATATTGATAAATTACAATCATCTTTTATCGGAATCAGTCAAGCGTAATTAATATTTTAATGAATTGGAAAGAAAAAATAATACAGTTTGAAATTTTTTAAAAATAATAATAATAAAGCGAGTAGAGAAACGGAGTAAATGATACGTAGTTATGGGCCTTGGATTGGCCTGTGATGTCATCGGGAACCGTCGGGGAAGCTATTATTAAATAGTTACTTCGGGAGCCGAGGGGCTAACAGGAAGAAACGAATGATTCATTCTCGAGGTTTATTTTATTTGATTAGTTGACAAAAGCCAAAAGAAATGAAATGAAGGAATTTCAAAAACAAAAAGGAACGTTAAAAAAAAAGAAAAAAAAAACAAGACTTGCTTTATTTATGCATACTTTATTTTCAGTCTTCTTAAATGAGGCGATGTGTGTAAGTGCGTGTTGCGGTTTGTACTAGTTTATGAATAGGGATATGTATGGATGTTGGCATCAAGGGGGCATGTATGGATATGTGTGTGTGTGTGTGTGTGTGTGTGCTTGTATTTCGTTTGCATGTTGTGAGTTTTTATTTTGCATGCCAAATGATACATGTGTAGGCATGCGAGCGTTAGAGAGGAAAGAAAGATGTGCATTTTTGTATGTTATAGTGTGTCTGTGTTATTTTTGTTTTGTTTCCCAGCAAGAGCGAAGTGTGCAAAATTTTGTTTTTTTTTTGTTTTTTTTTTGTTTGTTTGTTTTTTTGTAAATTTTGGGGTTTTTTTTTTCTTTTTGAGGGGGGTGAATTTTTTTCTTTCCTCAGTTCAACTTCGAACCATGCTTTATTTGCGTCAGCACAAACTGTTCGCATTTATCTGTTATTTGTTTTATTTCTCCTACTTTCCTTCAATGAAATTGTTTTTTAATAAATTTTAATATCTGTCTATATTTCTGAGATGAGGTATTATGTACACTATTTACATTATTCGGACTATTGTCCTCATCTTTGTCGCTATATTTACATATGTCCTCAAGGACACATGGCACAGTGGGCAAAGGCGTTAGTTAGATCCAGTGACAGGACCCAAAGAGTGTGAGTTCAATACCTGGTTAAGGCAGTGGAGAACTTGGAGAGGGGAATTAACAGGAGATAACTGATAACTGACTTCCATTAAACATGGCACGTGGAACTAGAACAGTCTACCCCAGTGAGCGAAATAAAGGGTTCAGTTCAACATTCCAACCATCTGAAGAAGGCCGGGACGTACAACGGCCGAAATGTTGTAATAAATATGGCGACAAAGATGAGGACAATAATCCGAATAATGTAAATAGTATAAATAAATTTTAAATTGGTTTGAACACTTTTTTTTTTTAAAAAAATAAGATTATCTTTTGTTTTCTCTATTATTGACATTTACTTATTAAAAAAGTTTCCTTTTGTTTCCCAGAATTTTTTATTATGCTAAACGTTATTTTATAGATACCCAATGTGTGAGTAGACGCCCTGTTTTTTTTGTTTTTGTTTTTAGTCTGAACTATCGGCTTTGCGCATTCGATAGAATGTGTTCTCTGGCATTCCATTTATTAAGTCTCTCAGCACGTCTACTCAAACACGGGTATCCACAAAATAACGTTTGAAGTAGTAGGAAATAATGTCGGATAAAAAATCGATTCCTTATAAATTACTTTACGTTTTGGGTACGAAAAAATGTAACAGATATGAGGTTTTGTGAAGATCTGAACGAGAGGGTGATCATGCTTCAAAAGAGGAATTGAAGCCCGTGAGACTAGTACAGTCTCTGTGGCCGAGCGGTCTAAAGCACTCCGGATCACATGATGGCTTCTCCTACTAAGGGAGACGTAGGTTCGAACCCTGCTGGAGGGTACATTTTCTTTATTATGTATCTGGAATGCGCTTGCCGGTAAAAGTAATTTACATTGTTTACAAAAAAAAAAAAAACAGGGCATCTACTGAAACATGGATATCCACTAAAATAAACGTTTAGAATAAATAGTGATTTTCTAAGCTCGGCTTAGATGTGGCACAAGGCCGAAAGTATGGGGCACCCAGTGCGGATCGAACTCACTAGTCGTAATTGATCTCGCAAGACAAGCTTTCTAACCATTACACCACGGCGAGGTGCCCAACGTTTAGGATAAATAATAAATAATGTCGGATTAAAAAATAAAATCCATCAATTCTTTAATAGTTTCTCAGAATATTGAGTTGGTGCCAAAGTAAATTGTTCGTCTACTCTTTTGACTTTTCTAGCGTTTTTTTAAAGACAAAATCCACCTCTCAATAAAAAAAAATCAAATATTATTGTGGCTCGTGTTGAACACCCTCGTTGTTTCGTTATCCGACGCGCACACAAACTCAATGGCGTGAACGTGAAAAAATGCACAAAGAAAGATTAAATGGAAAGGACGAGTTCAATTCAACCATGTTATCCACATATTTCTACAGAATTTGCTCAACTTATTGTGTTAAATTAATGTGCTTTAAAAAAAAAGAAGTCATTCTACTTTTTGAAAACTGATTGTTGGTTTACAAAAGACAAATTGTCCAATGTTTGTATTTCCTGATGATCAGTGACATAAACTAAAATTCAACATTGGTGGGATTGAGACTTTCCTGATGCAGTTACAACTTTGCTGGGCTGGTTATGTTGCGAGGATGAGTGACGACAGATTACCTAAGGTCCTCATGTATAGCCAGCTTGACAGGGGACAAAAGATTGATGGACGGTCGTGGCTTAGTTATAAAGACAAGCTAAAGAGTAACTTCTTAATTGTCAATACTAATTTCGAGCGAGTTGCCCTGGATAGAAATGATATTTGTGCCAAAGTGGTATCAGAAATTTTGAAATCAGTCGTATTGACCGACTAAGAGACGAAAGACAATGGCGAAAAGCTTCAGCAGATATTCCTATTGTGATGTCCCAAGATCCTCGCTGTTGCACAATATGTGGACTTGTATGCGAGTCACTAGCGGGATTGAAGTGTCACAGAAGTTGTCGGATCCTCTTACGCTGAAATCGACGTGAGAGTCCATCATATATATATATATATATATATATATATATATATATATATGTATATATATATATATATATATATATATATATATATATATATATATATATCGCTCGATGTGTGGCTATACTTTTGACGATGGGGTGTCTAATGCTGATCTTCACGTAAAATGCAACATTGGTGGAATTGAATTTCCTGATGCAGTCAGGACTGCGGGGCTGGTCATGTTGCAAAGATGAGTAACGACAGAATACCTAAGGTCCTCATGTATAGCCAGCTTGACAGTGGACAAAGGAGTGACGTCCTTAATTATTTAAGTCCGCTTACGTCGCTGGTCGGAGCTAAAAGACTCTATTTTACGCGCCTAACGTGACTGTTTTTTATTCTAATGATTATCTATATTTAGCTTTTTTATTTATTAATTATTTCTGAATATTACAGAACCCTTCTGTGACAATGGGGGGGGAGCAAACATATAGTACCTAAAAATCTGGAAGGATCCATAGTATTAAAATCTAAGATGAAATCGACACTGGTCATGATAAAGAAGAACCAGTCGGAAAAAGACAAATGAGAAACTGTCAGCCTTAGACCTTCTAGACTGACAAGGTAACCGAAACGATAAATGAAATATACGACAGTAGTGAAATACTGGTCTTTTTATCACAGCCAAAGAAGCCGGATGAGCCACATAACTAAACCAATCATTAAGAATCTAATAAATAGAGCTTAAAGCAGAAATAAACTGGAAATAGTGGAAAGAACAGGGTGGCTTCATTGAAATTATACATATGTATTTATATTTTGTATTGTTAATACAAAGTAGGCATGTAGTTACTTACAATTGCTTGGGTACCAAAAGAACAATGTGTCATTTTTTTGTACTTATCTGTGTGGATAGTTCACGATCCCGAAAAAAGCACGTCCGCTTATGTTGCTGGTCGGAGCTAAAAGACTATTTTACGCGCCTAACGTGACTTTTTTTATTCTAGTGATTATCTATATTTAGCTTTTTTTATTTACTCGGGGGAGATAACTTTTTGTCACTCGCAACAATACTTTATGATTAGAATGCTATATGAATGAGAAATACAAAAGCAGTAAGACCTGTGCCTGTGCTTTATTGATTACACAAAGGCATTTGATAGGGTGGGGCACGAAGAACTACTTTAAATGTTAGAAAAGCTTGATTTAAACGGGAACGATATACGAGTAATGCATAACTTCTACTGGGAACAAACAGCTTGCACGCAGTTAGAGGACAAGTGAATTCATAGAAATAGAAAGAGATAAGGATTTATTTTATCTGTACAGCGTGATGACTCTGATAGTACTAGAATATCTAGCAGACTTTAATATTGACGGATATAATCTTAACAACATAAGATGCATAGAAACACTGTGATGGCGGACAAAAGAAGAAAAATGAAATGCTATTAGTAGCAATCAGCCAGTGATACACGCTTAGGCGATCATATATCTTTCGATGGGCAGATTTTTTCGAGGCAATTTTTTCCCGCAGTAGATTACCATTTCTTTCTGCGGTAGACCATTTGCCATCCAAGGTTATAGAACCCAGTCTGTCCTGCTATTTAACCATAGCTGGAAGAGAAGAAAAGGATTCATACCTTTCCCAAGGTTATTAGCACGTAAATGAATGTAATGGATCTGATTGGAATTCGAACTCGGCTCTCCGATTCCTCATTACTCCACTGTGCCTCCTCATTATTCCACTGTGCCTCCTTAGCAATAGAGTATCAAAAAGAAAAAAAAATCAATAACTGTAAAAAGATTTACGAGGTGCATTCCAGAAGTTTTTAAACTTCAGAAGAAACATTTATTAATTTCAAAGAGACGAATATGCAAGATGATAGGTCCTGATCTGGCATCTAGTCTACAATCGCTATCCCACAGAGGTACTATGGCTTCCCTCTGTCTCTTCTACAAATATTTTCGCGGCAGCTGTTCCGACGAGCTACTGTCACTGGTTCCCGGCCTACATGAATTTAAACTTGCTACCAGGCTGGCATCTCGGTGCCACCCTTTCACTGTCAAAATGGTTAAATGTAACTGTCTCTTCTACTCAAACAGCTTCTTCTCCCGCACTTCCCGTCTGTGGAACTCCCTTCCCCTTACTTGCTTCCCCGATGACTATAATCTTCAAATATTCAAGTGTAATGTTAATCGACATCTGGCATCCTAAGTTTGTTACCCGCCCTTCTCTGTATCCTTTCCTCAAACACACCTCTTTGCTCCTGCTCTCAATCCTCTGTAACCTCTTGCGTGCTGGTGGCACTCCCGCTTTGCTTGGGGTGAATTACCTTTAAAAAAAAAGTAAAAAAACTCTAATATCCTTCAAAGTGGGATCCTCTGACTTCAATGCACTTGTTGTAGCGCTCCAGACACATCGTGAAGGTCCCATGGAAATCATTCAGATAAAAAGCGTCTAAGACACTTGTCACAGCATTCTTCATATTCTCAATGTCTTCAAAACGACTACCCGCTGAGGTTCATCTTCAGCTTAGGGAACAACAAAAAAATCACATAATGCAAATCACAGAGAGAGAATGCAATCTCTGGACTGTAGGGACGGTGAGGGTTAGTTTTGATGCCTATCGCTGTCAAAGTAACACTTTATTGCATAGCGTACTTCCAACTTGTCTTCACGTAATAACATGTGACAGCATTCTGCAAACTAGTCAGTTGTAGCAATCACTGTTCAGTAGCTGGTGTTCAAAGAGCTTTTACAGCCGGCTCCTTTAATCTGGCGTAATAAAAGTTGGCAGCTCAGCTTATTAGATGTATAGTAATTATATACTAAAATGACAATAATCTCGGAAATTTATCACTGTCCCTCCTAAAAAAAAAAACCTGAAAACTTTTAGAATTTTTAATGCTATTCTCATTACAAATGCGGTGCATTCCAGAGTTTGTTTGTTTTTTCAGGAGAGACATTTATTAATTTCATCTGACTTCAATGCACTTGTTGTAGCTCTCCAGCTACTTTGTGAAAGTCCCATGGAAGTCATACAAAGTGAAGATGTCCAAGACCCTTGTCATAGCCTCGTTCACGTTCTCAATGTCTTAAAAACGACTGCCCTTTAGGTTGTCCTCCAACTTGGAGAACAACCAAAAGACACAGAGAGCAATGTCTGAACTGTAGAAAAAGTGAGGGACAGTTTTGATGCCGTTCTCTGTCAGCACAAAACTATTGCATAGCGAACTTCCAAATTGTCTTTACGCCCCGACTGTATTGTACAAGCTAGTCAGCTAGTGGCAATCACTGTTCAATAGCGTGTCTTCCAAGAGCTTTTACAGACGTCTCCTACAATCTAGAATAACAAAAATTGGCAGGTCAGCTTATTAGATGTATAATAATGATATATTAAAATGATAATAACCTGGGACAGTTATAAAAATGTCATAAAAAGAAAATCTCAAAGGTTCTGGAATGCACCGCGTGCTAATTGTGGATCATCAAACCCAATCAGGTACAGAAATTTAACGATTTAGGAAGTGTAGTCAACAGACGGCAGAAAGCGTGACATGGAAATATAAAAGTACATAAGAATAGCAAAAGATGCATTTCAGAAAATAAGCAAGCTATTAAGAGACTGGAAAATGCAGCTAGATACGAAGGAAAGCGCACTGGATTGCTTTGTAATATCTAAAGTCCGCTGTGGCAGTGAATGTTAGACAATCTCTTTACAGATAAATAACAATCTTGAAGCGACTGAAATGCGGTTCTGGCGGTAAAAGCTAAGAACATCATGGACAGAACACGTGAGTAACGACGAAGTTTTAGGAAGAAGAAGAACTACAAGAGGCTGCTGCTACCAATCAGAAAAAGGCAGCTGAATCTATGGGAGACGATCAGGAAAGAATGCTTGTAAAATTTGCCACCCACAAGACAGATTAAAAGCAAGAGAAGCTGGGGGGGGGGAGGAACAGTGAGTAAACTAATTGTTGAATTTGAATTTACAGAAACAAAGAAGTTTGATAAAAAGGTAAAAATTACATAGAGCAAGAGAAGCTGTGGAGGGACATGTTCGCCCGCATCCTGAAAGGATATAACATATAATAAGTAGAAAAAATCAGCTCTCCCAAAGAAGATTCCTCCTTTAAGAAGATAAATTATTATTTCAGTCTTAGATACGTTAGAAATTAGTTATGTGCCATGCGTGATATACGCTTAGGCGATCATGTATCTTTCGATTCATGACTGACGAGGACAGATCACACCCCCCTGCAGTAGGTTGTCATTTCTTTCTGCGGTAAACCAGTTGTCATCCAAGGCTATAGAACCCGGTCTGTCCTGCTATTTACCTATAGCCGAGGGGAATAGAAAAGGATTCATACCTTTCCCAAGGGTTTTAAGTGAATGTAATGGATTCGACCGGAATTCGAACGCGGCTCTCCGATTCCACAATCCGAGCCGCTATCCACCGTGCCTTTAAGTAACTAATTAATTAAATAAATGAATTTATTTATTAGTTTGAACGGCTGTCAATATCATGACGTCACACAAACATTTCAGCACAGACAGCAGTACTCGACTTGCACCAGTCAAAATAACATATTTCTATTTCTTTAACATAAATATCTCTACGTGAAGCAGAAATCAAATAATTGTTTTTAACGACCCATTCGCATAAACAGTTTATCAAGCCAAAAAACGGCAATTGAAAAATGGTTTAATAAATGAACTTGTAAGAACAGGAAGTGAAAGGTCATTGCCGAATTATATATGACCTCCCACAACATTTTTTCTTAAATAGATAAATACTTAAATATCGGACCAAAGAAGCTCTGCAATGCTTGCACCTAAAAATAAAATAAAATAAATAAATAAATAAAAACACAGCGCAAAATCAAATCTGAAAAATGCAGATCGCATTTGTTAGACAAAAATGGCAACTCATGGGTTGTCTATTCCTGAAAACTTTCTCTAGAGCCTCTTTTTAAATATCTTTTTTTTAAGCGACAGAAAAGATAGTTTATCAGTACCTATCAGAATCCTAAGGGTTACCTGTGTCACCCAGCAGAACATTCCCATTCCAGAGACCTTTACGATAGCCATTGCCATTTAATACTACTACTACTAATAATAATAATAATAATAATTAAACAGCGTAATTACGGCAAAAAAGAACTTTACTCATCCAGAGACAGGCACTTGTGGAAGGAGTGTGCCACAGATACAAGTGAGAGTTTTAAAAATAAGTGATTTCAATACGTATAGGATTATATATATATATATTGTTAAATATAAGAGACAACGAATGTCTATTATGCTTAATCATGAGCTGTTATAAACTTAAAACTTATAAGCATAGTTGCTTTATTTTCGGAAGAAAATAAAGACAAAAATTGTCCAAAATTTGGATATTTTTTATTATGCTGTTCCTTGATTATATATATATATATATATATATATATATATATATATATATATATATATATATATATATAACTGAATACAGGGTTGGTATTGATGGATTAAAATTCCGAAAATCAAAACCACTATTTTTTTTTAAAGTGCTCAATACAAAGTAGAGCAAATAATATTTATTCAAAAATTGTAACATAAGCGTCTTAACGGCTATTTTTGTAGTAATGTTATAACATGCTTATTATTTTTAAATATATATATACATATTATATATATATATATATATATATATATATATATATATATATATATATATATATACTGTATTTCCTGGCTTATTAGACACAGCCACGCATTGGACGCACCCAGATTTTGACATGGAATATTTAAGGAAAAAAAATCACACATCACAAGCAAAAAATCCCCACGATAACGTTACCTTTATGTGACATTCTCACTAATCATGGAGAAACACTTCCAGTATTAGTACAAATTATACTATTGGTACATTTTTTTAATTGAAGTGAAATAATGTCTAATTACCAGGATATTTTTGGGGAAAAGAAGAATTTTTATTACATTTCATCATGCATTTATTGAAAATTGGTTTAGTTGTTTCTCAGTGAGCAACATCTGCACATACTTTAAATTCATAATACCTTCAAAGAAATCTACTTTTATCAGTGAACGCTGGTACATGTGGTAATAGGCACCCCCCCAAAAAAAATATGGTACTTGTTGGTAAATGAATTCCCATACCATACATGCAGAAAAGCAAATTCCAATACTTGTATATCAACAAAAATACACAGAAAGCAAGTCGCAATACACGAGTCAAAGCAAATATTTTGTACAATTCCATAAAATTTCTTAATTTCCTGGGTTAATTTTATTGATATCATGTTTGTTCACTTGCAGTAGTGCAAGTTTCAGAGCAAAGCTCTGTGCGGGGCACCGATTCCTGGTGAACTCCCACTTTTTTTTTGTGGTCTTCATGTCCCTCCCATACATGATACTGCTGCATTGGACGCAGGGTAATTTTTTTAATGCATTTTTGAGGAAAAATCAAAATACAATAGGCCGGCAAATAGGGTATATATATATATATATATATATATATATATATATATATATATATATATATATATATATATACCATTTGCCGGCGAACGTTTGGACGTGTTTCAGCAGCCCAACTCATGAAGTAGAGATTCGGTCATCCCAACTCAGAGCGAAGTTGACTTGAGCTTGACCATCTTTACCCGTTCTTATCCTTACTTCCCATAAATTATTTCTGAACCAAAAAGGAAAATGGACATATTCAAGAGACATTTAACTTTTGTTTCAACACAGTCAACATAAAAGAAATTAACGTTTGTAGGAGAAACTCAAGTTTTTTTTTGTATGCTTTTTCTAACTTTGTTTATATATTAAACATGCACCTTCACCTAAAACATAGACACAAAACCAATAAGCTTGCTAACATCCACAGATCGATCACAAATTGAGTCTGATGATGTTTTAGAATTGTCTTAAAACCTTATTGAAATACATAAAATTCTTTAGTATATTTTATAGAGTATATTTCAAATAAAACCAAAATTTTACCAAAAATGGAAGCATTTAAATTATTTAAAATACGTTTTTAAGGTCTTTTAGCTTAAATTTTGGTGACTTCTGTGAGGATTAATTCAATAAATATTTATTATCTCCCTTTGTGCAAATCCTTCCGTAATAAAGTGAAAACCAAAAGGGAAAATACATATTTTTTTTATTTAAAAGTGGATTTAAGAATTGGGAAAAAGGGATCTATGACATGGGCCCCCGTTTCAAACCCCTCATCAAATCATATAATAATTTATCAATGTGTATTTATTTATATATTTCCTGTTTCATCTGAGGACCTAATAAGATAGAGGGAAATACAAGCGTGATAGTGAACAGTGCTTAACATCTTGTAAATATATTTTTTATTTGTTGTGTCTGATACTAAAGGGATGTTGTACTAATGATCTTTCATGGTATAAATTACCATATCAGTTTGGGGTTTCATGTTATCTGAAGCACCCAAGGAAATTGTCCTGATTCAGACGAATCAGAAATAGAATTTGATGGACAAGGAGATGATACCTATGCTCCAGAAATTGAATCCCATGCGCTCAAACCTCTGTCACAGGATAATCTTAACGATCTTGTAAGAGATTTAGACTTGACAAAACAGTAGAGTGAACGGCTTGCTTCGAGGCTAAAAGAGAGGAATTTAAGAACGCAAGATGTTCGAATTACAAAGTTTCGCTCTCCCGCGGACACTTAACCTTTTGAGCTCTGACCACCGCTTTACCGGTGGTAGAGAAAAATGACGTCATGTCCAGCCACCGGGTGAACGGTGGGTAAAAACTTGTAACTATTTTTATATCTACCGTGAACTATTGCATACCAATTATTAGCGAATTTGACTCAGGAGTTCAGGCAAGAGGGTTAAAATTGTTCAGGAACGCAGGGTTGAAAGGGATAACAAGAAAATTTTTTCTGTGAACAACAATGTATGTTCCTGTAATGGTATACCTGGACTTTTTGAAGAACTAAATTTACAACATGAGCTTACTCAGTGGAGACATTTCATTGACACCTCACTTTATAGCATCAAAGTCGTTCTTTTGCATAATGGAAATATACTGCAATCGATTCCTTTAGCTTATTCTGTTGTTTTCAAAGAAACTCCCAAAAATGTTGATTTTATTTTAAACAAAATTAAATACAATGAACATCAGTGGGTTTTTTTGTGTCAATGGAACAGCCGAGCTCATGGTGAACACTACACATGGCTGTTAAGAAATGAGTCAAAACTTGCTTCACATAAAGTTACACGTGAACCATTAGTTGCTAAGAAACATATAATCTTGCCACCATTTCTTATAAAATTGAACTTAATGAAACAATTTGTGAAAGCCTTGAAACACGATAATCCGTCATTCTTATATTCAAAAACGAAATTTCCAAAGCTAAGTGAAGCTAAAATTAAAGAAGGAATCTTTGTCGGATCTCAAATTCGACAGCTCACGAGAGACAATTCATTTTAAGCAATTTAAATGCACTGGAATTAGAGGCCTGAAAAAGTTTCCAAGTCGTGTGTAATGGCCTCTCCTTGGAAAGCACAAAACGCCAAATTACGAAATACTAGTTCAAAATATAATTGAAGCATATAAAAATTCAGGATGCCCTATGTCACTAAAGGTGCATTTTTTGCACTCACATCTGCCCTACATTCCGGATAATGCAGTAGTAGTCAGCGACGAATATGGTGAAAGGTTCCACCAAGATATTGGCAAAATAGAAAATCGTTATAAAGTCAATTAGAGTCCTGCTATGCTGTTTTTTCTTCTTTGCTGGACTCTTTATATAAAGACATGTCAGATGCTAAACATAGAAAAAAGAACAACTACTAAGTAATATTTTTTTCGTAAAAATTTTCTTTTAATAAATAAGCCTGTTTTCGTAGATATTTTAAATGAAATAAAACGTTTATATAAACATATTTAATGCTTATACACATACTCATAAATCTAAATTTTTTGAAATTTGGAAAAATTTAATTTGCAAATTACAACAAACTGGAGTCATTTCGTGAAAAACGGAGTTCATTTTTGTGATCTACTAAAAAAGCAACCCGAGAAAACTGCATTCTTGTTTTTGTAGCAAAATCGCTCTCAGATTGTTGTCAATGTGTATTTTTATTTGTTTATATTTCTAAGATGAAGTATTGTAACTATTTACATTGTTTGGAATGTTGTCGTCATCTTTCCAATATATATTACCTTCTTCAGGTGAGATACGTTGGAATTTCAAACCGAATCCTTTCTAGATATCTCACTTTCAGTTAACTCCCTTTAGTAACTCAACTCGCCAAGTTTTTTTTTTTTTTCACCTCTACTGTGGCCAAGTATTGAACTCACAACTCTTTGAGACAAATCACTGGATTACCTTCTTTTTTTAAACAATGTTTTTGTCTACTGGGCCATTTTCCCTTGCTGACATCAGCGTATGAATTTTTGGGACTCATAAGCCTAATGTCTCGGTAAACATTTTTTACCAAAGCTCATATTACAATTATGTTGTTATTATTGTTTTTCTCTGGCACTCCATAATACTGGTTCCCATATTGTATTCATTTTTATGCTTGGTCGGCTCAGGAGATTTTTGTGGCCTAGCATATGTGCTGATTCCTTAAGTTTTCGTATTTTCCAGTGATGTTCTCTGTCTACTATTAAAACCACATCCCACAGAGAGTGGCGACCTCCATTTTCCATCCATATATGATAAATGGTGCTTTTATATCTATATATTTCCTGTCTCATCTGAGGACCTAATAAATACAAGCGTGACAGTGAACAGTGCTTAACATCCAGTAAATATATTATATCTTTTTGTGTCTGATACTAATGAGATGCTTTAATAATGCTCTATGATGGCGTAAATTACCATATCAGTTTGAGAAGAAGGGTTTCGTGAATCAGAAAATGTTTCATGGTAATAATACATTTTTTTTCAGTAAATGTTATATATTTGTGGATTTATTTTTATGTAAACAGAAGTCAACAGCGCAGGAACAGTCCCCTCCCCACACACTTGAGGATCACGTTTTTTTCTTATGTTTTTGGCAATCTCATTTTTTTTCAATAGGAATTACAATTGAAAATCAAATGTAATTGTCTGTATTTTACCGACTTGAGATTGTGAATAAGACCCCAAGATAAAAATTCATTATTTTTCGAATCTGATAGGCATCATACTTAGAGGAAAATCTAACGAACGCTGATCAACGAAGAAAAAGAAAGAAAGAAAGAAATTCCTATTTTTACGAGCCGACAATTTTCCATCTTTAGTGCCCAGAAAAAAAAAAAAAAATTACTAGATAATTCAGGAAATAAATAATCTATTAATTGACTACGTATTGAAACATTGACTCTTTCATTATACCATTACTTCAGAACTGTACAGGAGATACAATGCTATTGAACTTGTTGTACATTTGTCTTGAGATGAGGTATTGTAACTATTTACACTATTTATATTGTTAAGACTGTTGGCCTCATCTTTATTGTTATATTCACGACGTTTCGGGCATTATAAGCTACGGACTTCTTCAGGATCTGTCTATATTTCTAAGATGAGGTATTATAAACTATTTACACTATTTACGTTGTTTGAACCGTTGTCATCATATGCACGAGGTTTCGGTCATTTTAGGCCCCGGACTTCTTCATGTGTAATGATATATATATATATATCATGTGTAATAGTATATTATGATTTTCTAAGCATAGCTTACATGTGACAGAAAACTGAAAGTGTGGAGCACCCAGTGAGGATTGAACTTACTATTCAGTCATAATTGATCCAGCAAGACAAACTTGCTAACCACTACGCCATGTCGCCATGTCTCTCTCTCTCTCTCTCTCTCTCTCTCTCTTATATATATATATATATATATATATATATATATATATAACACTTCTATTCAGAAATACAAAAACATCTCTAAATTACGCATCATCTGTCATCAATTGAAAAGAAGATATTCGTCATATTTTTTTAATCATTTCACACCAAAGAAGATAAGAAAGCCACTAAGACGCAAGAATTACTAACTGTAAAAGAATATGAATGAAAGAAAAACTAAGGAGAGAGAACAGTAATTAAGAAGAAAGAAGATAATGATTGACATTGCATTTAAATTTTTGAATATCAAAATTGTCTAAAATGCAAGAGTGTTCCACAAGCAAGAAGTGCGAGAGAAGAAACTGTTAGCATAGAACTTAGAGGTTAAATTTTTCAACTGTAAAAAAAAAAAAGAGACCTAGCAGCCAATCTAGCACTGTGCTTAAATTCATAAAGCCGAGGTACCAAAGATATACATAACAAGTGAGTTTCTGTAGAATTCAGAACTGTGTGTGCTTACAAGTACAGATGAGAGAAATACTGATGCTTTCAAGAGAAAATTAGTTAGAATTGATCAATATCCATTGTCCTTGCAAGTTTTGAAATGAAGCCTTCCCCTGAACCTTGGAGCACACTCACCAAAAGAACGTTCACCTTTCTAGAACATATAATGAGACTGCCAAATATAACGGCTGCAAGGAAGGCCTCGGAACATTTTGCCGGATTATGCAATAAGTAAAGGGGTCGTCCAGAATTAAAGCCAATCTTGCACATATAAATTGCCTTTACAAATCCAGGAACTCTGCATCAACTGGAAAGCTTATCCTCGGACAGGAACAGTTGGAATTAACTTAGGAGATTGCTCAAGCAATAATTTATTTTGCATGAGAATTTAAAAAAATACCGTGTCAGATGCCGAGCAATTAAAGATAGGCAGTATTTTACTGCAATCTGGATTTAGACTTGCTGTGCCCTTAAACCAGTGGTTCTCAACCGCTGTGCCACAGCACACAAGTGTGCCGCAAAATATTGTCACGGTATACACACGTGGGTGTGTGTGTGTGTGTGTGTGTGTGTGTGTGTGTGTGAGTGAGAAAGAGAGAGAATAGTAATGGTATAGCGTTAGTATTTGAATAAATGAATAAGTATTAAACTTTTTTCAAATAATTCTTTTCCCTATGCTTTGATTATGTTATTTTAAATACTTTGTTTTAATATTTATTTTTCTAAGTATTTTTATTTTTAACGACTCAAAATAAAACATTCAACGTTACCCATTGATACATTTTGGATTTCAATACAAAAGGAATATCCCACATTAGCTAAAAAAAAGCTTTATCAGTTTTATTGCGATTTTCTACTTATTTACATGAACTAAGCTTCTCAACCTTAAATAACATCAAAGATAAGAAGCAATAAAAACTACACTCAACTGATGAAGAAATGAGGGTCAAGTTGAAAAAATATGAAAAAATATGTACATCAGTCTATATTTCTGCAATGAGGTATTGTAACTATTTACCTTGTTCGGACTGTCATCCTCGGGTTTAGAGCTATATTCATAAGATTTTAACCGTTGTACGCTCCAGCATCTTTGGATCAATCAATCAATGAATGACCCAGTGGATAAAAGCATTGATTGATTGATCGATCCAAAAAGTGACTTGAATCAAAGCATTGTGAGTTCAATCCCTGATCACAATAGAGAGAACAAAAGTATGGAGTGTTATCAAGCGGACTCAACTAGAAAACTGATACATCCAGAAAAAGGTCTATCCGATTTCCATGTTTAGGTGAGATAACTCCTGTTGTATTGCAGCTCAGAGCAGACACCATGTTCGCTGACAGGGTGCAGTTTCTTCAAGTCAAACGCTTGTGGCTTAAAAATTACTTTTGGCTAGATCGTTACCCACGAGTGAAAAACAAAACAATTTCTAGCAGTTTAAAACCAGATTTTATTCTTGAGTTGTAACCTACTGCTATAAAGGAACGAAGTAGGGATGAGGCGTGGGTGAGGTGCAGTCTCGCGGCTGCCTTCCCTGTTTGTTCTCCGATGCCCGCTTTGTTGAATGAATGGTGCCCATATCCTTTGAAAAAGTTTGACTTGTCAATTAATGACACCCAATTGATTACCATTGAAGGATCAATTAAGGATGTGTGTCATTTAAATGTTAACTATTAAACATATATCAATACCTATGTTTTTAAATGTGAAGTCCTTTCAGAACATAGGCGATGATGGCTCTAATTTTCTTCATCACGGTTTGGAATTCAGAGTTGTCTTTCTCCTAGACTGGTAATCAGTCAAGGCTAGAGAGTCCAATCTACTCTGCTATTTAATCTAAAACCAAGAGGAGAAGAGGTACATTCATGATGTTCCCAAGATTGTTAGTGCAAAAGTGAGAATAGATGGGGATAGAAATTTGAGATCGGTGTGTAGATTACACTTTCAGCGCTGATAACCGTTACACTGCTTACCATCACTGTCTTTGGCTTGTTCGTTCTGCTTTATTTGCAAAGCAGATACTCCAGGACATGACACAAACTTGTGAATCCTACAGTTACCAATTAATCATTTAGACACGAATCATGAATGAATGGTAGTTTAAATAATCAATTGAAGGGATACATGCTATGTAAGGTTTATTTTTCAGCGTGCCCATGTCGCTACCGAATGTGACACAACATCAAAGTTTAAAATGGGTTTGCCGGCAATACTGCAAAAATCCCCCCCCTCATTACTTCCCCTTTTGGGGACACTAAGCAATAAACCCAGCCTCCTCCCAACGGAGAGGTACTGCCTGGGGAGAAGGCCCCCGTTGGGCTTGTGCTTAATATTTTTTTTAAACTCCTTCTCATAGGGTGTGTAGGTGAAAGCCTATGTAAGAGTTGAAAAAAACCATTGCCCCGTGTCTTGAGAGTGGAAGAAAGAACCAATTAATCATTTTTGTTTGGGTGTCTAAGAAAGCATCTTACTTATTATAAAATGCAGAGTGTGTGTGTGTGTGTGTGTGTGTGTGTGTATGTACGTTTATATATTGGATCGGATTTCCTACATTTTTCAACCGATTTCAACAAAACTTCACAGGACTATGTAAAATTACCTTGCGGTGGTTCTGACAGCACCAAAAATTGGAAAAACAATTGTTTTTGCACGAAATCATTTTGAAAACACGATTAAGAGGCATCACGAGAATGAAAGGGGGACAACTCATATCGAGTTATACTTATTATAAAACCCATGTTGTTTGTGTGTGTTCGTTTATATAGGGGATTGGATTTCCTACATTTTTCAACAAAACTTTACTTTTTTTTTTGCAGGTAGTGTTTCTTATTGTCTTGCACACTTTTTCTTTATTTTTACATTCAGAATGCTTTAAAAATTCCATTTACAAGACAATTGTTCATAATAAAATTCTATTCAATCGGTAGACTCATAACGATTGAAAACAATGTTTTTGTTTGAGTTTTGACCAATTCATAAGAAAAAAAAAAATCTAATTAAGACACGCGTGTCCATCATCCTTAAACAATAATCTTTGTCAATTTTATTTTTCAGTCTTTATGATGGTCGATACTTGATCTATCTCTTACTGTTACATCCCTGAGCTCTACTGCGAGTCATTAATAATTACAAAGCTTCAAAGTAAACTGCAATTACGGTGTACAGAGTTTAGAAGAAATGTCCAACAGTTATAATTTCTTGAAAGGCTAGTCTGCTAAATACTGTTCCACAGCGAAATATCAACCAACATTTACTAAGCTTAATTTATTAAAACATCTATGCAGATTGAATTTACTTTTATGGTAACATACCAGCTTGTTAAACATTTGATGCAACCAGTTTTTAATGATCTTAATATCTACCGGCTTAGAAAATCAAGAGTATTTAAGATAACTACTGAGAGGTACAGTTTATTTAATAAGACATTCAATGAGATAGGCTGGTAGACAGAATTAATTTTCTACTCAAGTAAGTGGGGTAAGGGTCAAGGGTTTATATATGCAAAGCATGACTTTTTTTTCCAAGATAAAAAAAAATTTTGTGTAATATAAAATTACTGATTTTACGAACTGTATGCAATTAGAATAAGCAATATTATTTAAGAAGTCTAAATTGAGAAATCTGTTTGTTTTGCAAGAAAAGAAGAAAAAGCAGTGAATTAATTGCTTTCCTGTTCTTTTTCCATTTGAGCAGGGAGCATGAAGAAAAAAAACCCCGAAATGAGTGGAAAGTCAGAGATACACAGAATTTTTGCTGCTTGCCTTCCAGCCGTAATGTCCTGGTTTCCAAGTCCATCTTCACCAGGATGGTAGGATGGCATCCTGATATTGGAATGACTCATCATATAAAGTGGTGTAGCTAAATGGTCTCCTTTATTAAAGAAAAAAATAAAATGACCATGTATCAATTGCCCATGGCATATTTGCCATTTTACTGGCAGCCAACAATGCCTATACATTTGTTATTTACTAAGTTTAGTTTGGAACAAGTATGGATCGAACTTACTACTAACTCGGCAATCCTAAAGGTTATACCTACTATTATACCATGAAAAATCAACTTGTGTATATAAAATTAAATCAATAGAATATGACATATTTACAAATCATAACGTTTGAGATGAGTAATTCACAATATGCTTGTATTATTTTAAACTATTGTATGAACCCATTATCAATAACAAAATACCAAAAACCATTCAACATGTAATATAAGAGGCTCCAAAAACACACCACTTATGTACTTCAGGATGGTGGCATAGTGAGTATAGGAGTTAATTATACAAGTGTTACTATAAATGGATAGCGGCTTGGATTGAGGAATTGGAGAGCCAAGTTCAAATTCCAGTTGAATCCATTACATTCACTTACATACTAATACCCTTGGAAAAGGTATGAAACCTCTTTTTCTCCCCCTTAGCTATGGGTAAATAGCAGGACAGACTGGGTTCTATAGCCTTGGATGGCAACTGGTCTACCACAGAAAGAAATGGTAACCTACTGTGGGGAAAAAAATCTGCCTCGTCAGTCATGTATTGAAAGATTGTCTACACGCGTATCACGCATGGCACACAACTCCCAATCAGATAATAGTCAGTTAAGCCCCTGGATCAGGTAGTGAAGCATCAATTCAGTAGAAACAAACAATAACTGACATCACCGGGACAGAATATGACAATAATAAATTGATATCCCATGTCAACCAACCAATGGGCAACTGATGATGACAGAAGGCACTTGGTCAATACGTGTCTATAAAAACATCTATATCAACCAAGATGAGAACAATAGTTTAAAATAATACTAATGTATTAGCAAAAACGTTTTGTTGTTTTCATTAAAAAATAAATAAATAAATAAATAAATAAAAAAAATAAATAAAAAAAAAAAAGTTTCACTCCTGCATCGTTCTTTGCAGGAGAAACTGCCATTAAATCTGAAGTGCTCTAGACTGACTCAGCCATGGAGTGTGTCACCCTATCAAGCGGATTCAAATCTTACTGGAGAATGCATAATTTTCTTTAATAAGTTTTCTCAAAAATTCAGGCCAATAGACAAAAATATATAAAATATACTGTTTAACAAATAAACTCAAATATTATTCAAAAACATGGGTATCCACTAAAATAACGTTTAAAGTATGTCTGAACCCCCCAAAAAAAACAGAAGTCAAAACAGATACAACTGAAAGAAAAGAGAGAGAGAAAAAAAATAAGGAAACAATAAGGAGTTTGTGTAAAGTAAACAACAAAAAGAGGCATGACTTTCTACTTGTATACACATATACATGCAGACGGATACACACACACACACAATGAAAAAAAAAACAAAAAAAAAACCCAACCCTATAATTAGTCAATTGCTGATACCCCCCCTGCAAACCGACAAGTGGACAGAGTGATTTCTGAAAGGTCTATCTACAAAAATCTTGAGTCAGGATGCTGAAAGTAACATCAGCTGACAAACTTTAGATTTGTATTATAAATATACACTTTTTTTTCCCCACCTTGTGTCTCAATCAGTGGGCTTTATGTAAAATGACGTTACTTCATGCAATTTTTACTAAGGCTTTATACAAATAAGAAAATGCCATGTGCTAAATTTCCTTACATTGGCATATGAAGATAAAAACTGACTTTGTCACTTCTATGTACACAATTCTTTCTAAATTAATTTTAATAAAACTAATTTGGTGCCATTTTCTGTCATTTATTTCTATTACAAAATGAAACAACAAAAGTAACATTATAAAAAATATAAAAATTATTATAAAACAAAAATATTAAATGAAAAAGAACTTAAAAAAACCCTCAAAATATGAAATATATATAAAAAGGGGAAAGAAATATGACAAAGTGGAAAATTTTTTGTATGGCCATATCATTCTTTAGGACTTTATCAGAATAAGTTTATGTTGATGCAACTACCCACAAAAACGTCTTACACTATGTCATACTCCTTTCCTCTAAAATAGTTATATATATATATATATATATATATATATATATATATATTCTTTTATTTATGCTACAAAAATAACAGACAACCAAATCACAAGCATATTTGATTTTTTTTTTTTTTTTTATTATTTTAAATGAATGAAAAGAAAAAAAAACGAAAAACAAACATAAAAATAACGATGATTAAAATAACATCAGAAATTTCTGCTTTTCATAACTAAATATAAGCATCTTTAAAAACCAAATGTTTGAAATAAAAATGGATGGGAACAGTTCAAAATGAACAAGAACAACAAAATTATATCTGAACAAATGAAACAATGAGGCTAAAAAATGTATACATCATAAAATTATAAGTAAGTTTTAATAACCAAACTTAATATGCATAATAAAGCGTCTCCTCAGGTGACTAAATTCTTAATCTTACCTGGATAAATTTTGCTTGAAGATGGAACAGAGCTTATTTTAACTCAATTTAATTTAAATAATTATATTGAAGTTTTTTTTTTGTTTTGAAACATGAGACTTCTTATGTAGCGTTTTGGAATCGTATTTTTAAATAAATAATTATATTTATGCTCTACTTTTGTATCGAGCACTATTTTTTAAAAATAATAACTAAAATACTAAGGGACTTTGGATTATTTACCTAACCAGTTCCTTCCTATTTTCTATATATATTTTCACATATTATATATATATATATATATATATATATATATATATATGGTGAGGCAAAAGTCATGCACCACCGGGGTTAATTAATTAATGATGTTTTAAATGTCTAATATGTTTTGATAGGTCCTGTTGAGTGGCCACTGAGGTCACCAGACCTCACACCCTTGGATTTTTTTTCTGTAGGGAAATTTGAAATCAGCTGTTTATCAAATGCACTCAAGAAATATTGAGGAATTTAAAGAAAGAATTAAATACAAATGCAGTAAAATGACAGATGAAGCTCTCTATGTTAATGAATCATGCAGGCATAGAATTGAAATGTGTTTTGAAAAAGATGGACATTTTAAACAGCACATATAACAAATAAAACTTTCATGTGTAATTATACATTTAATAAATTATCCCTATGGTGCACAACTTTTGCCTCACCCTGTATGTGTATCATTATATATTTATTATATATCACACACACAAATTACTAGAATTGAAATATTTTAGTAAAAATTACAAACTTTCAAATTATCCCGTGTATTTAAATTGGGGGAAAATGCATCAAATCTGTATTTTACAATAAGACATTTAATATAACTGTTTAAAGAAAAAAATAGAAGTGAATCGAAATAAGTAAAAATAACAAAAAGAAAAAAAAGGACAAAAAGAAATAAAAAGAAAAAAGACAAAATAAAAATAAAAAAAACGATAAAAAGTAAAAAAAGAAAAACGACAAAAAGGAAAAAAAAGACAAAAAGGAAAAAAATCAAGACAAAAAAAACAAAAAGGAAAAAACAAGACAAAAAGGAAAAAAAAAACAAGACAAAAAAAACAAAAAGAAAAAAGACAAAATGAAAAAAAAAGACAAAAAGGAAAAAAAAAACAAGACAAAAAAAACAAAAAGAAAAAAGACAAAATGAAAAAAAAAGACAAAAAGGAAAAAAAAACAAGACAAAAAAAAAAAAAAGGAAAAAACAAGACAAAAAAAAAACAAAAAGGAAAAAACAAGACAAAAAAAAACAAAAAGGAAAAAACAAGACAAAAAAAAAAAAAAAAAAAAAAAACAAGACAAAAAAAAAAAAAAAAAAAAAGAAAAAAAAAACAAAAGGAAAAAAAAGACAAAAAGGAAAAAAAAAAAAAAAAAAGGAAAAAAGACAAAAAAAAAGAAAAAAAAAAAAAAGAAAAAACAAGACAAAAAAACAAAAAGGAAAAAACAAGACAAAAAATCAAAAAGGAAAAAGCAAGACAAAAAAACAAAAAGGAAAAAAAGAGAAAAAATAAAAGATAAAAAAGAAAAAATAGACAAAAAAAGGAAAAGAATAGATGAAAAAGGGAAAAATAGAAAAGACGAAAAAGGAAAAGAAAAAAGAAAAGAAAAAGAAAAAAAAGAGAGAGAGAATAAGGCAAAAAAAAAAAAAAAAAAAGGAAAAAATGATATGGAAAAAGATAAGGAAAAAAAGACAAAAAAAAAAGATAAAAAAAGAGACAAAAGAAAGAGAAAGAGACAAAAAAAAAAGACAAAAATTAACATATTCCAAACAATTCACATTTACATTTTGTTCAAAATTATCAAAAGCTTCAAGATGAAATTTTTAAAACATTCATCTTTTGCATTTTTTGTTCAGTCGGCATTTTGAAATTATCTCAAAATTGGTGCAATTCAGGAAAGACATCTGTTGCTTTAATATTTGGATATTATAGACCAACCTGGATACATATAAATTGTATCCTTGTTTAGTTTTCTAGACTACTCCAAAGCTTATTTTATGCACACATCTAAAGACTTATATATGACTATACAATATATTTCATTATTATCAATACAATTCAGCCATATATTTTGTGTCAGAATGAGATGGAAATAAAACTTGGGAAAGTTTGAAGCATTATTTTAAACTGTGTCTCAAGAGCCACAGAAGTTGTTTTGCAGGAATTTGGTAAGCATAAGGATATTAAACAATAAGACAAAGTTAAAAAGGTTCTATCTGCACTTTTTGTAGTTTTGAGATATTTGACTTCAAAGTTCAGCAAACCATAACTATTCATAAATCTACATACTATAGATAATTTTCTCGGGATTAAATGAAGATTTTTGTACAAAACCTAAGTTGTCATATAGGGTGTTGCAGAGAGAACATGCCACGAGCCAAAACTAAAAATATAATGAAAATTGCAAATAGAACTTTTTTTTAATCTCGGATAATGAATATCTGACCATACTGCTCCTGTCCAAAGCTGGTTAAAGTATTTTCTTAGAGTGATTAGTTGTCTCTTGAAATAAAGCCCAGAAGTGAATGAGAACCTGACCAACAGAACTTGAAAACTTTCAGATTTTGGATCATCAAAAGATCAAAAAGAAGACCATATATAGAATGTTCCAGACACTATATTCCAATGTATTTTATACAAGTCAATTTTTTTTTCTTATTGATTGCATGTATTTAAAGTTAAATGGGTCAAAACTTAGGCAAGACTAATATGTGCAATCATGCCCAATAATATGTGGTTCTGAATAACAGTAAACAAACGGCAGCCATTTTGGTGACATTGCTTCATTGCTAATGTTCCAGTTTTAAGTAACATGAGCCATAAAGAACATTTGAACAATGAGGAAGAGACAAAAATTTGTTAAAATACTTCAGGATCATTTAACATTAGAAATTGATAAATTTGTCATCCCCCACCCACTAATGTTCAGTTCAAAATTCCCTGAAAGACTAACAAGCACCTGAGGAGACAACAGCTGAAATGCTGTAATAACAACAAAGATTAGGACAATAGTGCACATGTAAATAATGAAATAAAAATGAACTTAAAATACAAAAATATCAAATTTCTCAATTTTTTTTTTATGTTCACTCTATACAAGAACCCAAGGGTCCCTCAAGGCAGAGGGTTACTAAAGATGGTTGTTGCGAGAGCGGAAAGAGTAAGGAGTACAGTTTATGCAAACATGTGGGAAAGACAACGATTAACCCTAGACTTGAAAAAATTAAGATTGTAATGGTTGGGAAAGTGTCCTCCTGAGATTCTGTTCCACAAAGCAACAGTTCTTGGAAAGAAGCTAGCCAAGTGGAACTTACTCCTTACTAATGCAATGCAAAGGGAATGATGGTGGTTTGCCTCAGTGTACGTGGTATGGCGGATCTTAACTGGGAGGATTAGAGTTGAGGGAACAATTAAAGAATGTAACTAGTTTTAACATTTTCCCCTGGAAATTTGCAAGCAACCATTGTAAAAGTCAAGAAATTTGTTCCAACTTTTGCTGCATGTCGTTGGCAACTTGATGAAAAGAAGATACAGGATTATGACAAATTGAAACCAAATTGCAAACTGAAATGCATCAACTCCCATTTAATGTAAAGAGTCTCAAACATCACAAAGCCATCTAAAGTAAATTGCTGCTTCTATTTTTTTTTTTAAGTCAATACATCTCATTAAGCATGTCAGCTGTTCCAAAAAGTATATGAAACTGGATTTCTAAAAAACGTGCTCTTCATGGACAAGTGTCGGGTAACAGTGACTGGAGCCCAACTGTTGATGAAATGGATAGTGTCTGAAGGAGAAAGCTTAGCCTGATTGGATGAGATGTCAGCAAAGAAAAGAATTATGTTTTATTTGGGAATCATCGATAATGAATTGGTTGCCCTCTGGAAGGTAGATGATAGCATTATCTATCTAGAATGAATTCCTATAGGTCAACCGTCAGATAAAAATTACAAAGAAAACAGCAGCATTCAAACAAAAAAGTCATTTTCATTTATGTACTCTCGTGCTGCAATTAATGAACACTGAGATAAATTTGAGTTTGAAAAAGACAGGCTTATAGTGTAGCTTCTATATACCCCACTGAGAACATTTTGTCAAGAGGTGCATTTATGAGGGCAACAATTTGTATTGAAAAATGAAAATGAAGAAGCAATATTAGCTGTTTGCAAAACAAAGATTCTTTAAAAAATTCTCAGATTAACATGTCGATTATAAGCTGTTCCAAGTCATTACAGAGAATGGTATTTATATCAGTAACTAAGAGTCATAGTGGATTAATGGATAGCAGCTCAGTTTGAGGAATTGGCGAGCCTAGTTCGAATTCCAGTCGAATGCATTGCATTCAGTTACATGCTAATGCTCTTAGGAAAGGTATGAATTCTCTTCTTCTCCCAGCTATGGGTAACTAGCGGCACAGACCAGGTTCTATAGCCTTGGATGGCAACTGGTCTACCAGAGAAAGAAATGGCAACTTCCTGGGGGGGAGGGGGAAACTGCCTCGTCAGTTGTGTATTGAAAGATACATGATCGCCTAAGCGTGTACCACGTATGGCACATAACTGACTGAAATAAGAGTCATTTTCTGATTTGTTGGTGCATCAATATTTTGGGATGTCATCTCTTTCAATAAATTATCGTTGCATTATTGCCTTTTATTTTTTTTATCCTTACGTATTTTCACATTGTTTCTTGAGATGTTTACATAAAAAAAAAAAAAAAATAGGAAACAGTTTAATAAATATATTTTTTACATTCAAACATCAATACTATTTAATGTTGCAACCTAAGATTTCAAGATATTCCACATACATAAAAGACATATTTGAGGTCCTCCAAGTGGTGTAATGGCTAGCAAGTTCATTTTGATAGAATAATTACTACTGAGTAGTGGATTCGATCCTCACTGGGTGCCCCATACTTTTGTCCTTGTGCTACAGCTAAGCTATGCTTAAAAAAAAAAAAAAAAAAAAAAAAAAAAAAAAAAAAATCGCCATAAAAGGCATATTTGACCAAAATTTTGTGAATTTAGTTGATAGTTATTGTAATTTTTCTTATTTGCATAAAATGTTGGCAAACACTAAGTCAGATTAAAAGTGAAAAAATGAAAATACTTCAACACACCTCAATATTACTATGCCATTGGCTTGGGTTTCAGAATATGCCGACTGCACCTCTGCAGAGGGGTAAGACTCCCTCAATGAGGCGCCCTGGATATGACAATAAACTACAGCCGGCAGCAAGTCCTCTGAACTGAGGGTTTTGAGGAGCATGAAAATATCTCTTAATTGTTGTTGTTCCCAAGCCCACCCTGATCCGGGGTGGTAGCACCTGTTAGGGTCCCAGCTATGGGTAAATAGTTATTACCAGCAATATATTTTTGAAAAATTATTACAAGCAATACATTTTTGGGAAAAAAAAAAATTACCAGCAATATATTTTTGAAAAAAAATAAAAAAATTACTACTAGCAATACATTTGACCTACAACAAAAATCCCCATTCACAAAAATACATCAATGAAACCTGATCAACAAAATGATTTCTTACAAAGAATTCATACAAATTTGTACAAACCTATCCTAAAAATCTTGTCAGCATTAAATAACCCATTAAGGTGTTGATATGCCATAAAGAAAAATAAACCTAAGCCTAATATCATTGGGTGTGTGCGAGTGACAGTTGTGGACAGAATTATTTCCCCCTACTTCTATAATCACAAATATAGCTGTAATATCTCAAACACAGGAAAACGTCATGTGCATTGTTTTACAAATGATGAATGGATTTGAAAAAAGTGCAGTGATGCCCACAAAACTTTCATTTTAATGTCAAACAAAAAAAAAAAGAAAAAAAGAATTTAACACAGGACAAAATTATTGGCCCTCTTGCCTCAATAATCAATTGTATAACCTTTATTCTTGACTAGTTGAGGTACCTGGTGTTGCCTGGGTGTACATGGCTGCAATTGTATAACTGCACCTACTTGTCTAAAAATATCTGCCTGCATCCCCACTTGAATGTATCATTTGTTAGTATACTAAGCTACTCCTTTACCTCATCTTTTTTACGATATATCCTTCAAAAGTGTTTGATTGTTCTTAAGGAATTCCATCAATAAAACCATGTGTGGTCATTGCTCAGGGTTAAGTTGTTTCAATGTTTTAGATATTCAGTAAATTTCCTATGGCTGTAATAACTTTCGTATAGTATGGCATTGTTCACAAATCTAATAATCAAACAAAAACAGAGATGAAGTGTCAGGGCTTGATTCAACTGCAAGTGCAATCACATGAATGCCCGTTCTTTCGTCGCACATTTACTGTAAAGCTGGGGTAAATAAGAGGTTCCTTGGGAATTTTTCCCTTTAAACACTTCAATAATCCTTGTCAAACAATCTTTACACCAAAGGTTGTTCGAATGCCAATTCAGGATAGAATCATATGAAGAAACTATTGACTAAATGGCAGAAGCTGATTTTGAACCTAATTTGTCGCAGATTTCATCCACTTAAATTGAAATAATCTAATCCAAACATTCACATTCAATCTAATCCAAACATTCAATTTGTGTGTCATATGTAATTTACATGGCAAATTTGGAAAGCATTGGATGAAAAACCAGGGAGTTACAGCTGAAAAATTGGCTTTTTAAACAGTTTTTCATGTGCTTTCATTATACATAGCGAAGCGAGCAGAACTAAAACCACACTATTTTATTTCTTGCATGATGGCAAATTTTTTCAACATGTTTGAAGAAAATTGGATAAAAAAATTAGGAAATTATTAAAGTTTCTATTTTAAGTAGTACAAAAAATGTGATTTTTTTTTTCAGTTTTTTTCACTTTTTTGTGTAAAGCCAATGCTGCAGGAAAATTATCAAGCACTTTACATAAACCTCGTAACATGAGCTATGTTTTGAATTAAGTGCAAAGAACATCAGCTCATCCAGTAAAAATTTTGTTTGCAAGTAACTTTGTCCACAACTGTGTGCGTGTGTGGTGTGGTGCATGTATATGGCATTCTACAAATGAATAACTACTCTCAATTATGATTCTTATATTCTAGATATTATTAATGCTGTTAATTATAAATGTTTGGGTGATAAGCAGCCAAAATGTGTCTGCATTTTTGCTGCTCCTTCAGTGGTGAGATATATATATGTTTTTTGAAATTTTTTTTTTATCTGACATTATTACGATAATATATTACTATAATCATTATGTTTGAGTTGCTATCTCTGGTTTTTATTTAAAAAAAAAAAAAAAAAAAAAAAATTATTTATTAATAATAATCAGCCTAAACTGAGAAGTCCTATAAAAGAAAGAACTGCTACTCTGGTAGGAATCAAACCCTTTTTTTCCCCCATCAGGGAAACCACTTTTTGAGGCAAAGTGTGCCTTTACCAGTTTTGCTGTGGAGACCAGCATGATATGGCAAGGTTGGAATTACCTACTAAAGAAAGTATGTTATCTCGGTAGGCCTTCTATGAATCTGTATCGGCTAGCTTCAATTTCGTAACATGTAATAAAATAAAAACCATGGATAAAAACTCAAACATATATAACCACTAAAGATAACATTTATAGTAATGAGAAGAAAAAAAAATTATATATATATATATATATATATATATATATATATATATATATATATATATAAAAGCATATTTATGAAATTTTGTTTTTTTTTATATTTACAAGCAGGATTTAGGTATTAGTTAAACGTAGTCTTCAATGCTTAGAAAGCCCCCACCCTTACTAAGATTTTAGAATTTTATTGTGGTGAGCTTTAAAATTTTTGCATAATGTTTTTAACAAGCCGTTACTAGGAATTATATTGTTCAGGGCCTCAGAGTTTAAATCTGGTACTTTTTAGAAGTGTAAGTGATATTGACATAAAATGTTTGAAGGTTTTGACTTTAGAATATTTACAAGGCATTGTGTATACCTAAAATGATTATTTTTTTTTTAAAATAAAAACTCAAAAATAAAAAAATTTTAAGAATATTTCCTCTTCAAAAAAAAAAAAAAAAAAAAAAAAAAAAAAAATTTTAAAAGTTATAATGAAAAATAACTTTAGTATAAAAATAGTATTAAAGAAAAAAAATGTCTGTTATTAAAATGCAGTTTATTATTTCAATTTCTTGCATAAGTCACCAGGATTATACAAAGATTTTTGTATTCATTTAAGAAATAATTTGATAAGAAATAAAATAAAATTATCTGTCAAAATACTTGAGTAAAAATATAATGTCATTCTTGAACTGTAACTTCTGTCACAGTAAAACAATCAGATATAAAATTAACAACTGAATCCTGCCTTGATTTGAACCTCCAACCCAGAGGTAAGCAGGCAAGTGGCATATTCACCATACCAGCATTCTGGTGCTTGAACACTGTTAAAATTGACTTGCAAAGCCTACATTAGGCAGAGTGCACAGATACTACACTAATCTCATGCAGAAGTGCTGATGCATACTAGAATAATCCCATCATTTGTGAGTTAAAAAAAAAAAAATATATTAAGTATGGTATTATAATTGTGTAAAATAAAACATTTTCTAAAACAGAAAATAAAAAAGTAATAAAACAATATTACTATAAAAGGAAAAGAAGAAATTCTTTAGCTCAAAAGAAAGAAGCAAAATAAATATTAAATAAAAAATATGCAAAATGTGTAAAAGTTCAGAAGACATTTTTTGTTTGAAATTGCCATAAAAAGAAATTTGAAACTGAACAAGAAAAGTTCTACCAACAGTAGAATGTGTAAATAAAATTAAATGGGAGAGGGTAAAAAGAAAATGGAAGGAAAGAAAATGAAAAAGAGTAAAAAGCAAAAAACAGAAAAGATGGGAGAGAAAAAAGAAAAAATGACTGGAAGAAAAAAGAAAAAAAAAAAAACAGAGAGAAAAAAGAAAACGAAAAGAATACAGTGGAAAGAGAAAGAGAAAAAAAAGAGAAAGAGAAAGAGAAAAAAAAGAAACTCTACGAACTGTCTTATTAAATATTCAATATCTGAACAAATAACATTTCAGATAAAACTGAAAAGTTTGTAACAGTATCCAATTTGGATATCTTAAGCCTCTTTTTGGACTTTGATCAGTCAGCCTCATAAAAAGTGAAGCACCTTGCAAACTTGGCAGACACCAACTCAGGTAGGTGTGTGGGTGGGTTTTGAACAGACCCTGCCTCTAAGCAGACACCGGATGATGCTTGTAACGAAGAACTAAATAGGATGCCAGTCTGGTTGCCACAAAGAGTATTATTAAAAGAATCACATTTGCAAACAAGGGAAGGTCAATTTTGGACATCTCAATCACCAAATTGCTGGGGACATAATCAACCGCATCACGGCACAGGCCAAAATTACTCGGAAGTGTAATGTTGAGACATCTGGAATGAAAGAAAAGCTTATTACAACATTTATATGCATCAGATGTCCAAAACAATAGATTTAACTTAAATCAAGTCTTGGCAAGTCTTTGGGGAAAATTTCAAAAAGACTGGCCTTGTCTCTGGGGATTCTCTCATTAAGACAGTACTCCCTAATGCACTTAAAGAAAAAGAAGCACTTCCTAATGTGTGCAGTTAATATTGAAGTTTATTTTTACAATAATATTCACTCTGTACAAGGCCCAAGAGCCACTTGAAGTAGAGGGTTACAGTGTAAGAGCTAAGAGACAAAGTTAAGTGGGGAAGATAACAGTGAACATGTACAGGTTAAGATTGTCATGATCAAAGAAACATCTTCTTGGGAGTTGGTCCCACATATTGGTTTATGCAAATAAGCTGTTAGAGTGGAACTTTTCTCATCAATGGAATATGAAAGGGTGGTTTTCTACAATGTACCATGCTATGGCAGGTGAGAACTGGTAGAACTATGGAATGTAGTTAATCTGAACATTTTCCATGAAAATAGCAATAGAGAGGCTTACGACGTTTCATCAGTGAGAAATGGGTTGTAGGATGAAAAATAACTCATCACCCACAAGGATGGGGAGATGCTTTGGGACTATCAAAACTTACTTAGAAAATGAAGGCCAGGCAGCTTCTGCACACACATTATATGATAAAACTATAGTTTTAAGGTATACCATATAGATGAGTTAAAGTGCTCAATATCAGTGATAAAGTGTATGTAAATATAAAAGTGGACATTGAGGCAAACACCCAGTGGTGACAAGCCTGTTTCATGCTTCTTCAGTGGCCTGAAGATTGTGCTTAAGCATGAAACAGACTGTACGTTTGATCTTTTCCAAGATCATCTTCAGGGGTATATTACAAAGACAAACTTATTGTAACTGCTGTAAAATCAACATTCTTTTTTATTGGTGATGGTAAAAGTACTAGGGTTAACAAAAACTAACTAACTTCTTGATAATATCAGTCTATTGAGAAGTGCCTGAAAACTCCAGCCACAGATTGACCCAAGCCTTGTGAATTAAATTGGACAGACAATAAAATTGTTCAGAAGTCGCAAGTTCTCATCTTATGGGAAGATAGAAGATCTTTAGCCTTGGTCTGTAATCTATCTAAATCTGATGTCTCAATAAAAATAGTCAGCAATCTAGTCACTTAAATGCACAATGATTGAAATTCCAGTCTATAAACAAGAAACTGAGGTTAAAAGTCAAGACATACTGCTGTGTCAAAGCAAAAAAGCTTGAGTGTTTTTTTTTTGGTTATTACAAATAAAATTAAGAAGCAAAATTATATTCCTTACTTGACAGGATCACCATGTGAAAATTCCAAATATATTAAAATATTATAGGAATAAGCCAAAAATGAAATATTCCGGGACCAGGTCAACCAACTTGGAAAAGTTTCTGCATAAAATCCAGCTAAAATTAAAAAAAACAAAAAAACAATGAGAAATTTGTTCCTCCACCTCCAAAATCAACCAACAAAAACAGTCCTTAAATTTTAATATTAAATTTATCCCTTTACTTTCTAAATTGTTGATTGTTTTTGGTTTGGTTTATTTAATGGCATATCAACTGTTCATGGGTCATTTAATGCTGAAATTTTAAATAATTATGTTTTTCAAAAATGTATTGCTGGTAATTTTCCGCTTCCTTTTCCAATAATGTATTGCTGGTAATTTTTTTTTTTTTACTTTGAAAATGTATTGCTAGTATTCTTACTACAAAAATGTATTTTTATAATATTTTGACCCCAGTTTTGGCATTCACTATTTGCCCATTGCTGAGAACCTAACAGATGCAACCACCGCAGGTCAGGATGGAACTGAGAACATCAGCAATTAAAAGGTGGTTTCCTGTTCCTCAAAACCTCCCAATCAGAGGCCTTGCTGCTGAATGTAGTTTATCATCATACCCAGGAAGTCTAAATTTTTTAAGTTTTGAAATAGAAACATTGATATTATGTGGAAATGCTTCCCAAAATTATATTTTTTTTCTGGAATACACATTACATTTTTTCTGACAACTCCAATCAGGCACAGAACTGCTGTCTTCATTACAGAGGATGGACTTGAAAACTAGAATCATCTCAGAAATAAAATATTAAACTGGAGAATAGTTGTCCAAAGTCAAAGCTGCCATATGAAAATACAGAAATATTTAATTGGGGATTGTCTGCCTATCTCAAAAGGATATGGCGGACAAAGGAAGAAGGATGCCAATTAGTTTTTTTAAATAAAGACTGGATGTGGATGAGCATCAGTTCTTGATTGGGATACTTTAAAAGACAGAATAGAGAATAACCTGACCATTGAGCTTAAAAAATTAAGTGCTAGGATCATTTAAAGATACCATGTGTAGAGAATTACATTAGATTCTATAGTAAACATTGAAACAATACTTTTGGTATAATATAAAATAGTTAATAGTTAATAGTTTTTAATGTCTTTATGACCGTCTTCTATAGCTTCCATGTCACTTCTGAATTCGATGTAAAGTACTCCCTTTCACACAAAGAAATTTTTCTCTCATTTGTGACTTCCTGTTCTTGCAAGCAGACCATTTCTGTAACACAAATATTTTCTGACTTTAAATAACCTGAAAATGATAGATAAAAAAAAATCAAATCACTCACTCAATCAATCCCTGATGCAAAGGACTGCTCAGCCACATTATGTTTTGCTCAACACCCATATAGCCCAAGTTCATCATAGAAAAAAAAAAAAAAGAAGAAGAAATGCATTCTAACACCTTAAATTGTGGCACACATGGTCCACCGTAAATTGCTGCCAATTGCAATCTTTTAACAGTTTTTGGAAGCACACTGCTCGTCATTTCAAGAAAATCCTTAAATACACACTGAACTCCTGAATGCTCACTGGCTGATAGTATTATAAAAATTGCACACACACATACGTACTTTCCATATTGCAAATGGCTGTCTACATACAAAACATACAAAGCATTGTACTTGTTCAGGTAAACGAGACCATCCTGGGTATGACAATAAACTACATCTGCGTCCTGGGTAAAACGGTAAACTACGTCTAACAGCAAGGCTTCTGATCAAGAGGTTTTGAGGAGTGTGGAACCATCTCTTAATTGCTGGCGTTCCCAGGTCCACCCTGACCTGGGGTGGTAGAACCTGTTGTGGTCCCAGCTATAGGCAACTAGTTAACATCCAAACTTGTGTAAAAATAGGTTTTAATACCAGAAATACTTTGTTAAAAAAAATTATTACTAGCAATAATTTATCAAGGAAACATTATTATCAGCAATAATTAAAATTTACAGTGAAACATATACTGTTAGTTTGTAGATTTTGATCTAGTGTGAAAAAAAGATTACCAAGTGAATAATTTACAAAAAAAAACTTTATGAGAATAAAACCATCCAAGATTGTAAATTTCCTAAAAGAAGTTGGATTGTACTAAAATTATGAGTAATTGAAAAATGGTTCAATTATATATATATATATATATATATATATATATATATATATATAACATACACACCTTTTTTACCAAACTATCGCCATGAATCTATTGCAAAAATTTTGTTGGCATTAAATGACCCACTGAGGTTTTGATATGCCATACGATAAAACAACCAAGCAAAACAACCAGGTAAACAAGACAGAAATCTCATCATTTCCTCCCTTTAATTGCGCTTGTCATTGTTCTAGCAATTGCTTAGTATTCAAGTAAATAATGTTATCTGTTCAAAGTACATTATTAAAAGATAAAAGAAAATCTTGCTTACCAACTAACATATTGACGACTGTAAACACTGTAGATAAAGTTAAAGCCCATTGTGTGTCTAAAAAGATAACGCCAAATAAAATACCAAAGCCCTGAAATGATGAAAATAAACAAAATTGTTAAAAGAATTATCAGATTTTATTTGGAACTTTTGGGAAATTAGAAATTTAATATAGAATTAAGAGAAAATAATTTTCTTGCCATTACATGGAATTCTAACTACACACATACACAAACACACACACATAATAATAATAAGGGACAAGACAATCTGAGGCCCAACAGGTAAGCAATCAAAGGTAATATTCTATGTTCAAGAACTAGTCGGTAGCTCAATGCAAACTGTCATTATGAATCTGCTTGAGAAGTTCTCGTTTCCTGCAGCAGATGGTGTCAACTGAATTGTGTGTGTGCCATAGAGTAGTGACCTATGAATGACTTCAAACAGTTTGTAGCCAAGGCTTTCATGCTCAAAGACTTTTCTTTTTCTTGTATCTAAAGAACCAATTTGAGAAGAGCAGTCCGCAAAAAAACAACACCCTTTGAAAAACATCTGAAGACAAATAGAAGAGACAAAGAGAGTTTAAAGAAAAACCAGAGCTCTCTTTCCCCTGAACCCTACTACTTTACACAGAGGGAAATGTCAATGAGCACCCCAATACTAAGCAATGAGTTCCACCAATAATGACAATGAATACTACTACTACTACTACTAATAATAATGATGATGTTGGAAGCTAGTTTCCAAATATGTCTGCTAGGAAAGCTAGCCAATCCTGGTTAGCTTACAGTCATATAACATTGAAACACTGGTTTTTCACATGATAACTGCAGTTAAGCAACATCAAGCCTGGTTAGTACCTAGATGGGTGACTGCTTGTAAGCTTGGATGTGTGAGTGATGTAACGGATAACGGCTTGGAATTGGAAATTGAAGAGCCGAGTTCAAATTCTAGCCACGTTCATTATATTCACTTATGTGCAAATACCCTTGGGGAAAGGTATGAATCCAACTCTTTTCTCCCCACCAGCTATGGGTTAATTAGGACTTGTATCAGCAAATCATTATTACCTCCAAAAATTCTTAGTCTAAAGATATTTTCTGGCTTTAAATAACCTGAAAATGGTAAATAAAAAAAATAAAATATCACTCACTAAATCAATCTCTGTTGCAAAGGACTGCTCAGGCACATTGCATATTTGTTCAACACCCATATAGTCCACCTGCAGTTTATACTGCAACTATGCTGAGAAGACATTATGGGAGAGAGTGCATCATTTGGTGGGAGTAATGATTTGAACAAGACGCAGTACATTCGCATCCTAAGACATGATGACTTTTGACTTCATCTTAGCTCAACAATTCCATCTACCTAATTTCACTCAAGCGATTTCAGTCTACCTGTGATATGTTTTTCGGGTACTTTCCAAGACGGCTACACAGAGATCAACCACCCACCCCAGGCTGATAACATCAAGAAGTCTCCTTCCTGACAAATCAACCATAGTGAGATTCAAACATTCTAACTACTTGGCCATGCATCCACTATATACCAGTAATAAAATTATATTTTTACTTATGTGAGGATATTATATATAAATAAAAATAAGGTAGGTACGTGAATGACAAAATGTAAAAATTTGGCAATCTTTAATCTTCATGCCTGGAAAAAAAAAATGATTAGAATTTTAATAAAACCTAAATATGAAAGTGAATCTATACATTTTCTTTGTTCTTGAGAATTGACAATAAAAATAATAAACACTATTTATCAGATTTTTTATTTACACTATTATATTGTTTATTGAAATGGTTGTCAAAACATTGGCTAACTGCCAACTGATTCAAACTTTATAAAATGGTAAATAAACAGGTTTTCCTTATTTATTAAATGTTTATAAATTTATGAATAAAAAATTGTTTTCACATTTATTTCTTTATAAATTGATAAATGATAAATATTGCATTAGATTACTTTTAATACAATTGTATTAGCTTTTAGAATGTTGTAAATATAAAATTATTCTTGTAAACAAACAATCTAATAGACAAATAAATAAAGTGTTTAATATTTTTCTTAATTCTCAAGAACAAAAATAATGTATAAAAATTCTCCTTTATCAAGTGTTTATGATTTATTACAATCCTAATCATTGCATTTTGAAGAAATAAACAGTTAAAATAATAGCAGTCTCAAGCAAAAAAAAAAAAAAAAAAAATCACCTTTTTGTGGGTGTGAAGGTCCAAAAATTCTAACTAGTGCATCTTTCATCTGATTAAAATAATATTCTTATTGATAGAATATATATATATATATATATATATATATATATATATATATATATATATGTGTGTGTGTGTGTGTGTGTGAAAATAATATATATTTTGATTTAAATAATACTACTATAAATAAAAGAGAAAGTAATTTAGTAAGACAAATGTATAGAAAGTGCTTTAATTGCTAGATCATGCAGAGTTAATTTACATCCAGGTTCTTACATTTCTCCTTTCTTGGCAGATCACAATGTGGGATATTTAATAACAAAAGTGATAAAAATATAAGAAAAGGAAACTAAATGTAATTGGCAAGACAATGTACCCAAAATGCATATTTAAAAAAAAAAAAAAATAATTAATTTCAGAGTTCACTCTCCTTTATGCATATGTTAAACCCCTTCAATGTAAAAATCACTTTAGTCCAATGAAGTCCTAAAGGACAAAACACATCACATAAAAAATTTTTTTCCACTTTGTCATAGATTTTCTTCAAATTATATATATATATATATATGAGGAACAAAAATATAAAGGAAAATCTTGGTTATAATTATACATTGAGGAACACTGAAGCTATACAAATGTAGGTAGTTTATATTTGACTTTCATAAGGAAAAACAAGGTTAAGATAATTATTTAAGAAAATCAAGGATTGATTTAATACTGTATTTATCTTATGAACAGGATTCCTTCTAAAAAGGAAAAAAAAAAAAAATCAATATTTTTTTTTTTTTTTTATTTTGTGGGTAGAGGAAGGTCTACAGAATGCTAATAAAAAAAAAGTTGATTGAAAAATTATGTCTTCCATTATATCCAGGTCTGCAATCTCAGATCTTATTAAAAATTGGGAATATACATCATCCTTCCATAATGATATATTCTCAATTGAGCAGATCAAATTCTGACTATCACTAAAAGTCTTCAAGACAACCATCTTTATGCAAATAAAAGGAATGGCTGTTAGGACTTAGTATGATCAATATATAGATATACTCATGTCAATTATTGATGTGTGTGCATTTCATTCCTTGTATTTTCTTTTTTAGTTGCTAGTTAGCTTATTCTATTGTATTTTTTTCTCTTAATTATTTAATTTTATAAGCAGACCATTCACCAACTCCTCAGCAGCAGTGCCGTTTTTATTCCTCCACCCTATATTGCTTTCTTCTCATTTGTTTACCTGAGACAAAACAGCATGAAAAACCAGTGTACCCATAGAGGCAAACAAAACACCTGGTCGATATAAGCCAGCAAACATGCAGACAATGATAAAACTGAACATGGGCAGGACAAGAGTCAGTGGTGCCTCACTGACAATCTTAGCCAAGTAGTAGGCTGATAGCCGATAATAACCAGCCGCACGCTCTTTATAGAGAATCTCTTTCTCCGTAGGAACTGCAAAAAAAATAAATAAATAAATAAATGAATGAATGAATAAAAACAAAGACTGACAAAAGAAAAAAAAAAAAAAAAAAAAAAAATCAACATTGGTGCATTTATTTATATTCCCACAATTTTTTTAATCCAAAAAGTTAACACTGACTATTGCCACAAGTATATATATTTTTACAGCTTATCACCCCCTTTGTAGGGTTATTTAAATCTGAAACATTTTGGATTGTAAGAATATTTACTTTTATGAGTGAATATTGTGTTTACAATTTTTTGACAATAGCAATGATTTCTCCAGATACAAGTACTATAAGTAAATAACAGAATTGTGGTTAATCTTAAATACTGATACCAACTTGGATCTTGTGGTGTAAGTTATGAAGCAGAAATTACTATCCTTTTGTCACTATTTACCAAGTATCTGAGAAGATAGTAAAAAGAAAAAGTAAAGGGAAGTAACTCACAAGAAAGTACAGCTTCCAACAAAGGTTGGAATGTCCAATGTGTAACAAGGAAGAACAACTGAAATGAATGAGTGTTGAAAAAAAAAAAAAAAAAAGAAAAAAACTATAGTTTCTTTTTTATTATAATTATAAAAGTAAATATTATAAATATAGCCTCAAAAAAAAAAAAAAAAAAAAAAAAAAAAGAAAAGAAAAAGAAAAAAAGAAAAAGAAACGTATATCAAAAGTACAGTTTTTTGCTTGACATCACTATTACTGCATACTACCTTGGAAATTTTAAAAAGTTTTTTTTTTAGAATTTTGGTAAAAGCTAACCATATGAAATTGTATTTAAGCATTCTTTTTTTTTTATGAAGAATAGATATTCAACACTATTCTTGTAATTAAACAAGTAGTGCTTAATATTTTTGTTGTCATTTTTCAAGGAAAAAGAAAAAAAAAAAAAAGTATAAATCCACATGCTATTTCCCTATTTTAGTGAACTTATTTGATGAGAGCAAATGAAAAAAATGCCCAGAGAATATATTTTTCAAAAATTTCTTGTTCTAAAGTTCAGACATTTTTATAAATTTATGAATATAAAAAAAACAAAATTGTTTTCATTATTTCTTTATAACATTTTATTTTGCTTATTCTTTAAATAATAAATATTGCATTATAGTGAGTTCAAATATTTTTATAATCCTGTAAATATAAAGTTATTCTTGTAAGGAAACAAGCTAATAAAATAGTGTTTAATATTTTTTTGTTAATTCTTGAAAAAAAAAAAAAAAGAGAATGCATAAATACAGTTTCATGTTTGGGATTTACTTAAATTCTAAAAATAGCTTTTTAAAACACAGATTGCTGAGGGAGCTTATAGTAATAGCAGTGTCAAGAGGAAAATTTTGTTAAAAATTTAAAAAAAAAAAAATAAATAAATACATTCACACATTATATATATATATATATATATATATATATATATATATATATATATAATGAAAAGAAATAAAAGCAAAGAAAGAAAATCAGTTTGTATGTACCCAGAGCTTAAACAACAAGACTACATTTATATAAACTTCCACAAAAGCATTTTATTACAGACAAACTGATGAAAAATAAAATTGCAACATAATGAACATATACTTTAGTATTTCATTTCTGGAATGAGCAATATTCTAGTATTATTTTGAAATATTGCTCTCATCTTGGTTAATATAGATGTTTTTATAGACACATTTTGACCAAGTACCTTCTGGTCATCATCAGGTCTATTGAGTGAATATCAATTATTGTTTGTTCCTGTAGAATTGGTGCTTCACTATCTTATCTTAGGATTGAAAATGTTGTGAAAACAAATAGTTTGAAATACAAGTACATTGAGAATTGAAAAAAATCTCTGAAAGAAAAAATTAAATTATGAAAAGCAGTACAAACCCGTCATCATAACCAAATATCAAAAAAAAACATCTGACATTGAATATAAAAGGCTCCAAAAACATACCAATAATGTCCTTCAGATATAGTTGATTATACATATGTTACTGTCATCTAGTGGTCATGAGCTCAATCCCAAGATCAGGTAATGAAGCACCAATTAAGCAGAAACAAACAATAACTGACATCACAGAAACAAAATATTACAATAATCAACAGGTGCCCCATATCAGCCAATCAATGATGATGCCTAGGTACTTGATTAAAATGTCAAGTAAGATGGGAACAATAGTTCAAAATAATACAAGAATACAGATATTTGGCTGATTTGCATACATTGAATATCTTTCTTGGGTATTAACATAGGTCTCTCACCTCATAAGATTCTTCAGATGGTGAATACTATCTTGCAGGCTAAGTGTTCCATACATGTTTGATCAGGGAAGAGGACAACTAAGGAAATTGTTAAACATCTTGCAGAGTATGTAGAGTAGCACAGGCATTATGTGGCAGGTATTATCCTGCTGAGACAGTACATCACCTTCCTGCTACAGGAAAGTCAACATAATGGGTTCAACAATGTTCTAGATGTCTGTCATTGTTCAATGTTTTTTCGACAAACACTAAAAGGTAAGCAAGCTGTAGCTTATCACAGCCCCACATTATGATGTCAGAAGTTGGGCCTGTGTCATAAGTGAATACACTCTTTTGCATATTCAAATGATTATTTCTTGAATAAAATCAGAGCTTCCTCTAATCAGAAAACTCTACGGAGTGGGATTCCACTAGTGATGTTCATGATGGTGTTGTGAATGTTTGGCTAAAGGCACACATGCCTGTTTTTTTTCTTTGTTTGTTGTTGTTTTTTCTAATTTTTTTTTTTTTTACTATCTTTCACCCAGTACACGTCCCAAGTGTCACTCAAGGTAGAGGGTCACTAACTATGGTAGTTGACAAGGAATCAAAGCATAAGTCAGAAACATCATGCCTGAGCAAGGGGCCCAGATATGGAGATAAGCTTGCACATTTGGGAAGACTAAATGACCGATTAAGAGAAAAGATGCGTCATCCTAATGTAAGAAAACAATTCCCAGTGACCCATAATCATACTGCTAGGACTACATTTGCTACCAACTCCTATCAATTGGAAAGCATATATACTAATTGGCCATACTGAAACTGGTCAATGGATATAGGAAGGTTCATTTAATTTGTTACCAACATCAAAGCAAGTGACCGTGTAGCACAGAAGAACAAAAGAAAGGGACTTTAACTACAAAATACTCTTTATTATTTATACTAAAATATCAGTTATGTGTCATACGTGATACACACTTAGGCGATCATGTATCTTTTGATACATGACTGATGAGGCAGATTCCACCCCCCCTGCAATAGGTTGCCATTTCTTTCTACAGTAGACCAGTTGCCATCCAAGGCTATAGAATCCCGTCTGTCTTGTTATTTACCTACAGCTGGTGGGGAGAAGAAGAGAATTCATACTGTTCCCAAGGGTATTAACACGTAAGTGAATGTAATGGATTTGACTGGAAAGTCAGTCAGCCAGTCAGTTATGTGCCATGCTTAGGCGATCATGTATCTTTTGATACATGACTGACGAGGCAGATTTTTCCCGCAGTAGGTTGCTATTTCTTTCTGCAGTATACCAGTTGCCAAGCCTTTAGAACCCGGTCTGTCCTGCTATTTACCCATAGCTGGAGGGAGAAGAAGAGGATTCATACCTTTCCTAAGGGTATTAGCATGTAAGGGAATATAATGGATCCAACTAGAATTCGAACTCAGCTCTCCAATTCCTCAATCCGAGCCGCTATATAGCTTTAATATGAGACTGAAAGGTTAACTGATTATTTTGTTTTCTACAGTTTATCAACCATTTGCAGGTTATTTAAAGCCAGAAAATATTTTTAGATTGTAAGAATATTTTTTTTTTACCATAATTCTTTAGTGATACAAGTCTTACTAATTAACTCATATCTGGGGGTGAAGAGGTGGATTTATACCTTCTGCAAGGGTATTTGTGCGGAAGTGAATATAACGAACTCAGTCCTCCGATTAACAATTCCAAGCCATTATCCATTACACCACCTGCACATCCAAGCTTACAGCACCTGGTATTCCCAAGTGGTCACCCACCTAGGTAATGACCAAGCTCAACATTGTTCGAGACACTAAAAGGAAGTAGGACTAAACAGCACAATAGTGAAAATGTAAAGGAATAATAAAAATGGTTTCACTCACCAGTCCTTTGTATTCCCGAATTTTATCCTCTGTTCGTTCAAGTTGGAAATAGACAAGACCAAGAAAGATAGAGAGAATGATGGCTCTGGCAATTTCAAATTTAGAAATAATCCGAGTTTTAGACTGTTTGTAATTTCTCCATGCTAACCAGTAGAATTGTGTAAAGAAAGATGTTGGCCATTTTGGATAAGCCTCTTCTCTGGGTATTAAAAAGGACACTTCACCATTGTTAGCTGAAGGAACTGAAATGAAGAAAATGAATTACTTTGAGTTAATGAATTTATCAAAGCTCTTTTTTTGTTTTGTTTTTTATGCTGTCTCCCTTCAGGGTAGAGCTAATCATTGTTCTCCACAAGTTCCTTTCTATGTAATGTGTGAATTGCCATGACTTCTTGTAAAACAATGGTTTCCCATTGGTTTGGAATTTAAAGTTGTCTTAGATTCATCACATGACAAGTCTGAAGAGTCCAATATGCCCTAGTATTTAGCCCTTAGCTGAGGGAGAAGATAGATTGGTGAAATAAATTTCCAATTTCGAAATATTGCAGAAAAGACAAGACTATAGTAAGTATATAGTTGTGCCAGAGCACAGCTAAAACAAAGAAATTTTTCTATTCAGATTTTATTAATCCAAGAATATATCACATAAGATTTATTTTCAGACAATTTTCAATTTTAATTGATATTATTTTTTTCAATTCCTTGATAATTCCTGATTTTCCAGGTTGGCAGTGAACTCTAGATTAATGCCTTTTCCAAGAAAATCAATGCAAAAATTAAATCAACAGACCAGGAAACAAAAGAAAGTTGTGGAGAGCCATGATTGGCTATATCCTGAAAGGACATGACATACAAAAGATATAAGATGCAACCAAAAGTTCAAGAAACTCAAAGCACAAAATGGCTCAAAGGAAAAAAAATTGACAGAAAAGAATTTTTTTTTATTTCTTGGAATGATTTTGAGAGATGTATAAAATATCTGACAAGATACAAAAAAAAAAAAAAAAAGTTTCGTTTTTATTTATACTAATGTAGGGACCTCCACAAAAATGTGATACTTAACATTAATGGAAAATCTTTCTTGAAGCTTTTATTTTAGTTTTAATTTCAAGCTGAGAGATTAAATTTATTTTTTCCAATCAGCAAAATACTATGCTTTATTTCAAAATAAATTAAAATTGATTGGAAGAAATTGTTTTTTGAAATTTCTAAAATTTTTAATTTTTGGTACCATTTTTAGGAAAGTGTTATAAAAATGTAAATCTTTTATTAAAAAAATCTTCCAAAAATTAAATATACTTTTCTGAAAATTTATTTGAGGAATATTGACTGATTTAAAGTATAATTAATCCAATTTGAAACAATTATTTTTTAAAAGTTTATAATATCAGAGAAATGCATTTTTCAACAACAGTAGCTTGTTTATTTATGTTGACAGGTTTTTAACATCTCCATGACAACCAATGATGGATAGGTTAGATAATGTTTTCTACGGGGGAGGATCTTTAACCTTAAAATAATAATTGAGGAATATAACACAAACACCTTTTAAGTACTCTGTAATCTTAAAAATTTAAGAAAATATTCTTCGTAATCTAATGTTGAATTTTGGCTTTAAATTTACTATAGATGTCACTATTATTTTTTGATAGTGTTGTGTATGAGTGACCATACCTATAAAATTTGGAATGCTTTTTACAAATACAAGTACAATTAAAAATTCTTTTAAAAATATTTGGGGGTCATCAGATTGTAATAAGCTTTATGATATATTATTAGTAAATACAGTTTTACTTAATAACAATCTTTCCTAAGAGTAACAACATTGAAACTAAATTTTAAAAGGTTTTAAAATATTATAAATTATTCTCATAAAATTAGAAGAAAAAAAAAAAAAAAAAATTTTGTAAATTCATTGAAAAATTATTTTTTCTTTAGACAATATTGCCCTTAACATATATTATTCATAAAATCAAATAAAAGCCTAATTTAATGTCTTAGTTCTATTAATGTTTTCATTTTTTGATTCAGAGCAGATTTTCAGTAGGACATGGTCCGATTTAGAAAAAAGAATATCCATGATTCAAATTCTTACCACATTGAATTTCTCAGATTTCATAAAATTAAGTAAGGTGATGAAAACATGTTAAAAAAAAAAAAAAAAAAAAAAAATAAAAGATTTTCTAATAAAAAAAAAAATTTCCCAAATCACTGTTCATTTGTGAATAAGTCCAGAAAATTAAATTAAAATCCAACAATTATTTGATTTTTGCAAGAATTTCCAAATTAATGTGTCTAACACCAAAAAAAGAGGCTAAAATTTGCTATGCTAAAATCCACTGATGCAATAGAAACAAGCTTTTTAATCAACATTTCGAATCTTCTAAAAATTTCATTAAATATTCAAAAAATATTTTGATCCTTCTTCTTAATAATAAAGATTTTGATGATAAAACTAAGTTGTCATTATGTTTGGAGCATGTTTTCATCATGTCATGTTGCTTTTTTAGTGATTTCATGGAGGTGCCAATATTAATAGGCACATAATACAAAGCCTAAGAACCACTCAAGGTAGAGGGTTACTGTGTGGTGTTATATCTGCATAAAAAAATACAAGTAAAGTTCATGAGGTTATGTAGGAAAGACAATAGTTAATCTTAGACTTGAAGAGGTGAAAATTGTGGTGATTGGGAAAGCATTTTGCCAGGAGTCTGTTCCACAGATCAGATGTTCTTGGGAAGAATATGTCTGAGTGGAATTTACTTCTTACTAATGGAATAAGAAGGAAATGGTGGGGGATGATTCACACTTGTTTTGTAGCTTACCAGATGTGCAGATCTATCTAGCCATCCAAATTCCTTGAACTCTTGGATTGCATCTCACGCTCTTGCAAAGATTTAATTAAGTTTCTATACTTTACCTTCCCGAGTTTCTTCAGAATTAATATCTGTGGACTGTGACTGATTTTTCCTGGAAGAAGAAATAGAAATTTCTATGTTAATTAAACAAGTTTATATGGTCTATAAGAAATTTTGAGGAAAGTAAGAACAAAGAAATTGATACTTACAATCAGAAAGAAAGAGCTGAAATTTCTGACATGTAATGAGGAAAGAAGGCTGAAAGAATTTAACACACAGAGGGCCATATTGAATGCAAGAGAAGCAGAGAGAAACAGCAAGTAACCAACTTGACAAGTTGGTGCAAATGGATGGCAGAAAAAGGGACAAAGTTGGATGGTAAAAGGGGAAAAGTTATTTAGAGCAACAAAAGACAGGCAGTAGTGGAGAGCCATGATCGCTTACGTCATGAAAGGAAACCACACATTAAAGAAAAATAATATAGGTAAAACTTATTAAATACACCAAAACAGTTAAGAAGAAAAGTTAAGCATGGAAACTATTTGACAATAAGGAATGCATTACAAATGTTTTTCCGACAAGCTCTTAATGTAACCTGGAACATTATCAATTAGAGTTATTAACACTTCATGCCTGGAAATGCCTAAATGTGCCTGTGAGTTTCACATGCTCACAATCCAGGGGTGCCTGAATGCACCTGCAGTTGGATAGTACTTTGTTTCTATTGAAATAAAGTGCTATCACACGATCAGTATCATATCCATCACACAATCCATCCATCTATCACACAATCATATCCATCCATCATATGATCAACTTGCATTGGAAATTTATAATTTTTTGTATATCAACATCATCGTAAAATTTGTAGGTTTCCAAAATTTTCATTCACTCCCCAATGATTACGCAGCAGATTCTGACATGTTCTATTTTACCATTGGCTACATACGAACTCATTATGGGCATTACCATTACTCTTCTAATCTCCTGCTTAGTGTTAACTATTCTATGCATTAACATATAATGGGCAGGAGCTGCCCAGGATTCCTGCCTTTGCCAAGTACATTAGTGAGAAGCTAGAACTGACTCAGCCAAAATTTGAACTCAGTTAGCCGCCTCCACATTTCACATTGATAAATCTATCATGCTGCCTATGTGAATAGATGCTGCTCTACAGTAGGAGTTGGGAAATATTGACTTGGACATGTCCAGGTAACACCTTTCTGGGAAAGCATTTTACCTGCAATAACATAACTTTACCTAACAATCAGTAAGACTTTTATAGACAGTCAACAAGACACGCAAGTTGATTGAGAAATAAGGTGATAAAAATAAAAGGTGAAAATTAGTAAAAAATTTAATAATGAAAATGTTTCAACACTGAATCTCAAAGAAAGAAGACAAGTTGATATTCATAAATTACTTCAGTTGCCCAAAGAAAGCATTGTCACTATCATTAATTTTTGACAAATCTTTCCTTCATATTCTGGCCTACACAGTTCATTTTTTTACATTCGAGAGATATTAAGTTATCAGAATATATCATTAAAAAAAAAACAAAAAAAAACATGACTAGTGGTTCCCATCTTGGTAGGAATGGCTAAGAACACCTCTGCCTCCCTAAATTTATAGACATATCCTACAGATGCATGCTGGGATTTCTACATAACCAATAAAAAAAATGGTCCACTTAGTCTCTCATCTACCATATTTTCATTCTTTCTTGAAGTCAGAACACTAATCACAATTGTTACTTTGTGAACTTTTTGCATTATTACTGTTGCTTTTTACCTAGTTGTATGTGTGTGTGTATGTGTATATATATATATATATATATATATATATATATATATATATATATATATTTATTTAGTATTATTTTGCCCTGTCCTTTTTCTTATGAATATTGCCAATTACTCCAAAACGCATGCTGTAGAGGGGAAGAGAAAAATTCGCAATTAACCTACTTAATTACACATAATGAGGAAAGAGGACCTAGAGAATTAGATACTCACAGGACATTGAAGGCAAGAGAGGCAGAGAGAAACATCCACTAGAAAATACAGTAAGGAAATAAACATTACTAAAAAAGCATAGGAAGCTGTGGAGAGACATGATCACCCAAGTTCTGAAGGGACACAGTACATAGATCTTTGGAATTCGTCTGATTTCACATAAATAAAGGCTTGTCATTATCAGTTTTAACTATAAATTGATATTTATTAATAGGCATAGATAGCTTTACCTATTGTCCGGTTCACACTCCTCCTCAGTTTTTTGAACAGGAGTAGAGGTTTATCCCTTGTTTCCTGTTTAGGATTGTGTTTCCGGTCCCTTCTAAAGTATTCTCATTCTCTTTCACTCCCAGTAGCCCCTTGCGTCTTAGTGGCATGGCATTACCACCTTGCTTGGGGTGAATTGATTAAATAAAAAAAAAAAAAAAAAAAAAAAAAAAACGCATTTATAACATTTCAGCATTTCTACCAAAATGCAACCCTCATAGAGATAAGCTTTTTTTTTTTAAAAAATATTATCAAATAAACACTCCAGATCACAAACATCAAAAAATTATTTATTTTTATTTTTTTTCATTTTAAGAGGTGGTTCACTTAAGAGAAAAAAAATGATCATACCACATGATAAAGCAAAAAAATAAATAATTTCAATATCTGCCTATATTTCAGAGATGAGGTATTGTAATCATTTACACTATTCACAGTGTTCAGAATGTTCTCATTTTTGTTGCCATATTCACAATGTTTCAGCTGTTGTACACTCCAGTCTTTTTCAGGTGATTGGAATTTTGAAATGAACCCTTTATTTCATCCACTGGGGTAGAGTGTTCTAATTCCACATGCCATGCCTCTTCCATGGAAGATGCCTCAGTTACCTCCCATTAACTAAACTCTCAACTGCAGTAGCCAGTGGTGAACAGAAACATCTTCCAGATGTCTCAGTATCAGTTCTCTCCAAAGGTCTTCCATCAATCATTAATACTTTCATTTCCTTCTGCCTCTGAAGACGGCATACAGCTCTGTTCACCAGCATCCGTGAGCACCCAGAGTGGCACATTTCTGTCCATTGACAAATACCTCTACAGCAGGTAGTCCCCATTTCAGTAATTGTTTGGGAAGAAGACTGGCACTGATGTCTTTTCTTCCCTCAGGTGTTTCCGTGATATTTGCTCTCCAATACTGTTGCATTTAAAACACCGCATCTCACAGCGGGTTCTTTGCATTCAAATATCCATCCTCTCTGAACGGCTCTGCATATAGTCTCTGGCTATATGGTTAGGACCAGAGCACCTATAGCACATGACAGTTCCTCTGCACAAGCTAATGGGAAGAACTTCCTCATCTGTATGCGTTTGTTAAGTAGATGCAGCAACTGATTCCTTGTGCTCCTTTTCATCAATCATGATATCCCAAACCTGGGTTAGCAACTGCTCACAGTCATAGCATCCATCCTAGACGATGCCTGGAGAAGCCTGTGGCAGACCAGATACAAATGTGCACACCATCCAACATTGAGACAGCAACTCTCATACCAGCCGAGCCAGGCGAAGCAACTTGGCCAAAAATTCATTCACCGTTTCATCCTGTCAAAGTCATCACGCCATAATTTGGTCGAATATATTGAACGCATTTATTGTGTTGAAGTCATAAGGGTCTGTTTGATCTCTTCTGCATCTGCCTTTTGTTCCTTACTCAGTTGCTGATACACGGCAAGAGCACTGCCTCACAGTTGTAGCGGCAAGACACACTCAACTTTGTCCATGGCACAGAGTTTGCAAACTAACTCAAGGTTTTCAATCCATTCTATAATTGGCAGGTCAAAACAAATCCACACTTCTCTCCACGTCCCAATCTCCAATACCCCACTCCCCCATCAGAAGCAAAAACGAACTGCTCTTGAATGAGTGTACCATGCTATTATGCACCTAACCCAGCCATCGCTCAGTCAATGAGTGCCCAGAACCAGCCAATAAAAATGGCTACAAGTGACACCACTACCATCAGCATGAAGCTGTCTGTCCAAAGCTTGCCGATACACAACTCTGGCCCTTTTGGGTTGCTGAGGTAAGTCACTACTACAGCATTGAACGCCAAACTCTTTGGATCAAGTTACTGGATTCAACCAACACTTATCCACTGGGCCATGTGTCCTTGAAGACATCAATGTATGAATTTTTGGGACTTCTAAACCTAATGTTTCAGTAATCATTTTTTACCAGAGTGCATATTACAGTTTTTGTTATTGTTTTTCTCTAGCACTCCGTGTGGCCCACTAGATAAAAGTATTGGTTGGATCCAGTGACTTGATACAGTTGTGTGTTCAATACCTGGCTATATATTATATTTACACAATACCATTTCTTGTTCATATGTCCCTAGATCACCATTTATGACTTTTGCTTGATGTTGTAATCAGCAGACGGTCCTTTTGTTTATACTGTATGGGTGGTGGGAGTTGAAGTTAAGGTATTGTCCGATAAATGTTGGCTTGTCTTAAACCCATGTTCTGTTCAAGATATGAGTACATACAGGAATGCTAATTTATTGTTTTCTTTCTCCATTGTGAACTGTATCAATGATCTTATCCAGTTCACATGGTCCAGCACCTCTTCCTGGTGTGACCAAAGTACGAAAGTGTCATCTACGTATCTTAGCCATAGAGTCGGCTTTAGTGATATGGATTCTAATGCCATTTTAAGTATTCTATGTATATGTTTGCCATTGTTGGTGATAATGGCAAACCCATTGCTAAGCCTTCATCCTGCTGATATATGTTTGATCTCATTCCAGTGTGTTCTTTGTGTACAGAAAGTCAGCATCTCCATTAGGTTATCTATTGGTATACTGGTAGATTCTCCTAAGGATGAGTCTGAAACCAGTCTGTCCCTGACTACCGATAGTGCTTCCTCTGTGGGTACCTTGGTGAACAAATTCACTGGTCGGATTGGATAGGAGCATCTTTTGATTATTTCCATGAAGTGTGCAGAGTTTCAGACATATGATGGTGACTTTCCTATTAATGGGTCAATTATATCCACAAGGAAGTGTAGGGGCAATCTACAATCTATTTAAATAGAAAATTGAACCCCCTTAAAATTTTGAAAATTAAAAAAAAAAAATTAAAAATAAAAATCAATTCAAATATGTAAAAAAAAAAAAAAAAAAAAATCAGAGATAGGTAAAAATATCTCTGTAAAAAGATAAATTTTTAGCAACACAATTCATCCCAATAAAAATAACCAATTTCAAGTCAGTCTACATGATGTCATTTAAACAGTCAAACTGGAATTTTTATGTGTATTTTTTAGGGGTTTTTTTTTTGTAGTCCTCTATGGAGAAAGAAACCTTATTTAATGTCGACTGATTGTCTTTTATTATAACAGCCTCCAGAATTTTTTTTTTTACACTATGTTCTATATAAAATAAAAATTCCAGTTTGACTGTTTAAATGAGAACACCAGAATTAAACAAAAACAGTTATTTAAATATACACAAAACACAATCCTTGAAAACAAATGAAGCAACATTCAAAAGTACTCGGAAAAAAAATAATATAAAATAAAAATAAACATGAAGTTTGGCAAATTTACCAATAACATAAAAGATACTAATTCTGAGATTTGAAAAATTTAATAAACAGACATAAATAGAGAGAAACTGTTGATATTATTTAAAACAAACATGTTTGAAAGAATTATTGTTGCTAAAATATATATATATATATATATATATATATATATATGTGTGTGTGTGTGTGTGTGTGTGTGTGTGATCTGGAGAGCTTATTTGATAGTATCAGGAAAAAATATTTTTAGAATTATTATTTCTTGGAGAGGCGTGTTCTTGTAAAAATACAAAAATTTTAATGAAAAATCAATATAATTTCTTAGTTTATTAATTGAAATGAAAACTACCAAGATATGTTAAAATAAAAATTATCTCTATTTCTGGTATAAAGAATCACGGTGGAGTGTCTCTTTGTGGGTGAGGAAAGTAACCTGGAGGATGGGAGAGCCGGTAGTGCACAGGGCTGGAGTTGAAGCTTGTGACGGAAATTGGTGACTTCCTTGAGTGTTGAAAATGGGTCCTTTTAAACAGTCAATGTGGATAAATGACTCATGCTTTAGCTTTAGAAGAAACGTTTGCAATTGTCTGCAATGTTTAAATTGTATATTTTGTCGGAGTGGGGGATTTGTTTTGTGAGCTGGATGTGATGCCCAGAGCCCCTGCACAGAGATTGATTTTTTATTTTGCTTTTGTAGCATTCATATCTGGCTAACAGGTTTTGATGTGAAGTGAATCCAAAAGAGATCTAATTTTAAGTAGAGTATAACATCATTCCAGCTTTCAGTAAGTCTATAGCAGATCTCTACTGATCTGCACTTCATAAAAGATAAAGGCTTACTTTCCATTGCTTGGGAAATAAGCACCCTATCATTTGGACAGCCAGGTGGACTCAACATAATGAAATTAGCATCTGCATAATTCATTATGGTCAAGAGATGAAATATCTGATTTCATTCAGTTCAAAAAAAGTTAAATATAATTCTATACTAACTTTAACCACACTTGGTTGGCTGAAATTTGCATTATGGTTGGCTGAAACCTGCAATCTCTAATATGGTTGGCTAAAATCTGCAATGTGGTTGGCTAAAATCCAATGTCTAATGTGGTTGGCTAAAATCTGTAATCTCAACTACAGCTGCTTTAGTAGAATCAATGAACAACCAGGGTACATAATGAGAATAAACTTATATTCTTTATCATATTTGTCTATTTAAATTGTTGAAAGTGGATCAAACAAATCAAATTGACCAAGAAGAGTCAATGATGATCTCAAAATCTATTTTTTAATGCAGTCAGATTTATAAAATGTATGAGAAATAAGATATATGATTATCTGCCCTTGGCAGTTTAAGGTTAGCCAATCAGCTCACAGCTGCTGATTGGCACACTTTTTTACCTTTTTTGAACAACTCTTTACTCTTGGTACCAACCTTCAGAATGACCACATGCTGAATGGGTCATCTCTACACCTTTATCACCATAGAGTTCATAGATGGTGAGAACATCAACTCATCCTCAGCAGATAAGTTTGGTCACACAGGTTTGCAAAGACCCAATTGTAATGTTGATAAATATAATTTGTACAAATCATGTCAGTTGCATTCTATTTTTGTACTAGCTTAAAAGCCACCCTATTGAGTGGCATTTAAGTTAGCTCCTGTGGGGGGCTCTTGATTGGGCCTTTGGCTTGTTCCGGAGTTTAAGAGTCCGTAAGTCTTTTCATATTCTCAACATTGGAAACTCTCCTGGCTGCTGTTTGATCTGCGTTTTCATTTGCACAAGATTTTCTTTTCCGCACTTGCAATCTGGTTCACTGAAGAGATTTCTTTTTGTGTGGCATATTGCTGCTGCCGTATGCGATACGCAATGATAATCTACAAAAATTGATCACTGCATTTAAGTATTACATTAATACTTAAAGTTGCCTTTTAAAAGTTCAACAATAATTCTTCTGCTGCCACTTAATTTAAAAACAATTTGATGTTCATAAGTCCTTACTCTCCATACAAACAATTATTTTTATTTCATGGTTGATTTTCGCTGGATTTCGCAATTAATTTCAATTATTCACAAATTTATTTCCAAGTTATAAAAATTGTTATTGTACAAAAAATTTGTTAAAAAAAAAAAAAAAAAAAAAAAAAAAAATCACTGAAAACAATTGCAGTAATAAAAATTGAGAATCCATCACATGGGAATTTTACATGGGGCCCACTTCAATTCCCTATAAAGGTCCAGGCATATCTAAATGACGTTTACACAAAATAATTAGCAGATAAAAATCAAACATTTCTGCTGATATTGCACAATGAACCAGTTTTGTCCTCAAGTTAATTAAGAAAATCTAAAGATGGCATTCTGTAAAACATAAAAAATAGTCTCCAAAATATATTAAAAGAGAGAGAGACAAAAAAGAAGACTTATGCAAAACTTACATGTATTTATTTACATTGGAATCTTTTATCATTTGTTTCACATTTTCATTTATATACTGGACACTATCCACTGTAAGGAAAAATTCAAAAATTATTACATACATATATTAAAAAGAAATACATAAGCCATAGCTACATTTTCTTTTCTTAATCATTTAACCCCAAACAAGGCAATAAAGCCACTAGGATGCAAGAGATTATTGAGTAAGAGAATATGAGAAAAAGAAAACCTTATTAAGTAGAGAGGACAATGATTGACATTTTTGAAGATCAAAGTTGACTGGAAAGCAAGAAGTCAGAAGAGAATTCCACAAGTGAGAACATTAATAGATCATATCAGTCGAACCTTTTAAAAGGTCTACAGTGAAATTTCTGCAAGAATAGGAGAAAGAAATTTGTTTAAATTCTCAATTGAGTTCTGAAGATTTAAGAAAGAAAATTCATGAAGCGTTTTTTTTTTTTTTTTTGAGTCTTTATCACATTCTTTTTGATTGACTGTTTACAAACCTTTTTTTTACTTTTTTCCTTTGCACTCAATAAAAAGAAAATATTTTAATAGCTATAATAAAATTTTATACCCCAAAGGAATGTATATTTTAATTAGCATTATAATGATTTCTGTATCCATAACACAAAAAAAACCATCACATTACAAAAATGTGTTAAAATACTCTTAGAGAATGAACCATTTTTTGTAGGTTAATCCCACTTGACTTTACTAAAAAAAAAAAATATAAATAAATAAATAAAAGAATAAATAAATAAAACAACTTTGTTAGTAAGCCTATAAAAAGGTGTACATTTCTCTCTCTAGTCTCTTTTACAGTTTTTCAACGCTAACATTAAGATCTAACCTACATACAGTTGGAGCACAGCCACTAGGTTTGCATGCATTTTCCTTTCTGTCTCTTGACTTTCAAACTCTTTCACACATATTCTTTTTTACCAATACAATTAGTTGTTGTTTGTTTTATATTGTTTTGTATTACTTATTTTTTACTTGGACTCACATTGAGCCCACCAATATGTTTGTAGGATAAATTTTCCAAGAAGCCATAAATATTTACTACCCAAAGTGTTGATTCCCACAACATAATGGTGACTAAATATTTACCCAAACATACTAGCATCCTGCAAAATTCTAATCTAACTAGGTCATTGGTTTCCAAGTAAATTTTAGAAAAGAAATACAGGCAAAGGAGATAACTGCACATCATCTTTTTAAACTGAATATTCTCAGGTCATTAGATTGAGTAGGTATAAAAATCAGTAACCTCACTATTATGAGATACCACAAAAAAAGCAAAAAAATAATATAGCACAAAGATATAGAATATAGAGATGGTAGTATGACTAGTTTTTGCCTATCAGTTAAAGCAGCATATCTGAAAGACGAGCTCCTTGTCTAGATCATGTGAATTCAAGTCTCATCAGAAACCACATAATAGTAAAAGTAATATTAAATTTGCCTGATGCTAATCTCCAAGAATGTGACTCATTGCGCCGCCTTAAGCTAATGCTTTCTGCTGACATGAATTGGAAAGATTATATTGAATCAATCACTATGTCTGCTGTTAGTAGAGTTGGTTCACCATGCTGTGCTAAACAATTTTTCTCACCATAAACTATCTTACACATTTATAAATCTACTATTTGTTCAATGTATTGAATATTGCACTGCCACATTTGATCTGATGCTTCTACTATATATTTAAAAATTCTTGATAAAATCCAAAGAAGAATCTGCAATATTATTGGTCCTGACTTGGCATCTTGATGTCAGTCACTTTCCCACAGATGTAACGTAGCTTCTATGTGGCTTTTGTATAAATATTTTCATGGTGTTTGTTCTGATGAATTTTCCTCCATGGTACTTAGACTCTATGAATTTAAGTGCAGTACTAGATTGGCAGCAAGGTCTCATCATTTTACAGTTGGAATGGTTAGATATAACCACCAGTTCAATGTTAACAGTTTCTTCTATCACACTTCTCATGTCTTGCTTTTCAATCAACTTTGATCCTCAAAAATTTAAATGCAATGTCAATCATTATCTTCTGTCTTCTTACTTCCTGTTCTTTTATTGTTCTCTCTCCTTAATAAGATCTTTATTTTTTCCTATTCTCTCATACTCAATAAACATTGTGTCTTAGTGGCTTTATTGCCTCCCTTGTAGTGAAATGATTAAAAAAAAGTTGAAGGTTAGTCAATTTAGAAAGTTAAGATAAAAGCAACAAGATGAAGAAAAAACTGATCAAAAATTAATAATAAAAATAGTCATCTCAAAATTTAAATAACTAACAAATGACTTTTTTGTCTTCTCATCAATTCTCAAAGAATCCTTAATGGATACACTAAGGTAACATGCAAAACTAAAATCCACGTGTAGAAAAGCCTAATGCTCAAGCAACCAATGTTTTTATAATCGTAAAGCATAAAAATTTAAAGACCAAACATTTTTAGATATTTTTGTGAAAAGAAAAAAGCTAAATTTGAAGAACTGGAAAAAATTAAAATTATAATAATAAAATATATGAATGAGACCATGCCCACTTCCCAAAATCTGATCAAATGAAGAAAGATTGTTTTTTTAAGCACTTCTTTGTTGGGCCAAGAAGTTTTCCGCACCCTTTTGCATATATGACAAACTTTCTAATGACTACTTTAACAACAGTAAAAACATTTTTCAGTGAAACTTCTTATACACAAGACAACCACATTTAAACACTACTTTTCAATCAAATTCTTATGAAGTAACAAGATAGAAAATTAACAAGACAGAATTGAGTCAGAGAAAAAACAAAAAAAAAAACATCTTTTTGAAAACCACAATATTTTTTCCTTTTTTTTTTTTTTTAATTATTTCAAAATTTTTGTAAGATATTCAAAATTCAAGTGTGTATTTGGATAGTGAAAAATGCCTTCCAAAAGTTAAGCAAAGTATTAAGAAGCAGGAAAATTTTATTAGAAAGAAAAGAATACCAAGCTACTACATGTTATCAATGTTCCTATATGGCTGTGAATGCAGGACAATTCCTTCTCAGATAAAGAGACAATGTGTTTCTACAAAAGGATATCAAGAACACCATGGATGAAACATGTGAACAATGAGGAAGTTAAAGAAATTTGAAACAAAAAGGACATTAATACTTAGAATCAGAAAGAAACAGTCGAAATTTCTAGAACACAATGAAGAAAGAGGGATTGGCGAATTTGACACTCACAGGACATACTGGAGGCAAGAGAGTGTAAAGCAGCGAGTATGGTTGGCAGAACAGGGATTGAGAGGGATAGCAAAAAGACAAATCTTACTAAGAGCTACAAAGGACAGGATGTTGTGGAGATCTATGGTCGTCCATATATTGAAGGGACACGACTAATAGAAAAAAAAAAGGCTGGCAGTAGATAAGTGGATAGCAATTTATTTCATTAATGAAACAAAAGGTTGACTAAGTAGATATCAACTATAGGGGAAAGATATATAGATTTTTATATACCATGGAAGTTAATAAAAGATTATATGAACACAAAAGTGGTATCTTATCAAACAACACACAACATGCATTAGTTGCACACTGTAATGAGAGTGAGCAGTTTTGATTTAAAAAAAAAAAAAAAAAACTAGTTTAATTAAAAGAGAAAGCAATGTATAGAAAGATCATCAACAGTAAATTTGTGTCCAGGTTCTTACATTTCCCCTTTCTTGGCAGATCTTCTATTATAACAATGTTATATATATATATATATATATATATATATATATAATTATTTTCTTTTTAAAAATATGATTCCATCATGACACAGAAAATTTCCAAGTTTCAAAACTGAAGCTAAATTTATAAATTCAATTATAGAAATTAAACTTAAAATCCATAATCTCATTCCATTGTCAAGTGATGCTAGGAAACTTTCTAAGAAATTTATTTAATTTATAAGCACAGACAATATTAATATTATGAGTTGTTAAGGTTAAAGAAAATTCAATCTATTTTAATTTAAGGGCGGTTGGGTTTTAATTTCCCTAGGGAGCTTATGTATCCAATATATGTTAATTACAAAGTCAGATTAAGTTTAGGTGGGGTGGGGGGTGCCTGCTAACAAAAGTAGGCTTCTGTTATTCAGAAAGTTGTCTGGGTTTTCAATGGCAAAAAAAAAAAAAATAAAAAAATAAAAAAAAAATAAAAAAATAAATTTGGCATTTTTATTTAGATGCTTAATTCATATTTTTATACACAAAGATTATCTAAAATGGTCATTTAAATATGTGTAAGTCATATTTTTAATATTTAAATTTTATCCTTACAGATTTAAAGTACCATTCATTTGCTCTACTGTTTGTATCAAGCACTGTTTTTTTTTTAAATAAAAATAATTGCTAAGAACACCAGATTATAAATCTTACTGTTCTATATCTATATCTGTTACATATATATATATATATATATATATATATATATATATATATATATATATAAATAATGTAAGTGCAAAAACAAACAAAAAGAAACTAAATGAAATTGGATAGACTATATACTATATATAATTTCAGCATCCCCTCTTCCTTGTGTGGATGTGTAGTCACATGCACATGTACATCACTTTAGTCCAATGAAATCCTAAAGGACGAGATAAGTCACATGTGAAAATTTTTCCACTTTGTTATCAATTTTCCTAATATCAACTTTGTTTTAGTGACAGAGTATAGTGAAATTTGTCCGCAGTAGTCCAAGCTCTTGTAAATGGTCTGTTTTTTGTCAGTAGTCAACGTTCTTGCCATATCTCCTGGAAACGCACTTCACTTCAGCAAACAGCACCTCTACATATGCTGCACAGGGACACTTTTCTGATCAGGGGAGTTTCCCCACCACACAAAGATTTTATAATTTTTTTTTTTTTTTTTACTAAGAAAATGTTTGTGTGTGTTACTTGTCCTCATCTGTAACTATTAAGAAAAATAGATAAAATAAAAGAACAAAAAATGTTTATAAACTTACAGATGAAGTCTGCTGGATTGTAATGTTCAGCACAATAAAGTCCATAAGTTTCAAAAACATCGAGGCAACGGCTTGCTTCTCCATGAAAGACAACCTGAAACAACAACCATCAAGATTTACCTCCCTTGATATTGACATTGCATACTGTTGACACACACACACATATATATATATATATATATATATATATATATATATATATATATATATATATATATATATGGTTTGTCTCATTGAATAATTTAGACTTACAGATTTAAAGTAGCAAAGTACAAGTTTTGTCTACTTGATTTCAATAGGATCCTTTCATATTCACAGACAAGCTTCTTAGTATCCTTATTAAAGGAAGAGAGAAAATTACCATGTTGATACATATTCATTTATTCTGAGTTCATTCGACATTAGCACAATGTCATCATAAGGGTGTTGCTTTTTTTCTAAGACAAAATTGTTGTGTTCATCTGTAAGTTGAAAAAATTTTAAGAGAGAAACTCAGAGAGTGCGAGCGAGCGAGAGAAAGAGTCAGAGAGAGAGAGAGCGCGCAAGCAAGAGAAAGAGTCAGAGAGAGAGAGCGCGCGAGAAAGAGTCAGAGAGAGAGAGAGAACGAGAAAGAGTCAGAGAGAGAGAGAGAGCGAGAAAGAGTCAGAGAGAGAGCGCCAGAAAAAGAGTCAGAGAGAGAGAGCGCGCGAGAAAGAGTCAGAGAGAGAGAGAGAGCGCAAGCAAGAGAAAGAGTCAGAGAGAGAGAGACGCGCAAGCAAGAGAAAGAGTCAGAGAGAGAGAGCGCGCGCAAGCAAGAGAAAGAGTCAGAGAGAGAGCGCCAAGGCAAGAGAAAGAGTCAGAGAGAGAGAGCGCAAAGCAAGAGAAAGAGTCAGAGAGAGAGAGAGCGCCAAGCAAGAGAAAGAGCTGAGAGAGAGAGCGCGCGCAAGCAAGAGAAAGAGTCAGAGAGAGAGAGCGAGCGCAAGCAAGAGAAAGAGTCAGAGAGGGAGAGCGCAAGCAAGAGAAAGAGTCAGAGAGGGAGAGCGCAAGCAAGAGAAAGAGTCAGAGAGGGAGAGAGAGAGAGCTAGAGAAATAGTCAGAGAGAGAGAGAGCTAGAGAAATAGTCAGAGAGAGAGAGAGAGCTAGAGAAATAGTCAGAGAGAGAGAGAGAGCTAGAGAAATAGTCAGAGAGAGAGAGAGCTAGAGAAATAGTCAGAGAGAGAGAGAGCTAGAGAAATAGTCAGAGAGAGAGAGAGAAATAGTCAGAGAGAAGAGGCTAGAGAAATAGTCAGAGAGAGAGAGAGAGAGAGCTAGAGAAATAGTCAGAGAGAGAGAGAGAGAGCTAGAGAAATAGTCAGAGAGAGAGAGAGAGAGAGAGCGCTAGAGAAATAGTCAGATAGAGAGAGAGTCTGTGAGAGAGAGTGCAATAGTAAAATAGAAAGGCTATCAGAGCAGTAAGAGTGAAAGAGGCAATAAAACAAAAAAATTTACATATGATAAGAAACGACTTACTTTTCCTTCTGCAAGGATTAATAAACTGTGAAACATATGGAATATTTTGCTGGATGGCTGATGAATTGTGGCAATGACAATTTTATTAGAATCTTTAACAAACTGCTGAAGGTTCAGCATCAATTTAAAAGCCATTGAAGAATCAAGTCCTGATGTTGGCTCCTGGAATCAGAAATAAATATTTGATAGACTAAGAAATAGGAGTAGGGGAGGGAGACAACATAAACATTTATTTAGATAAATAAAAATGAATCGCATTTGAGCCTTGCCCTTCCTGAGACAAATTCAAGAGTTAAGCTGACTTTGAAATAGATCTTTTATTGTCATTGGTATTTCATTAGCTAACAAGAATATTATAATGAAGGTGTAAATTGTGGGAGGGGGGCTCAATTTTGTATTGTGCACACTTTATAAACTGGCTCCCATTTCTTAATAGATTCTAGATATTTCCTTAGTCCAGAGAAGAAATATATTTGTGGCAAAGGCTTGTAGATGTTTGAACTCTGCCAAGGTTGACTATGATAGTAACAGCTTTTTTACTGCTACTGCTTTAATGAGTGAGTGATGCATCTAAGATCTCATTTATCCACCATCCTAGCCTCCAAATTTGCAATGAATGTAGCGAAAAGTGGTTTCATATCTTTCTCAAGGACATTAGTATAAGACTAAACAAATATATCAAGGCACTGTCATGTCACTGGGCCACCACAGTTGGATGTGCCTACAGCAAGACAACCCAACAGAGCGCATTGCTCTTCAAGTTGGTTTCGAACTCAGAATTGCACTTCTCATAGTAGTGGTTGCCAACCAAGGCTTCAGAGCCCAGTCTACCCTGCTATTTAACCAGTAACTAGTGGGAGAAGAGATAGATTAATACCTTTCCCAAAAGTATTTGTGCAAAAGTGAACGTAACCACCTCGACTGGAACTTGAACTTGGCACACAAATTCTAATGTCTGTAATGTTACAGCACCCATCCATCATGTCAGGGTAATCAATATTCAATTAACAAACCGGAATCAGGACAGATGTTAATACTTCAACTAGTTTTAACCTGTGAAGATTTCATAGTTTTCCTATTTTAATATTCTCATGAATCTTAACTCTTAAGTTAATGATTGCGTAAGCTCGTGGTGAATTCTACAATAAAATATCCGTTGAAATTCCCCTATTGAACTGTAAATTATTTGAGCATAAAATACTGCAATAGCAATCATAAATATGAATGCTGGTAATTATTTTAAGAAGTGGATACAAATGATTTGAAATTGACAATTTTTTCCATTTCACTGAAACAGCCAGTAAACACTTCTCTTCTTTCATTTTCTCACTGAAACAAAGTCGCGTATTTTCCCTTCTTTCCATCTGATCAAAACAGAATAGTTCATCATTCACTATTATATATATATATATATATATATATATATATATACACACATACATACACACACACACAGGAAATCTGGTTGAGCTCTCTTGAGAAAAGGGTAATTTTAAAAACACTGGCTCCAACTGCTATTAGTGCATCGCTCTTCAACTGAATTGAGCTCTCCGGGCCACTGGAGTATTTCATATAGAAAACATTAAAATTTCCCTTTCTCTCTGCCGTTCAACAATAGCCTAGGGGTAGGGTCTTTGACTGATGCCAAATTGGTCGTTTTTCGATCCTGGCTTGAGAAAATTGGACATCTAGCCACATTGAAGAGCTGCGATACACCGAAATAGTCTGTCTGTGGATGACTATATATATATATATATGATCAGTACTATTCAGCTGTAGCATCTAGCCACATCTTACTAAAACACCAGTTCCCATATGGTCAATGAAGTTAAGCAACATTGAGCCTGGAATTGTTAATTAGAGAGTGGAGTTCTAATTCTAGTTGGGTTTGTTATATTCATATTATGTGTAAATCCTCTTTGGAAAGACATGAATCCAGCTCTTCTTCCTCGCAGCTATGGGCTAATTAGCAAGACTCGTATCACTAAACCATTTGTTAAATTATTTTAAAGATATTATCCAGGAAGTAGAAAGTCATGATCAAAGTAACCTACAAATAATTCCCAACTGAACCCTTCATTTAATCTTTACAGGGAGGAGTATATCTACAGATATCTTGTCTAGTTTTTATTGTGATAACAACAAAGATAAGGATAATAGTCAGAATATAAATAATGTAAGAATAATTCTGATTTTGGTGAGTGAATATAGCATTAGCAATTTTTTGGAGAATAAAGAATTTTCCAGATACAAGGCCTACTATTTAACCCATAGGTGAGGAGGGGAAAATGGCTCCAACTCATCCCAGAAATTTCATTTAATCTTGATTATTTTAGAACCTGGCATTCAAAGGCAATATTTTCATTTTTTTTTTTTTTTTTGTACTATTGCTCATTATTTACATTGCTAATGATTTTTATATACAAAAGAATTGAAAATAATTTTATTCTAAAATATTTTTTATCACTCAGTGGTCAGTTCACACTCCTGTCTTTTTAATAGAAGTAGAGGTTTATACCCCCATTTCCTTTTTGGGATTCAATTTCTGGTTCCTTTTAAAATTGTCTCATTCTCTTTCACCCCTAGTAACTCCTTGTTTCTTAGTGACGACATTATTGCCTTGCTTGGAGTGGGAAAAAAAAGACAAAAGAAAACCACTTTAAAGAGAGAATAAAGCCATTGAATATAATTTTACAAGAGAAATGCATTGAAAATCAAAAACAGATTATCACAAACTAAACTAAAAAAAGCATTACAGACTTATGTGTGTGTAAAGGTTTCTTCTTACATTTTTACTTACAGATCGCAACATCTATAAGAGATGAAACTTAAATTTTTATT
>CAHIKZ030002101.1:505000-710000 GCA_903632075.3 Acanthosepion pharaonis | reverse complement strand
CTGTAAGAGGAAAAAGAAAAAAATAAACTTTCATCCAACCAAAGATGATTGTTCGTATAAGGTGCTGAGAATTTTAACAATGTTTACCTGATTAAAGCTTCATTTTAAGCTGAATAGAATTTTGAGAAATTGGAAGAGATTGATCAGTCTAGTTAAGCATTATTTGTCAGATTTTACAAATCCCTTGTTTGAAACAATGCTTCCAGGAAAGAAAAGAAACTTGGGTATTTCATGGTTTAAGTTACCAAAATCTTTTTGGTAGCATTGAACAAACTGCTTAAGTTAGCAAAAAGGTTTGTTTCAATTTAATTATTTTGTAGATGAAAAGTTTAATATTTCTGGCACTCAGAAGATGTAAACAAAAACATTTGTGTGCATGACAGGGGGGGGGGAGTAAGTAAGCACCCACTAAGTATGCTTGGATTGATTTTTCTTATGGCTTATCGACCCTTTGTGGATTATTTAAAGCCAAAACATATTTTGGATTGTAAGTAATTATTTTTTTACTTTTGGTGATTGAATATTGCATTAATAATTTTTTGAGAATACCAAAGATTTAACTATTTAACTCAGAGATGGGGAGAATGGATCCATACCTGTATCTTGAGTTATCATCTTTTATAGGGGGAAATAAGCACCCACTAACAAATGAAATCAAAATAAGGTATAAAACTTAGTAATTATTAAATACAGAGAGTGGCTGCAAACTTTTGTTCTCTAGTTCATATATATATATATAAAGGGAAGAGGTTATAGTAGTTCCAACGAGAAAAAGTGTGTATAATAAAAAGAAGAGAGAAACTGCAAGCGTATTTGATTGTAATGTGGATTTTTTAAAAAAAAAATACATGCTTTATTTTCCATAATTTTGCTACATGCGTTTCCGGTCTCGTGACCTTCATCAGGCAAAGAGTGGCTATTTCCACATATTATTAAAAGGAATTAATTTTTATGTTTTTCGATGTTAAATATTCTCGATATTAGACATTCTCTTCTTGTTAGTGACCCAAATGTCTTCCTTGAACAGGCAGTAATAGAATTCTGCGTGAAGGGTAATAAAACAATTAAGATTGGTCCGGGGAAAGGGTGAGAAAGATGTCTATAGTCTTATCTTTTAATGACCTCTGTGTGTTCTTAGATCTATTTCTATTTTTTTGTGTTTTTATCAGCATGCGTACGCACATGTATATTCCCTCTCCATACATACATACTGTCTTATTATAAGGAATTAGTATACACATATGTACACATACACACACTTCCTATGTTAGCAATTTACTAAGCATGACTTAGATGTAGTGAAAGGCTGTGAGTTTGGAACACCCGGTAAGGATCCAACTATGTTTATATTTTTTTATATATATATATATATATATATATATATATATATATATGAGACATGGAGTGGATGGAGAGAGAGCAAAAAAATAATCCTATACAATTTATTTTGTGAAGTTACTCTGCTACCATATCTTTTGGATTATTTAAAATTACTTTCTTAGTGGACTATTTGGAATTACCATGATTACCATCTTGCTTTTTTTTCTCTTTAATGCTTTGTTTTGACTTATTCAATAAATCACTTTGGTGCCCCTTGTGATAAGTAATAACCATGCCAATTACTTTTATCTAGGCTTTTATTTATTTTAGGCTACTTTTTCTTCAATAAAAATTTATTATTCTTTGATATTTGCAGGCAGTATTACAATTAATGATTATATACGGCTTTCAAAAATTATTATTACACATCAAAATGATTTCTATTCTATTAATGAAATTCCATGATTTTAAAAAAGGGGAAATAATTCTGATTGTATCCATTAGATTATCTCCCCTGAACTATTTCATATATTTATTTATTTATTTTTTATTTTTTTTGTTACTTGATTGAAATTGGTCTATTAAGCGCAGTGTGAGAAACTGATAGATGCTGTTGGTTAAACAAAATTACTGACTGCTATTATTTCAACTAAAAAATCACAGAACATAGGCCAGCGAAAAGATTAACTACATATAGACTAAAAGGCTGATCTTGTAAAGCGGATATCATTGATTTTTCCCCTACCTTTACTTAAAAATTATTCAAATTTAAACACTATGTTGACCCTAAGCATCAGAAACCTTGATCCAATGACAAGAACCGGTTATGAAAATTGGAGATTGACTGTGCTGAAAATATATAATGGTAGCAGGGCCAATGCAAGTATTTCGTGTACACCCCAAATCTATGATACGCACATCTACCCCATTTTACTAGTCAATTTTCATATAAAATATGAAATATGACTGTGTAGTGAACGAGAAACGTAGTGAAGTGAACGTGGAAGCGAGCTCCCGGACATTCCCAAACACATGACCCGACACAGCGTGTTTTCGTTATGTGGAAAGCTGACTACTTTTTGGCAATCCCTCCCCGGCAAATCGCACACAAAACACGAACTTTTTTCCGGGGTACTTGATTATCTCGTTCACTACAGACTGTAACTGAATTATGTACAGTAATGTATCATATACAATATAGGTGAACAATTCAACTAGAAAAAATTGAAAATAAATACAATGTATCTAAATACAAATTAGAGACCTATCATTCCATCATGTTTTATGGCAATTTTTAACATCAACTTGAGATTTTTCTTATTCAAAAAGTTGAATAATTGTAACACATTTAAGATCGTGGATAAAAAATAATGAATGTACACATTTTTTTTTTCAAGACATAGCACGGGCAAAATGAATTCACAGATTCAGGAAAAAGAAAAGAGAAAACCCATAATGACTGCCAAATTTGGAAACATTTTTCATCCTTTAATAGTCAGTTGTGCTTAGTTTAATTTATAATATATATAAATGTAGATAGGAAAAAAAGCTATGTCGATACAATAGTGAGGGCCAATTTTTTTTTAAATTGCTTGCTAAGGGAGAAAAAATAGAGAAAAAAAGAGAAAAGAAACTGGGATACTGACCTGTATCTAGACATTTTTCCAGTTCCATCACACTCACAATGTTATCAATTCTTTTCTTTTTCTGTTCTATTGACATTTTCTCTGGCAACTGAATCATGGCTGTAAACTGAAATTGGAAAGAATACACTTTAGAAGTTACTGCAAAGAAAATGAATAAAGAATAAAAATAAAAATGCAGAAATTAATATATTTAATATAGTTTAATAATATTAATTCAATTTTGTACCCCAAAACGTTTAAAAGGAAAAACTCAAAACAAGACCTATTGGAAATGGAAAACTGGATTTGTAAAGATAGATTTTTATTCTTTAATCACATAACCAATTTTGTTTTTGTTCTTTGATATCAAATCCATTTTATTTTTTTCTTTAACTAAATATCCAAAATTTCTCTGAATTTCTGGGACAAGGAATTATCATTTACATTTGTCTTCGTCCTTGTTGTTTTATCACATTTTGGTCATTGTGCCCTTCGGGTATCTGTCAATATGAGTAAACTTCAAGAAATATTGAACTGAACACTTTATTTAATCTACAGGAGTTGATTGTTCTCATTTGCCTGTCATTGTTTAGGGATATCTCAACTTGTTTGTATTTAATACTGCTCAATTACTGCTCACCCTGTTCCCCCTGTCTAAGACTGTACTACCCAGCCCAGGAATTGAACTCACAAGTTCTATACCACCAAATTCGTGAACTAACAGTTTAATCCACTAGTTTTGGTGGTGTGAGAATGTGGACATATGGAATTCCCTGACGAAGGCTGGAGAGTACAACAGCCGAAACTCTGTGACAGATGAAAACATCAGTAAGCATCAGGTAAATAACATAATCAAAATCTAAATTTCAGTGCTGTTAGACATTATAGTATCCGTCAAAGGGAAACAACACTCTGGGCCAATTTTATGAAGCTGCCACCATTTCCAAACCCATGCACAGAATAATCACGTGATATTATCCCTATCTATTAATCTCTGACAAATAAACAAAAGCTGGATGGGAAGCGGGTGAAAAAAGAAAAAAAAAAAAAACGTAGAAAAAAAAAAAAAAAAAAAAGAAATGGATTGAGAGAGAGAAAGAAAAAAAGAAAAGAATGAGAGAAGGAATCAATGTTTATAAACTTTTTTCTTAAATCATTTTACCTCAAGGAAGGCAATAAAGCCACTAATATGCAAGTAGTTACTGAGCGTTAGAGAATAAGAGGAAAAAAAACAAAACACATTTAGGGAGAGAGAACAAAAAAGAAATAGGAATCAAGAAGAGAAGATAACGATTGACATTGCATTTAAATTTTTGAAAATCAAAAAAACCTAAAAATAAAAAAGGAACCCTTACATGGAGCATTTCCCTGAGGGTCAGTTTTGATGGGAAAATATCCTTCTGCAAAACATAAGCAATTTGTCTACGCAAACTTCGAGTTAATTTGTTGCTATTGAGCTTAATAGAACCTTGGCACATCTGCATTCGGCCAGAAATAGTATTCAGGAGAGTGGTCTTCCCAGAACCTGTAGCACAGAAAGAGAATAAATGGAAATTAACATGCAAGTTGGTTTGATTTTGGGGTGCAAAACTGCATATGCAGCTATTTCACTGCACAGTATCAGGTCTTTTTCTGCCCCCCCTGGATAAGACAGTTTAGTATTGCAACAACAGCCAAAATAAGAGAAAAACATCATTCACATCTTTAGATCAGATAACCAAGAGATCTTTTATAACAAAAAAAAAAAAAAAAACCTGACAACTGATAGTACAATTATTTTTTTTTTTTTTTTTATTGCTGTATGGGTAAACTGTTACGATTTTATATTTTTAATTCCATGCATGCACATTGTTTGCTTTTGACTTTGTCAACTGCACAGGATAGTAGGGTCAGTTGGGCACTATCAGTGAGATAAAAAGCACTATAACACAATTAACTCTGCAAGAAATTTGGAAACTACATGCTGTACTGCTTGGCATTCATGCTGGACACTCTAATACAAACATTTCAGAGGTTTTTATATCAATCTGAAGACAGTGCAGAGGATTCAGAAAAGTTGGACCCAGTCAACATCATGGTGCTTGGAGTGATCACTAGTGATGGTAGCATTATAACCTCCAGTCATCTTCCCACAGGGCCTCAGACTCAACATGGAGGCCTACATCAAGTGCCTTGAGGAGGTAGTGCTACCCTGGGTCAAGAGGCTGGATGCTGGAAGACCCTATGTCTGGCAACAGGACTCTGCACCATGCCACACAAGCTGAAGAAACTACTACTGTCTGTCAAACAATTTCTGCAACCAAATCATCCCTTACATCTGGGCACCTAACTCCTCAGACGGCAACCCCCCTGATTATTATGTGTGGGGCGCAAGAGACTAACAAAAGTCCTTGTAACACCAAAGATGAACTGAAAGCAAGAATTATGACAGCATTCACCAACTTAAACAAGGAGACTATCCAGAAGAGATGCAGGAGATTCTAAAGTCATCTGAAGGCCGTGACTGAAGTCAATGGCAATTTTATTGAATAAATTTACTCTAGTTTTTCAAGATATTTTTGTGTACTTTTGGTAAATATATCTATTAAAATGAGTTGTGAGTGTTATTTTCATTTTTGCATAATTTAGACGACAATTTATCCATCGCACCCTACATTTATTTTTAAATGAATTAAGTATAATTTTCTTTAAAGAGTTTAAACAGCATATATGATAAAAAATATTTTTAAAGTATATTCAGCACCAAGAGAAATTCATGCCTGAACTCGTCGTATACAGTGTTACAGTGTTTTGCAAAATCAATGAACCCCTAGGATAATATTTAAAAAAAAAAAAAAAAAAAAAAAAAATGATCTCTCCTTTTCCAGATAATCAACAAAAACTATATGTTATTTTTTTTACATCTGATACCCCTCCCCTTTACTTAATTTTATGAAAACTTTAAAACTAGTAACTGTGTAACTCTTTAATTTCTTTAATTAAATGAAGAAGACTTTGAGGAATATAAATCATCAATTTCGTGTAAAATCTTATACTCCACGACCCAAACTTAAGCTCTGAATTTAAAATACAAAACTCAAGAAAACTAAGACATTATTTAATGAAAACAGCTTTTAATGGCTTTATATATATATATATATATATATATATATATATATATATATTTATTTATATTAAGGACGTTTTTATCTCAAGCCAAAACTTTTTTTGGTTAAAAAATGAATTTTTACAAGAATTGTTTTCTTTTTTTCAATTATTAATTTAAAAAAAAAGTGATAAAATTGATAATTGTTTTAGAATTAAATTTAAAACTGAGAGACTCTGGAAATGCTCTTATTAAAAAGGTCTACTTTTACAGATCATAAATTAGAAAGCTTATTAAAATGCATCTATTTTTAAAATAATTTTTTATTATGCCAAAAATGTATTAAAATCCTCTCTGACAAAAGTATGATTGCACATTTCTCAGAAAAAAAAAAAAAAAAAAAAAAAAATCACGTCTGCTAGAGTTATTTTTTTTTTCTTTTTGTAAAATCAGAAAAACCTAAATCATAATCAAACTATTTCAGGCATAAAATTGAGAGTTTGAAGAAAAACCACATTCCTAGGGGGTCAAAATGCAACAAAGTTCATTGGCAATTTTCAATTATATGACTGCCAGTGGTTAAAAAAAAAAAAAAAAAAAAAAAAAAAAAAAATTGACACCCGGCCACAGAAATCTTTAGTAAAAGGCAAAAGAGTTATCCACAATTCCTGACCACCGGAAATCAGGAGGTCCTTATATATTTTTTTTTTCAAAAAATAGCAGCGATAAGGAAAATTAAGCCAAATTGACTTTGACGTGTCTGGGTCAAAGGCCAGCCAGCCAGCCAGCAATAAACATTTAGAACAAGCTGTCAACAGCTTGTAATAAATCCCACCACTTACAAGATAATTAAAAAAAAAAAAATGTGTACGTAAAAATATTGTTACTCTTTTTTGTCTTATAAAATTTGAATTATAAGTGTATTTTTCGTAGTTTAAATGTTATTTTTATTCCAGAATTTTTTATGTTAAAATTAAATATATTTTAAAAGTTTAAATGTTATTTTTATTCCAGAATTCTCCCTCAAAGTAATAAGATAAAATTTGGAAAGTATATTTTTTTTTATAGTCCTACTAACCAGGCTCACTAGTGAGCACAAATTATGACACTTTTGTCCTACCATCCAGTAAATTCCCCTGATGTAAGTTATCAATAGATTGACATACATCAGTTAACACCTATCATTCAGGCCCCTGCCAAAAAAAAAAAGAGTCTCTCTTAAAAAATTTTCTGATAAAAAGTAATGTTTCTTTCAAATTACATTAAGTATACTTTAAATTTTCTAATTTTCCTAAAATAACTTTTGAAAAAGTATAATTGAATTTTACAAGATTTTTAAATGGGAAATTTGATTTTTGTTTATAAAACTGTCAATAATGGAAGACAATGATTGATTTTACGTCAATTTTGATGACTGAAAAAAAAAAAAAAAAAAAAAGATTTTTAGCTAAAATTTTGGATGTGCTAGAAAGGGTTAAAAAAAATACGCAAAAAATACTTTGGTCTTTCCTCTTAATAATGACAAACATTTAGGCAATGCAAAATTTTTTTAATTAAGTTTGGGGCTTTCTTTTCATCAGGGTATGTCATTTTTTTTAGCAAAATTTTGGGCATACTTAGATTAATGTGTGGTTTGGAATTGTAGGTGCCTATCTGATAGGAACATATGTTCTCCCTGTACACCTTACAGGAGATGTCTACAGGGACTTTATTTTGAACACACTTCCAGATCTGCTAGATCTAAATTCATATATATACAAAAACACAAACATGAGGTTACTTAAAACTTCTTGGCCCAACAAAGATGGAATATCAATTTATTTTTTTATGTTTTTTTTCTTAGAAGGGCCAGAATGAGAACTAAAATTCGTGTGTGTGTGTGTGTGTGTGTGTGTGTGTGAGAGTGAGTGAGTGAGTGAGAGAGAGAGAACTGTCAATACATGACTGAATATGTCCAGGTTTACCTCAATTTAATTTTTTTTTTATCCTTGTATAATTTTGGGGGGGAGCACAGGAAATTAAGCATGCATTTTGCATTATAAATCCCACTGGTTTCATCTCATTGTTCTATCATTTATAATTGTGAACACTGAAATCTAATTAGAAATCATTTTCATTGTGAAACAAATCCACCATTCAGTTTAGTCATTGGTGTATTTCCAGACTGCAAACTTGATGAAAACAAGTCAGATAAAATAAAAATAAAAAACAATGAAAAAGAAAAATTTTCTGGCCGGAGATTTGTTCCTTTGTCTTTAAAATGAGTTTGCTTTATAATATTGACATGCTGTTACAAGTTACAAACCTGTTTTCTGAATACAACTTAGGACAATTGCTTTTTTTTTTTAATTCTTAATACAACAGCATTTAGTTTTTACTTTGTTCACAGAGCAGTTTATTCAAAACCTACTTTTTTAAAAAAAAATACTTTTAAAACCTATGTTTTTTATACCTTTAAATGTTTTACGTTTTTTTTATACTTTTAAAAACTACTTTTTGCAATTATCTTGGAACTTTAAATTTTTTAAATTTAAAAATTTTTTAATATTTTTTTTCTTTCTTATGTATGGCATATCCATTAATCTCTTATGTCCTTAAGAAAGACAAAAAAAAAAAAAAAACAGTAAAGAACGTTCCAGAAACACTGACCAAAATGTAGCATCCTAAAGAGATCCCAATCCAAATAAGGATATATTGGTAATTTTTTTTAAAAAAATAAAAAAAAAAAAAAATAAAAAAAAAATAAAAAAATAAAAATAAAAAAAAAAAAAAAAAAAAAAAAAAAAAAATAAATAAAAAATTTCTTAGTATTAAGCATTCTTTTTACAACAACAAGGGTTTTGGTTTATGTGTGCTTTTGTGTGGGGGGGAGACACATAGTATTGCTTCAATCTTTCTTTTCAGATCTCTTACTATCACAATATCGCGGTGGACTAAATTATCTCAACCATAGCTTAGTAGATGATATTTCAAGATGACTAGATCAGTATGAACCTCTTAATGTATTAATTGCCTCAGCCTTATATATTTCTTGGTCAGCCTTGAGAATGTTAAACAAGTCAGATGGCAGGCCATCAGATAACAATAACTCAAACACACAAATATTTGTAGTCTGTGATGACAGACACTTAACTTGGGTTTCACACAGCCAGGACAAAAAAAGTTAGTCCTCCTGTCCTCTTGTTGACTGCAGATGTTCAGAGATTCCCAGCAGGTGCCTGAAACTGTGGATAGAATCCAACGCACATAATTGTCTGTCTTCTCCCAACAAAATACATATCGATAATAATCTTTTAGCGTGCGAAAAGACTAAGTTTAATAATACTTAACATCAAATAATCAATGAGTAAATACAAAATTAATCAATAATAAATAATACATTAAAAAAAACAAAACAAAAAAAACAACCCTGTACAATAGTTATAAAATTACCTAATTCTAGCCCATAGTTATTTCGACTCAGTATCTTTTAACATATAAATTTCTTTATTCCTGCCTATCCAATAACCATTAGGAGTGACCTACCTACACACAGTGCTCCACTGACCAACATATAGTCAAGTTACAACTCAACTGGGGATTGAAAAATTGGTCTTGATCTAAGTTGGTAAATTTGTAACACGTGTGTAGAAGTTCATTGAAATCAGTTGAGAAATGTGGACATGCATGAATAGCATACACACACACAGACATCTTCTGTTTTATAGATATAGAAGATTATATATAAATAAACAGACACACTCAACCTAAGAAAAGGTACATGTCAACTATAATAAAAACTCAACAGAAAACTAGTTTATATACATACATCATCCAACCACCCTCCAACAATAATCAAACTGATCCCACAATCAATAAAGCAGAGGTTCTGACAATTCTTCCAATTAAATCCTCTTCAAAAAAAAAAAAAAAAAAAAAAAAAAAAAGATTATGACACAGCCCTAAAAGATAGTGGATTTTTGGCAACACTCACATACACACCAAACAGTACAAAAAAAAGCTAACAGGAAAAGAAACATCATATTGTTCAACCCAACATACAACAAAAACATAAAAACAAACAGGAAAAATATTTATTAAACACTTCTTTCCTCATCAAGCACTTTCCACAAGATATTCAACAGTAAAGATCAGATATAGTCGAACTGAGAATATGACACAATAAAAAAAGCACAACAGAAAAATAACCAACATGCCACTTGCACAAACCAAACCTATTTGTAACCACAGAACAAATACTTTCAAAATGATATACCAAGTTACTGCTAAATCAGCAGAAAACAAGGGAAAAATATACATAGCAGTAACTGAAGGAACCCTGGAAACAGAAATTGTGCACAGAAAACATCCTTTAGAAATAGTAAAAACACAAACAGCACAGTGCTTTCTAAATATGGGAAATTAAAAACAAAAACCAAATTACACGGAAAATAAGGAAACCAACATCAGCCTACAAGAATAAATCAAAAAACTTTGTCTGAAGGAGAAAAAAGCTATAATTACCTTCCCAGACCAACACAAATTACTAAATAAATGATTAGAACGTACCTCAAAATGCAGACACAAAAATTAATTTTTACTATGTTATTTAAAAATTTGAAAACTAAAACCTCATAAAATACCAACATGAAAAATGCAAATATAAGCACTACATATATTACAAGTAATGTAACATACATTGGATGAAACCAATACTTTAAACAAATAAGATTACCCCCATAACAGAAAATAAGTAAAAGACAAAAAATCTAAATAAGTAAATAAACAAATTAAGAAATTATAAATGGACACAAACACAAGTAAATGTAATAATAATAATAATAATAATAATAATAATAATAATAATAATCATCAACAACTAATTTAGTAAACAATAATTAATAACAAGTAAAAAGTTCATTATTTACATTATTTAGACTATTTTCCTCATCTTTGTCGCCATATTTATTACAACGTTTTGGCCGTTGTACACTCCGGCCTTCTTCAGGTGGTTGGAATCTCGAACTGAACCCTTTATTTCACTCACTGGCACACAAGGCACAATGGATAAAGGTGTTAGTTAGATCCAGTAACAGGACCCAAAGAGTGTGAGTTCAATACCCGATTAAGGCAGTGGAGAACTTGGAGATAACTGATAACTGACATCCATTAAACGTGGCACGTGGAACTAGAACAGTCTACCCCAGTGAGCGAAATAAAGGGTTCAGTTCGACATTCCAACCACATGAAGAAGGCCAGAGTGTACAACGGCCAAAATGTCGTAATGAATATGGCGACAAAGATGAGGACAATAGTCTGAATAATCTAAATAATGTACATAATACCTCATCTCAGAAATAAAGACAAATACTGAAATAAAATTTAACCTTATAAAATAGCTAACAATAAACTGTATTCAATTCAATAATTTGAAATAACCATTACCCAATAAGCGTAAATAGACTTTACTACCCATAATGCACCACTGACCAGCATATATGAATAGTTGAGCTAAAGCACAACACACCTGAAGATTGTGTTCAACCATGAAACAGATTAATCACTTTGTGTTGACCTCAGTGTCCACTTTTTATATTTATATATTCAACACTAACAATAGAATATTTATTTTGGCCCCTGAGAAGAGCATTAATTATAGTCTAATCCTTTTTTACATTTTTTCTACATTACGTTTGGTACGCTTATATAAACTGTTACTCTTGGACATACTTTGTTCTTTTCAGTATTGCCATCTTCCACCATTTTGATTAGAAAGAGTTTAAGATAAAAGAAAACAACTCACCACTTGGTCCCATCACAGCCATTAATTCTCCAGAAGAGACAGTGCCCCATACATGATCTAAAATTGTCTTCTTATTAATTTCCACTACAATATCATCAAACGTCAGTTCTTGTTTGAATGATTCCACCAAACCATTCATGTTTATCTTTGATGTTGTCACTTCTGAAGAGTAAAAGAAACAGAAAAAAAACAAAAGACATTAGAAATTAAAACAAGTTGACTGTCTTTATTCTTTATGGCTTAAAGCTACTATTTTTTTTTTATTTTTGCCATCAGTTTGATAAATTTCTGCCACAAATGCAAACAAATACAAAATATTTGCAGTTAGTTTAGGAAACATATAATACATTTTATTAAACTTTATATTTATTTACAAAACTAATTTACAATATTTTTTGTTCATTTAAAGTAGACTACCCATGACCCGTTGAGTCACTGAAGGTTCAGATAATAAAACATTGAAGTTGCTTTCAACATTAAAAAAAAATTGTATGAAGAAAGTTGAAATAAAAATATTTAAAATATTGTTTGTTTAAAGAAAGCTGAAATATAAATAAGCACGCAAGCAATCACAGGAAGGTGGAAGGAGAGAAGTGTAAAGAGAGAGGCTAAAAGGAGAGAAGTGTAAAGAGAGAGGCTAAAAGGAGAGAAGTGTAAAGAGAGAGGCTAAAAGGAGAGAAGTGTAAAGAGAGAGGCTAAAAGGAGAGAAGTGTAAAGAGAGAGGTGGAAAGAGAAAGCATTTTTCTCCATTCCCTTCTCCCCCCTTCCTACACAATAATAAATTTACATCTTTCTTTCATCCACTTTCTATATATGACTTCTGGCAAACACACAAGCAACATCCATCGACTTTTATAATAAAGATATTAATAATTACACATAAACCTACAAATTTACAAACAGTTCAATTAACTTTTCATACCTAACGATTACGAGAGTCATGAGTTATATTGTAAATGCAGGCATATGTGTAATTATTAATATATATATATTACACATACACACACAAGATGTGTGTGTGTGTACATATTTTCAGAGCTAGTTGATAGCATTTTGTCAAAATCACTGATTTTCAACCAGTGCGCCATGAGAGCAGTCTAGACGTGACATCAAAGAAGTCCAAAGCACAATAAGTGTACATATATCAAACTAAAAATCGCTTTAAATTGATTATACAAGTATATCATTGTTATAATAAATAAACGTATGCATAATATACAGAGTGGGGGGTGCAAAATCAATTATTCATCAATATAATGAAAAATTTTCATTTGTCAATGATGATATTCTAAAAAAAGAAAAAAAAAATGTCAAGCTCAGATATATCTTTAAATGTGTTAAATTATAATAAACAGAAAAATAAATAAATATAAGTTTTTTTAAAGAATTTTAATTATCTTTATTATAAATTATAATAAATTGTTGTTTGTGTTAATAAATAAATCATAAAAAGTATTTTTAATCATCATAATTGTGTGCTGCAGATGTTTAACTATAGGTCCAAGTGTGCCTGGAGATATTAAGAAACGATTGAAAAACACCGATTTAAAAAGTAAAAAATAATAGAAAGCAACAACGGATTTAATTTCAATGTTTCTTCTCACTTTACATAAACGAGCATTAAGCTGATAGACTGAAGAATTGATCAATTTTGGTATAACACATGCATATATCTTGTTTATTTTGAAAAATTTTCTTGTGAAAAGTAAATCCAATAAATAAAAAGTAAAAAGAAAATAAAGTAAAAAAAAAGAGAAAATAAAGTAAAAAAAAGAGAAAATAAAAAAGAAAATAAAGTAAAAAAAAAGAAAAAGTAAAAAAAAAAGAGAAAAAGAGAGAAAAAAAGAGAAAAAGTAGAAAAAAAAAGAGAAAAAAAAAAAAAGAAAAAAAAAAGAAAAAAAAAAAAAAAGAAAAAAAGTAAAAAAAAGAGAAAATAAAGTAAAAAAAAAGAAGAGAAAATAAAGTAAAAAAAAGAGAAAATAAAGTAGAGAAAATAAAGTAAAAAAAAAAGAAGAGAAAATAAAGTAAAAAAAAGAGAAAATAAAAAAAAAAAAAAAAAAAAAAAAAAAGAAGAAAAAAAAAAGTAAAAAAAGAAAGAAAATAAAGTAAAAAAAAGAAGAGAAAAAAAAAAAAAAAGAGAAAAAAAGAGAAAAATAAAGTAAAAAAAAGAAGAGAAAATAAAGTAAAAAAAAGAAAAAAGAAAAAAAAAAAAAAAGAAGAAAAATAAAAAAAAAAAAAAAAGAAAAAAAGTAAAAAAAAAAAAAAAGAGAAAATAAAGTAAAAAAAAGAAGAGAAAATAAATTAAAAAAAAGAAGAGAAAATAAAGTAAAAAAAAGAGAAAATAAAGTAAAAAAAAAAAGAAGAGAAAATAAAGTAAAAAAAAGAGAAAATAAAGTAAAAATAAAGTAAAAAAAGAAGAAAAAAAAGTAAAAAAAGAGAAAAAAAAAAAGAAAAATAAAATAAAAAAAAGAAGAAAAAATAAAGAAAAAAAAAAGAGAAAAAAAAAAAAAAGAAGAGAAAATAAAGTAAAAAAAAAAAGAAGAAAAATAAAGCAAAAAAAAAAATAAAATAAAGAAAAAAAAAAAAAAAAAAAGAAGAAAAAAAAAAGAAAAAAAAGAGAAAAAAAAGAGAAAAAAAAGAAAAATAAAATAAAAAAAAAAAGAGAAAATAAAGTAAAAAAAGAGAAAATAAAGTAAAAAAAGAGAAAATAAAGTAAAAAAAAGAAGAAAAAATAAAGTAAAAAAAAGAAGAGAAAATAAAGTAAAAAAAAGAAAGAAAAAAAAAGAAAAAAAAAAATAAAAAAAAAAAGAAAAAAAAAAAAAAAAAGAAAATAAAGTAAAAAAAAAAAAAGAAGAGAAAATAAAAGTAAAAAAAAAGAGAAAATAGAAAATAAAAGAGAGAAAAAAAAAAAAAAAAAAAAAAAAAAGAGAAAATAAAGTAAAAAAAAAGAAAAAAAAAAAAAAAAAGAGAAAATAAAGTAAAAAAAAAAAAAAAAAAAAAGTAAAAAAAAAAGAGAAAAAGTAAAAAAAAAAAAAGAGAAAATAAAGTGAAAATGAAAAGCAGAAAATGAAAAAATTAAAAATTTTAATTTAGTGGATACATGACTGAGTAATCATTTCTGTTAAAAAATTACAAACAAAAATAATCAAAATAAAAAAATAAGTAAGATTAAAAAAAAAAAAAAAATGAAACCTAAAACTGTAACACATGTTTAAAGATTGGGTGTGATTAGATAAGTTGGCATAGAAATGGCCAGGATCCATGATAATGGATCACATGATACTGGTGAGAGAAGAAAAAAAGAAAGAAAGAAGAAAAATAAAATAACATTCAACATCGAGGCTGCACTTCAGCATCATTCTTTGTAGTTTAATCAATTTCATCTACCAAAATAAACAATCACTTATTAAAAATTTAAAAAATGGTAATGCTACCCCAAAAACATAGATGTCATTCTATAAGGGTCCAAAAGGGTACTTCAACATGGTGTAATGGTTAGCAAGCTTGTTTTGATAAATCAGTTATGACTGAGTCCCGAGTTTAATCCTCACTAGATGCTCCCTACTTTTGACCTTGTGCCATATCTAAACTATGTTTAAATTGCTATAAAAGGTTCAAATATCTAATGTAGCAGTGAGACTGTGAAACAGAATTTTATTTACCAAAATAAAGCATAAGTAATTTTATATAACAATTTCTAACAGTAACTTGAAAGTCAATGTCAAGTTGCCGCCTTAAATTACAAGGAGCAAATTGGTCAATATCCTAGTTCTTGAATTGACTTTCTTCTCATTCCTTACTAGCTAAACTTATTTAGATAGTAGCCTAAAAAAGTCCCAAGTTACTAACATTAGGCATTCAAAGGCTAACTCAACATGGCATTAACCTTGAGATAACAGAAGTTCATATATCTAAGACAACGAGGAATAGGATAAGTGAGTAATGCTTGCTGTTCTGAAAATTATCTGATGCTGAATTTACATCTTGTTAACTTAGAGTTAAAACTGCTTTTGTAGCCAGAGGTTCTGACCTTAAAAATATCTGAAAATGGCTTCACTTACCATCCATTATAGAAATCAGGCTAAAATCGCAAAAGACAACGGTAGGTACGAGGAACAAGAGGTGTGCCACAAAAGAGTAAAAGACAAACTGATTACCGCATTGATATTGGTGATCACCAATCTGAAAATAAACAAAATAAAAATTAGTCTTCAATGAAGAAGTTAGTCGACAAGTACTTTATTTTTTTTTAAATCTTTTTTTTGTTTTTCTGTTTATTTACATGAGTGGCATTTACAATTCCCATGCAGAAAATAGCCAATATGTATATTTCAAAGTCAACCAAGGTGTTACAAATCAAATTCCCAGGACTGACTTTGCTGCAGAGTTAAGTAGAATTTGTAATAAAAAGACATCACACACAATTATACTAACATATTTGTAACATAAGAAGGAAGTCCATAAGTGCTACATATTAATGAAGGCTGACCAACAAATGATCAAAGATGGAATTCTTTTTCCGAGAAGCATTGCATTACTATGAGTACCTCCACAAAAATGCTTAAAATAAAATCAGCATAACATGATGAAAACAGAGTTTTATCATCAAAATCTTTGTTAATATTAAGAGGATCAAAGCATTTTTTTGATTATTTCATGAAATTTTTTACTCCTTTTTAGAACATTCAAAATTTTGATTAAAAAAATGTTTTTTTTTTTGCATCAGCAATTGTACTAAATTTTAGCATCTTTTTTTTGCAATGACAGACACATTAATTTGAAAATTCTTCAGATTTTAATAAAATTTAAGACTTACTCACAAATGAAATTATTTTTGAATTTTTTTTTTATTAGAAGATCTTAGTAAATTTTTTTTTTTTTTTTTTTTTTTACATGTTTCAGCCTCTTACTTAATTTTATGAAAACTTGAGAAATTCATCAAGATAATTTTTAGTGACTATATTACTTGAAAGCAGAAGTTTTGAAGAATTTAGATCTTTTTTTTTTTTTTTTGCAAAATCAGACCCAGTCTTACCAAAAATCTGTTCTGCATTGCAAAATAAAAAACACAATAAAACTAAGACATTATTAATCAGAGAAGCTTTTGAATTGTTTTTATGCATAATATAAAGACAATATTGTCTGAAGAAAACCATTTTTTTCAACAAGAAATGAATTTTTTTTTTTTTTTTTTTTTTTTTTTTTACAAGATTTGTTTTCATTTCTTTTACAATTTTAAATTGAATAACTTTTATAAGTTTTTTAAAATTCATTTTCAATGAAATAATTCTTACAAAATAATGTTATTAAGTAAAACTATATTTACTAATCATATATTGTAAAGCTTATTACAATCTGATGACCCTGAATATTTTAAAAAGATTTGTTTTTGTACGTGTGATTATGTGCAGAATTTCTGAAGTATGGATGTACAAACTGATAAATCTAGCATTTAAAGGTTACATTTTTTTAAGAGTTGTCCCCACTTAAGGCAAAAAAAAAAAAAAAAAAAGAAAAACTTTGCTTCACCATACTTAGCCTTTACCACACTGGAGGTGAAAATTGTCACTGTAGAATTCTCTCCCTTTGCTGCTCTAAGCGCAATATGTCACCATGAGATGGTTGCTATAAATAAACACTTGTCAACTTATTTCCGGTATTTTAAGCTGGAAATCACCTGGTACTACTTTGGAAAAGCTAAACTTCCATTTTCCGACACCATTTTGAATTCTTCTAAACTATATAAAAAGGTGTAACATCAATTAAACCAATGTTAAATTTTTCACAATTTTTTGTAAACAAAAATGGGCGCATCAACAACCAACGAATTCAGTTTTTCTTTGATTCAGACTTCAATGATGATTTTGAAGGCTTTAGTCAAATAGATACTGACGGTGAAATGGTCGAAGATCCATGCTAGTGACATGGAGGATAGCCATGATCACCACTTGCGGCTACTATCATCCATGGCTGACTAATTTTATGGAAGCTACTGGCAACCATTGATATACCTGATAGCCTTTCTGAAGGTGAATTATTTTGTCTATTTATAAACAATGAAATAATAATTTTATTTATCAACGAGACAAATAAATATGCTAGTCAGGTGAAAGAAAGGCCAAACAAATGCTGGTATCTTCTCATATGTAAACATGAGGAAGCAGCACATCACTTTTTTGACAAAATGAAAGTCTTCATAGCCATTTTACTTCTTATTGCACCCCAGAACTCCACAAGGAGTAATAAATGTTAAAGTATGTTAAATTGTTAATGTATTTGTTTTGTGTTTCAATTTTTTTTTTTCAATATTAAAATATGCATGCAAAACATAATGCATTACAGCCAAATATTACTCATCCATTCTTTCATTAGTATACAAAAATTTTTTTTGTTTTTGCGCCCTGAAAAAAATAACATTTCAGAAATATATATTTTTGTAAGATTTTTAAAGCTGAGAATTAACCTTTATTTACAAATGTGACAAAATGGCCGATTCTATTGATTTTTACTGAAAAAAATAAAAAATAAAAATAAATAATTTGATACCAATTAATATAATTTCTGTTTGAAATACACCAGAGTATTTTGTTTACTGGAAATAGTAAATTTTAAATCCTTTAGCTTTCAATTAAAGCTTCAAGAAAGCTTTTTTTCATTTTAAACCTTATGTATACTGAATTAGTGGCGGTACCTACATTACTATATGTTATCATGGAGGGCATTACACATCTCTTGAACATAGGTTGACATCTGACAGGTCTCATATGAAACAGGAATGTTTTTTTCTTATAACAGCTGCAGGAGAAAATCTAGCAACCTTTTTAATGGCATTATCTTTTTTGCTCAAGTTCTACAATAACTTTAAATGGAAGAACTTAGATCTCTCTGTTAAAGCCTGTTGCTTTGTGGTGGTGTTTTTTGGGGTTTTTTTTTATAAGTAGCCTATCTTACACTTTTATAAATCTACCTTTCAGCCATGCATTGAATATTGATGTCACGTCTGGGCTGGTGCTTTCCGCTATGCATTTAGAGATTCTTGATGAAATTCAAAGAAGAATCTGCGATATTTTCGGTCCTGACCTGACATCACAGCTTCATTCATTTCTCAACCTCTGTAACAGTTTCACTGTGCCTTTTCTATAAATATTTTCATGGTAACCGCCCTGATCATTTTTCTCATCATTTTACATTTGAAATGTCTAAATGTAAACGTAAGTTCTATGCTAATAGTTTCTTCTCTCACACTCCCACTCCTCGCTTATAGAACTCTTTCAGCTTCTTGCTTTCCAGTCAATTATCAACATGTGTAATGTCATCATCATTGTTCCTTGTGTGTCTTTTCAGACTTTGCCAAACATCACTCGTACATTTTCAGCTGGTTTTGAAGGAAGGCAATCCAGATTATGTGCAAGAGTATTGTATATATCTCACACACAGACACAGTAATTTTGTATGTACAAGACAGTTTTGTTTTTTTGTTTTTTTTCATTCTAAATTGTGACTGCTGTATCTTATACTTTAGAAGTCAATCCAATTTTTCCCAGGACTCAAAATGGACAGAATCCAGTCAAATTGAATTTATCTACTGGTATATTGTAACCAAGGGAAATAAATCTTTCATAATGTTTCTCTAAGTTCTGTACTTTTTCTGGATCTCATCGTGTCTAGATACCTACATTTGAAAATCATTTGAAAAGGCAAAAATATTTAATTTACTATAAAAAATGTAAAAAAAATACAAAATGATGCATAATTTCAAAATAAAAATCATCAAAACAATTTTTATTAAAGTCAACTAACAACCATTTCACAACAAACACCATTAGCAAGTTTTGTAAACAACCAATTAAGGCTTACCACACGTGCTGCTAATTATGCGAACCTTGAGAAGGTGATGAGAATGAGAAGTTTGAGTAGGTGTTGACATGTTGAGAAAATTAAGTCACTTTAAATACTAGAGTTTTCCAAGATTTACTCATAACCTACAGACATGTCAAACATGCTTATTACTCATTGTCTAAATAAAGCCATGGGCTGATTTCAAGCAATGTACACAGAATGTGAGTAGTTAGTCACCATTGTCTCTGCCAAAGTACACTGGAACAAAACAGCAGAAAGAGAATATGGAATCAACGAGAAGAACATAGGAAAATGGTACCGACCAAAAGGAGTACTACAGAGACATAAGAAATGCAGCACTAATGGGGGGGGGTAGTCAGCACAGTTACCAAATCCAGAGAAGCAGCTTATTGAGTTTTTGAAAGACAGATATTGTCATGGTATTAGCGTATTTGTAATAAAACTACATTTTAAATCCAAAGTCCTTGTCAAAGATGATTCGACAATGGATCACAAAGCTTCAGTCCTGGGTCTATGCCTTCCCGAGATGTAACCATCTGTCAATCAGATGTTGTACGCACATCACCCAGAAGCTTCCAGAAGACTGAGGACAAGAACTCAGCCAGAAAGAGAATGCCGAACAGACGTTGTTAACCTTTGATCTACAAAGACCTTAATAATTAGTCAGTTGTGGCTATTTACTACACTCCTCACGGTGACAAGAGGTCGTTTTTTAGTATGGGGGTTGTGCTTGCCCAATCCAAAAATTGCCCAGTCCATATGACTACTGTCATGCAAGTATCAATATTCTATTGACATTCCCTCTCTTTGCACAATGATGAAGTTGCTGTTGCAGGGTTTGAATCCAATCCCTGGGGTCAGGCATCTTCTTAAATCTTTTTCGGTGTAATGCCCAAAGACAGAAACACACCAATGTGTTTCATCTTCCGACGTTTTCAAGGCAAAAATAACATCGAAATGTTTTTGTTTTTATAGTTACATTAAAAAATCCAAATTTAATAAAAGAGAGATGCTTCTAAATGAGCCTCTTTCTGGTTAATGTAAATTTCCTTTATACTATGAGTATTTTTTTTTTTTTCTTTCCATGTCAACAATATAATTAATAGTATAATTCCCAGATCAATTCTGTGGAGAAGACAAACTGGTATAAGAAGACAATTGGAAAAAAAAAAAAAAAAAAAAATGTTACTTCTTGCTGACATGTTTCATCTTCTGACTTTTCCAAGCCAAAAATGAAATCGAAATGTTTTTATTCTTATTAAATTTAGAAAGAAAAAAAAAAAAAAAATCAAATCAAAATTTGTCTCGTCCACAGAATTGATCTGGGAATTTAACTATATTGTCGACATGGAGAGAAAAAAAAAAAACAAAAAAAAACTTAGTATAAAGGAAATTTACATTAACCGGAAAGAGGCTTACGCAGAAGCCACTCTCTTTTATAAATTTGAATTTTTTAATGTAACTATAACAACAAAAACATTTTGATTTAATTTTTGCTTTGAAAAAGTCGGATGATGAAATGCATTGGCAAAAAACTAAAATTGTTTTTTCCCCCAATTGTCATCTTATATCAATTTGACTTGTCTACAAATTGATCTGGGAATTTAACTAATATATATATATATATATATATATATATATATATATATATATATATATGTATATATATATATATATATATATGTATGTATGTGTTGATGTATATGAAATTTGATATATATTAAATCCAAATTTAAAAAAAAGAGAGGCTTCTATGTAAGCCTCTTTCTGGTTAATGTAAATTTTCTTTATACTAAGAGTTTTTTTTTTTTCTTTCCATGTCGACAATATAGTTAAATTTCTAGATCAATTCTGTGGACAAGACAAATTTGATTTTTTAATGTAACTATAACAAAAACATTTCGATTTCATTTATGCTTTGACAAAGTAGGAAGACAAAATGTATCACCAAAAAACTAAGATTTTTTCCAATTGTCATCTGATATATATATATATATATATATATAGATAGATAGAGAGAGAGAGTGTGTGTGTGTGTGTGTGTGTGTGTGTGTGTGTGTGTGTGTGTGTGTGAACTAGAAAACAAACATTATTAAGGAGCAAAAACAATAGAAGAGTAATGAAGAAGACATAAGATAACAATTGACATTACATTTAGATTTTTGAAGATTAAAGCTGACTGGGAAGCCAGAAGCCAGAAGAGAGTTCCACAAGCGAGAAGTGCAATAGAAGAAACTGTTAGTATAGAACTCCTGATTACGTTTAGCCAATTCAACCGTAAATTGAGGAGACATTGTAGCTAATCTAATACTGTCCTTAAATTCATAAAGTCTGTACCATAGTGGAGAGCTCATCCGAAAAATTACCACGGAATTATTTATAGAAAAGACATAGGGAAGCAACTTTATAGCATTAGGAAAAGTGACTGAAGCTGAGATGCCGGTTTAGGACCAATAATATTGCTGATTCTTCTTTGAATTTTATCAAGAATATCTAAATATATAGCAGGAACACCAGACAATATGTAGCAGAAATATTCAAAGCATGAATGAATGGTTGGCTTATAAATATGCGAGATAGATTCTGCAGAGAAAAATTGTCTAGCACAACACAGTGAAGCAACTTTCTTAGCAGCAGACCTAGAAACAGATTCTTTTGATTTGATGTCAGCCGAGAAGGTACAATGTGCCACTCTCCCAGAGGTTAGCATCAGCCATGATGATGGATGGCGGGTTCTCTCAGATGATAATAAAGAGCAGTTTTGTTTGAAAGCATATCATTTATTCAAAAATTATAACATAAATGTTATAAAATCACTACAAAAATAGCCATTTGGTTTCATCATTTCTGATGTCTTATAAAGTGATGGTGTTGAATGTAGAATAAAGCTTCTTTTATTTTTTTTATTCTACATTCAACACTCACTTAATAAGACACCAGAAGTGATGAAACAAAATGGCTATTTTTGTAGTGATTTTATAATATACTAGCAGTAGAGCCCGGTGTTGCCTGGGGATGTAACAGTAAGAGATAGATCAAGTATCGACCATCATAAAGACTGAAAAATAAAATTGACAAAGGTTATTGTTTAAGGTTGACGGACACGCATGTCTTAATTAGTTTTTTTTTTTTTTACAAATTGGTCAAACCCAAACAAAAACATTGTTTTTAATCGTTATGAGTCTACTGATTGAATAGAATTTTATTATAAACAATTGTCTTGTAAATGGAATTTTTAAAGCATTCTGAATGTAAAAATAAAGAAAAAAGTGTGCAAGACGATAAGAAACACTACACGCCAAAAAAAAAAAGTGAAATTTTGTTGAAATTGGTTGAAAAATATAGGAAATCTGATCCCATATATAAATGAACACACACACACACAAACAACCTGGGTTTTATAATAAGTATAACTCGATATGAGTTGTCCCCCTTTCATTCTCGTGATGCCTCTTAATCATGTTTTCAAATTGATTTTGCGCAAAAACAATTGTGTTTTTCCAATTTTTGGCACTGTTAGAACCACCACAAGGTAATTTTATGTAGTCCTGTGAAGTTTTGTTAAAATCAGTTGAAAAATGTAGGAAATCCAATCCAATATATAAACGTACAGACACACACACACAATCTGCGTTTTATAATAAGTAAGATTTGTTATAATTTTTGAATAAAATTTTACGTATACACCAATCCTATACTTGGAGATATATATATATATATATATATATATATATATATATATATATATATATATATACACACACACAATCCCATATCCAAAATTCTTGAGGCCAGTTGTTTTGGTTTTCAAAACTTCAAAAGATATTGCAGCAAAAACATATGAATACTCACACCACAAGGAATAAAAAGACTACGAGTATTATTACAGTTTATTTATTTTTGTGGAGTTATTTCACAGTGGAGGCTTGTATTTGTACTAAATAGGTCCTAAATAGTTCGACATACAAAACATTAGAAACTTGGTTTTACGCAGAGTAATCTTGTTGTGGTCGCTGACTACTTTTGTATTCGACTGTCGACTACTGTCGTCCGACATCGACTGACCCTCGTTTCTCTCACTACTCCTACTTATATAAGGCGGGAGAGTCTATTAACTATAGAATAGGGGTGTTTCACCATAACATTTATAAAGTAATATACTGATAAATGAAATAGAGGAATAATTAAGTTCATAAGTAATGAATAAATTTTATTCCTTTCAGACAAAAAAATTCCTTGTATAACTTAAAAATGAACAACATCAAATGATAAACTAAAAATAAACTAAAAAATATATGTTGTACTCTCATGCCTCCCTATTGTTCACTAAAATATACGTACCACACGTACCTCTCTATTGCTCAATACTGTCACTTACCCGACAGTAGCATAAGATAGTTTCCAACATGTGGGATAAAGAAAAAATACAGACAGTAGGTATTGTAGTTTATTTTGCTGTATGTAATGTTTTCCTATTGTTCATGGCCATCACTTTCTCTCTAAAATTTAAATAACTTGTCTTTCTGTTTCTTTAAACTATATACTGTGATCATTCTGACACCATATTCCTCAGTCAGATGCCACACAGGAACACCACAATCAAGCTTCTGCAAAAGCCCTACTTTTTGTATTATTGTATTTTCTTTTTCTCACTGTTACCCATCAGAGTATCTGCAGTTCTTTGACATTTTCACTGTTTAACATCACAAAAGTTACGCAAAAAAAAAAAAAAATAAAAAAAAAAAAAATAAAATAAAAATCAGCAAACAACACCCTCACATCTACCCAATATATGCACTTGATAACAACTGACATTCAGCAGGCTCAGATCACTCAGTCAGGCTTGGAGTGGCAAGCTGAGTCGGACCATTCATACACCTGTCGTCATATCATACCTAACTGGCGTGGGTCAGATAGGTAAGCTTTTTGCGCACCAAGCTCCATAATAAAAATATTCAATTTTTAGATGTTTGGATATGGGATTGTCAACATTTGCACGCAAATTAGGATGTGAGTAAGACCAGAGAGAATGAATTTATATATGAAATGATGTCACCATTTTCCCCCCTTAATTCATATGGAAACTCAAACATTTTCAAATTCCTTCCCATAACCAAAAAATTCACAGCCCATTATCAATTAATATTAGCTAAACCAAAACAAGACTTTGAAAATCTAACCGCAAGGTGACATTACAACCAACTTCCAAAGCATAAGCTCTTAATATATGACATTGTCGTTAAGGTTTGTAGGGTGTCTATAATTACAGGTAGATTTGCATCCCACTGGCCCAACTGTCACAGCAAGGCTCTCAAAAGATCAATGAGCAAGTATGCCATTATCATTAGGGTCATTTCCAGCTGTTAGTATGTCTGTTAGTTGAGCTGTCTCTGTAATTTCCAAGTGTGGTTCAGAAAGGGCATGTGATTCACAAAGTGGCTTACTCATACATGTGTCCATGGAACAGCTGGAGTGGTTGTCAAAATTTTCATTTTCTTCTTTGTAAGTATAACAATCATAATCAATGGACCTATCACCAAAACATACTTATTCTAATGGTACACAAAAGCTCTCACCAAGTAACCAACGCTCTTCCTTACAGCACAAGAACCATCTACAGACACAAGTAAATATCTGTGATGACCTTACACTTTGTTGTAATTAGAAATTATCTATACTAAGTCACCAAAACATTCCTTAGGAAATTCAGGTGCCTGACATCAGGATGCTTTAAAAATAATGTTAAAATTATAAATTCACACCTGTTTGTTGTACTATTTATTAATCAGATAGAAATCACTGACAAGTATCTGACCATTTATATCCTGATCACTCATTGTCCATATTTGCCTGGTTGATAGGCCCCAGTCATGTATTTATGAATTAAACCATAAAATTACATGAGACTAAGTTACATCAGAGACCAACCTGGGACTAGGATCATAGCTAAGTAACTCTTCTCCCAACCTTATGATATAGTAATTCCTAGATTATCTGAACATTGATTTTCTTGATAAAATTTAAAGAAGCTGCAATATTACTGGTCTTATCCTGGCATTTTGGCTTCAATCATTTTCCCACTGCCATAATGTAGCTTCCCTGTGCATTTTCTATAAATACTTTCATAATTGTTCTAATGAACTTTCCTCTTTGGTACCTAGACTTTATGAATTTAAGTGCAGTACTAGATTGGCAGCAAGATCTCACCATTCTACAGTTGAAATGGCTAAATGTAACTAAGTTCTATGCTAACAGTTTCTTTTCTTGCACTTCTTACATGTGGAACTCTTCTGGCTTGCTTCCGTGTCAACTTTGATGTCCAGAAATTTAAATGCAATGTTAGTTGTTATCTTCTGTCTACTTAATTCTTACTCTTTTATTGTCCTCTCTCTTTAATAGTATATATTTATCATATTCCCTAACACTCAGTAACCCCCTTGTGTTTTAGTGGCTTTATTGCCTTGCTTGTGGTGAAATGATTAAAAAAAATTAATAAAAAAAGAAATAAATAAAAAAATGCAAATTATACTATTCAAATATTCCAGTTGTGCCACCTGTGGAAATCAAACATGGTTTCTCTAAACAACCAATTTCATATGCACCAAGGAGATGACCTGTACAGTAGTCAAATGCAGACAAAGTCAATATATGAATATTTGTATATATATCAATCCTTGACACCAATCCTAAACAGAGATGACAAATAAGTTTTCAATGCTGATAATTTAAGATCACAAAAATCCAGTGCTTGTAGCACACATTACTTCTAGTACTCTCTCCTACCCTACTATAAGACATCTGTGAGTTGCAAGTAGATCAATTAATATGTAAGACATTAGCTTCTAAGGACAATCTTAGTTCTTGGCATTCCCATTGCTGACCAAGTATAAACACAGACTATGGCGTCACAACACCACAAAATTTTCTGAAACATTATCGTAAATGAATTTAAAACCCTTTTGTAAAGTCTGTTATCTTTCTATCTAGCAATGTTTCGTAACACTGAATCCATATTGGAAGTGAGGATTGAGGCTTTGGAAAAATCTTGTTACAAGTTGCGATCCTCCAGTGGCTTTCTCAGTTAGGAAAAGACAGATTCCAATATTCAACTATCACCCCAGCATCTTCAAGACATTTAAAAACTCTCAAAGATCCAAGCACATCAAATAGTTGGATTTTTTACGAGAAAGTAAGAAACAATAAAATAATTAAAAACTGGCAGACACAGCTTTGGTCTGCCAGAGGGGGGGGGAAATGGGGAGAGATAGCTTTGATTTGCCCCCTTTTTGCAGGTGGTGGGGTTTACATCTCTGCATCAGGAGGTACAGTATTCTTGTTTCCCAAAAACAAGACTACCAAGGGACCTTGATAAAAGAATCAAGCATTCAGTTACAATCATGGTACAAGTCAATCTTTATGTACATTTGGTATGTTAGCATATTATCTGGGTCCATTTGTACAGTATCTGAATGAAAGTCAGTACAATATATTTTAAGTTTAGAGTATTTTGCTATAAACATTGAAATATACCTCAGAACAGTCATACCCGGCAGTTACTAGGTGTACCTGCTAAAAAAAGAAAATTATGCATGTGGCACTTTTGAATCACTAGAACACGTCTCAATAGTCACCATTGTATTTTTACTAATGTTTAGAGGTGCAAGAATTCTTCAAGAATTCTCCTGACTGGGACTCTTTTAGGAGAATGAGTTAAACACATGAATACATACAATGTATAGCAACTGATTTGGACTGATTTAGGTCTATATAATATTGAACAACAGATTCCAATTATGATCTGATATTTAGCTGGTCAAAACAGCAGCATCACTAACAAACAGCCTAATTATTGAATAAAATTGACTGATTTCCTAGAACATTCCCTTACTGTTGACATTGCATAACAAACAGTAAGTATATAGCAGTTTTCTTTTGGCACATTCTTTTACATCTTTCAATGACACAACTCAAAGAAAAAAATTATATATATATATATATATATATATATATATATATATATATATATATATATATATATATATAAAATCAATCAACTTTCACTTCACTGACTTGTTAGCTACAATGCATTAGATATATGAGTTTTCTAAATAAGTTAAATCTTAACACCCCTAAAATAAAAAAGATGGAATTTTCCTTAAGCCAAACATCTCAAAATATCAAATCTGTCTGAACTATAAATTTAGTGAATCAGTTTCAAAAAGTTATTCTAAGCGCCACTTTAAAATGGAACAGATCTTTGAATTTAAATTGAGGTTTCAGTTTTGAAACATGGGAATTTTGATGTTGGGATGATTATATATTTAAAAACACACACACACACATATATATATATATATATATATATATATATATATATATATATATATATATAAATAAAAAAAAAGAAAGAACAGTAAGATATATAATCCCGTGTTCTTATAGATATTTTTAGAAAATAGTGCTCAATGTAAATTTACAGAGCATTAATGTTATAAATTAATTGATTTATATTTGTAATGGATTAAATCCAACAAATATTTTTATATTTTCTGTTTATAAGTTATTTTTATGGATACAACTTATTTGAGTAAATGCTATGTTTTTAATTAAAAAGTATTAATTACATTTACAGGAAATATGTATTCTCCATCAGGAATTGAATCTGTATCCCATAATAATCAAATAAAAATGCCTAAATTTACTAGTTTAAAAAGAAAATTATTTATTTATTGTTTGTGTGTGTGTGTATGTGTGCATGCTCCATTTATTAAAAGCCTACCTCTGTTGGTGAACAGTAAAAATCTTCTTTTTTTTTTTTCTTTTTTTTTTTTTACTTTGAGAAGTTCATTACTTTTAGAATAAATATAATGGAATTAAAATGTCACTGTTTATGTTAGGTTACATTTAACAGCAGAAATGAATTATCAAGAAAGATTGTCCTCTGTGGCTGAATCAGTTGACAACACACCAGGCTAAATGACGGTTTCCGCACGGAATAGAGGTTCAATTCCTGTCAGAGGACGCATATTTTCTGCACTATTTTTTGAAGGTTGGTAAATGTAATACCGTTTAATTAAAAACAGCATTTACTCAAATAAGTTATAAATAAAAATAAAAAAACATAAAAATATAAAGAGAAAATATCTATGTATCTCAATCACGCATAACATTCAGCATTTATTTTTCAAACAATTTTCAATCTAAATAAGTATATAACAATTGCATTAGAAAATTCTGGTTTACCTAAAATTAAAACTAAAATACGCTTACAACCATATCATGTTGAAACATGTTCTCATCTGATCACTAAAGCTAAAAGTAATGTTAGACCTGGTCAGTACCTACATTGGTGACCAATTAGGAATATCAGGTGCTGTAAGTTTGAATGTGTGGGTAGTGTAATGGATGATGAATCAGAATTGTTGATCAGAGGGTTCCAATTCCAGGTGGGTTCATTACATTCACTTACGAGCAAAACCCTTGGGAAAGGGTACGACTACCTCTTTTCACCTTAACTAGGAGTTAATTAGTAAAACTTGTATCACTAAATCATTATTATCTACCAAAAAAATTTCTTCCAATCTAAAAATATTTTCTGGCTTTAAATAACCTACAGTGGGTTGATAACCCATAAAAAAATCAATCAATCAAATGAAACTATACAAAGATGGTTAGATATGGGATGCAGATACTATGTATGTAAAAGAAAAAAACATGGTAGATTTTAATAACAATGGATAATCTCATTAGAGAGCAATTATGGTGGTGGTATTAATGATCTACAAGACTGGCATGTTGACCATTACAGCCCATGCCCTTGTACCATTTCCCATCATTCTTTACCTTTAAATAGCATTTCAAAAGTCTTACATTAGGTACCTCCATGAAATCGCTAAAAAATCAGTATACCGTAATGAAAAGTTTTATTGTCAAAATCTTTGTTAATATTAAGAGGAAGGATTAAAGTATTTTTTGATTATTTCACGAAATTTTTTTTACCCCTTTTTAGAAGAATTGAAATTTTGATGAAAAAAAAAAAAAGAAAGAAAAAAAAAACGTTTTTTTGCATTAGTGGATGCATTTTTAGCATACCAAATTTTAGCTTCTTTTGCAGTGACAAACACATTAATTTGGAAATTCTTGCAAAAATCAAATAATTGTCTGATTTTAATGAAATTTTCAGGACTTATTCCCAAATAAATAAAATTATTTCCCAATTTTTTTTTATTAGAAAATCTTGGTAAAAATATTTTTTTAAACATGTGTTTCAGCCTCTTAAATTTTATGAAAACTTGAGAAATTCAATGTGATAATTTTTAGTGATTATATTAGTTAAAAGCAGAATTCTTTGAAGAATTTAAATCACCAAATTTGTTGGCAAAATTGAACATACTGAAAATCTGTTCTGAATAAAAAAAAAAACGCAATAAAACTAAGACATTATTTGATGAGAGAAGCTTTTAATTGCTTTTATGAATAATATATATCAAAGACAATATTGTCTGAAGAAATAAAATTTTCAATGAAAAATGAATTTTTACAAGATTTGTTTTCAGTTTTTTACAATTTTAAATTGAATAATTTATAAAGTTTTTAGATCTTTTAAAATTCATTTTCAATGCTGTAGCTCTTAGGAAATAGTTATCAAATCAAACTGAATATTTTTAAAAAGAATCGATTTTTTTTTGCGTTTAAGCGTCCTAATTTCTCTAAGCATGCAAGTTTGTAAATGATATCATTAAAAGGTCATGTTTTTAAGGGTTGCCGACCCTTACGGAAAAAGAAAAAAAAAACATAAAATATATCACCTGATAGCAATTCTATGTCTCCATACTTGTCAACATGTTAGGCAATCAATAAATCCATTGATAAGTCAGAAAAACAAAACACCATGGTTAATAAATGCTTGTATACAACATTTTATGCTATAAGTAAATATTTGTTTCAAATCAAATTTAACCTTAGATTTGCTAATTTTGTTCAAATAACATTTCAGAAATATATATTTTATCTTTATTATATTATTGATTTTACTAAAAACAAAAAACTCCAATCAATATCATTTATATATGCATTCTACCCCATGCAGATGGAAAGATATTGAGAAAGCCTATATCCAGCAAATGACTTCCACTGGCTGATGGAAAAAAATCAAAACTGTGATTTTTCTTGAAAAAAGAAAAAAAGAAAAGGAGAGAGAGAAAGAGAAAGAGAGAAACTATTTTTCAATTCCTGGTTGGCTGTGAAACCTGAAACAACAGGTGTATGAACCAGTAACTCAACACTCAAACTTTTCTTTTACTGTGTATTCTCATCAACTTTGGCTTTGGTGGCATTAACTCAAGGTGCACAAATCGTATTTGCTTCTATACCACCAGTATCAACAGTAAGACACAAAAGATGATATTAACTAACTGATGTTGGAAATATGTCTGGATGGTTTTTCTGTTGTATTTTTAAAAATCATTTTACCATAAGCAGGGCATATAAACAGACATGACCCTCACCTAAGCTTTCTACCAAATGCCCAAAGAGTACCTGAAATTATATTTTAATTTAGTGTGGACCAAAAGCTAGGAAAGGGTGTGCTGCATGCTCACAAGGTAACATGATGAAACACAAATGCCACATCGGGATATAAGAACACAAACACTATTTCTCATAAAGTAGAGGTTTTATTTTGGGCTTTGCCTGCTCATCTGCATGAATAGGGAGGTGCTACTTGCGACAACTTCTATGTTGGTTTAACAATTCAGTTCTTCCCGCCCAACAAACTCCTCATCTATCTACTCATAACAACATGGTTGCTGGCAATACAAATGGACAGCAGAGTAAGCATGTGACAAGACAAGTCTATTACCCACCAAGGGTGGAGCAGAACTCTCCGATCCCAAGCATGACTTAACATACACCAGCACCAAGATATACCCTGTTTCCGGTTTTGCTGTCACTTGATCTCTAAAAAGCATTCATCCACCCCTTTACTTCCCATCCCTCATCAATCAAAGTGGGTGCCACTTAGAAAATTAGACTTCAAATGAAAGATAAATAGAAAACAAAAAATAAAATAAATAAAACAAATAAAAACTAAATAAAAACAGCTGTTGGTGCTAATACTTGAGATTGAGATAAAAATCACCCACCTCTTCCCTTTCAATATGGATTCCCATAGTATCACAGGCGATAAAGCAACTAAGATGCAAAGGGTTACTGAGAGTGAAAGCAATTGAGAAAATGTTATTAAGAAAAAAAAAACAATAAAAGAAAAGGATTCAAAAAGACAAGAAAATGACATTGTTGCATTTAAATTTTTGAACATCTTAATTGGTAGGAAATATGAACAATATATCTGATAAGTTTCAGCTAAGATCTATCCTGATTAAAAATACAGATTAGAATTTATTTTGGAGTGTCAGATTTTATTATGCAAGCAATAAATGCAAGGGGGATTTTTTTTTCTTTTTAATTTAAAGTAAAAAGGTACAGGGATTACATCTGCAGCGCCACTTGCAAAAATTCTTCCATCATACAAACAAGAAAAAATATCTATGATTGCTGTATTTGATATTTTGCACACTTTTACATAATGTTGATCATTTGCGTGCTATCTTGGATTAACAAAATGATGTTCAGTGAGTTCGCTGACCTATGGAAGTTGCTTCTTCTTTACAAAATGAGGAAGTTATCAGATTTAAAAAACACCCATCCACCAATAATTCTTTAAATCATGATTTTTTATGAGATAGGTCAAAGAAACATTTGATTAATGCAATATCCTATAAATTTTTTTATATGTTAATATGAACTCTTTGGCATTCTATAATATTCACCAGTTATTTAACTTTTGGTTTTGTTAACATTTCTACTGTTTCAACTTTAACATTACATGCAACAGATTTTATTGTTCTCCAGTGATCAACCAACTGTGGGCTGGGAGGAGAGAGACATTTGTAGACTGTAACATTATAGAGCTCTTCAAAGGTGACATTGTCACTCTAGCTGCTGTAAAAATTCAAAACTCATTTCAATATTCATGTTCTGGACTTGAAGCTGTTCCAAAATTTTGTATTTACTGGAGACATCATGCATTCCTTCAATTAGCCTTAACTGGATTAATTCTTCTTCTATAGACATCACTCCTGTACTCAATTTTTTGAATTCATAATATCTCCATACTTCTCTTAGCCTGTAAACATACTGTCTATAATGGTTTCATCTGGGTTTTTCCTGATTTCAAGAAACTCTATCCTCTCAGCTATGACCAGTTTCTTTTTTGGATGTACATTTGCTTGTACAATGTTGGTAATTTCTTCAAATATCAAGTCTTCTAGCATCTTTGGATATACCATTACAGAGATCTTTTTTATAGCCTTGCAACCCAAATAAAACCATTATTTCATTTACTCTTCCATCTTTGCTGTTACTCAATTTCTTGACTCTCACCAATGCTGTGAAACATCTCATCCACAAACTCAGGATCCTCTAACAAGGTTACATATCCACTAGGCAATGCCATGTTGTGCATAGTTCTCATAGTGTCCTCAAAGAAAAAATAACTACCTCCTAAGCGTAGAACTCTTCACACTTATATAGCATCTAACTTGCATATCACCACACTGACTATTGCCCACCTTGCCAAAAAAAAAAAAAAAGATCCAAAATTAATGTAATGGCTTAAAACCTCTCCAGATATTAATTCAATAAAAAATAATTATGGGCCATCATTAAAAAAAAAAATAAAATAAAAAACAAACATGACAATAGTAAACAGTATTCAAGAAATAAGCAATAAAAAAATGGCTGTAAGTAATGTTAAAGTCAAAACAGTAGAAAAGTTAAAACAAAAACCAAAGAACAACATTATCAATATGCAATAATAATTTTACAGGTAAATAAAATATTGTGTTATTCAAATATATTTGAATATGGTCTAACTTATTTTCATTTTATTTATAAAAGGAAATAAAACTTTATGTTACACAATCAAATCTGACGCACCTAAAAGAAGTTATCAATATTTTAAAATAAGGACAGATATTCAAAGATGAAACCCACACAATATTTTGCTGATAGAAATAGATTCTGAAAAAAATTACTAACATCTGTTGGTTAATACAAATTCTATTGTGAAAATATTAACTTGAATAATAAAATCTGATTGGATATTATTATTATTATTGGCTGCTAGTTGCCGTATAATGGGATTGCATGCAAGATATCCAGAAACTTAGAATAAATAAAAGAAAAACAAAGATTCAATGTAAGAAGAAAAAAAAAAAAAAAAAAAAAATCAGTATATTTTAAAAGAATATTTGTATTTATCTTCAGCTCAAAAACAAAGGAATAGAAAAAAATGTAGTCCATCATTAAAAGAATTGTAAATGTGAATGGAAAACAATATTGAAGCAAATTTCATTTCTCGGAAACAATAGAAAAAAAAAATAAAATACTGTAATGTTAAAGTCAAAACAATAGAAAGCCTAACAAAAAAGAAAAAAAAAAAAATATCAATAAATGAAAGAATGATAAACATTATAGAATACTAAGGAGCTTGTATTAAAATGGAAAATAAAATAATTTATTCAAATATATGGGGTATTGTGTTAATGAAACATTTTTCTATGGCCCACATCTTTTGAATTTATTTATAAACAAAAACTTATGTTGCAAAATAAAACCTAACACATCAAAAACAACTTGCCAATATTTTTAAAAAGAAAAGAAAGCTATTATAAGCTAAATCTCATATTGCTTATATAGATATATTCTGAAAATTTTAGCAATATCATTTGGTTAATGAAAATTCTATTATGGAAACATTGACTTGTAAAATCTGATTATGTAAAATGATTGAATTATTATTGGCTGGGAAGAAAGAAAGTTTTAGCCTGTAAAATTATAGAGCTCTTCAAAGAAGTCACAAGACTAAATTATTATTGGCTGTTGATTGTCATTTAATATGACTGCTAGCAAAATATAATTCAGAACAAATAATATAAAGAAAAATAGTCAATAAGAAAAAAAATCTGTATATTTTATAATATTCCTATGTTCAGCTAACAAAAAAAAAAAAAAAAAAAAAAAAGGATTATTCAATAAAACTGCCTTCTGCCTCAAGGACAAATTCAATGTGGTGCCAAAAATGACAGCATGCCCAGATTAGGTGGTTCTTGTCCATTGACAATCATACCCATCCATGATGGTAGCCTTCTTTGATTCTTAGGTATTGTGGGCTACTAGTTGGTCCAACCAAGCACAAATTGTATTTTTAAGAACCTTCTTCACAAACAAACAACGACTTCTAGAAATCGATTTCAATTGTTTGCCCACATCTGTCCTATTTCTGCATGTTTTTCAACACTGCTGAGCAGTTTTTATGGTACCTTCTCTAGAAGCTTCTAAGGTCCCTAAGCAGCTCCAATGTACACCACATAAGACCTAACACCATTTGCCTTCACAGTAGCTTTATATGCCATATTGTGTCAAACAATCACCTTTCAAAAAGCAATGTCTTTACTTCTACAATTATATGAGGGGTTAGAATTTATAAGCATCATGATCATGGCTTGAGATTAATGACATTTCATCATTCCAGGGACAACTAAATATTAGTTTAGGATGACAGATTAGGATTTAGGGGATGATACAAAATTTTCATTCCATTATATTTATTCTAAGAGAAATTAACTTCTCAGAGTGAGTAGATTCTTACTGCTCTCCAACAGAGGTAGGCTTTTAATAAATGAAACATGCACACGAACAATACATAATTTTCTTTTTAAACTCGTAAATTTAAACATTTTTATTATTTAACTCTAAATGTGAAAAACATTAGGATCTTTAAACATTAATAAGAACTAATTTTGCTTGAATAAACAAAGCAAGAACATTTTTTCTATCAAGTTTTAGTTAAAAAACTTGAATAAATCATTAACAAATATTTGTTTCCTGATAATCATAAACTAAATTGAAGATACAAAAAGAAATATAAAAAAGAATATAAACAAACAGAAAATTCAATCATAACATATGGAATGTAATTATAATGAACATTATTTGATAAAAATTTAAAACATTTTATTGTGAATAATTAGAATGTACTAATATCCTTCATGTAGAAAATGAAGGACTGGATCACAATTTTAAAAATGTTAAGTTACTCTGCAAATGAAAATAAAATTTTTGTGTAAAATTATTTAAAGTTAAAACCAAATTGTGATAAAAAAAAAGAAGCAATAATTTAAATATTTTGTTTTATATTTATTCATTTTTAAAACTTAAATACTTTAACTTTTAAAATTAATTTCTTGAACATTTTAACAGTGTTTTTATTATGCTACTAAGAACTATAAATGATAAAGTTAAAACACATTTTGATTTTGAAATTGTTTAAAATTTTTCAGAATGATTTTCTTTTTTGGGATGGTTCCAGGATAATGGTGAAAAAAGTTAGTCTGGAATCATGTCCCTGAACCTTCAATAACTTAGTGTGCTTTTTCAACAATGGAGCCATATTATCCATTCAACAATAACTGACTTTGAGGCAATCCAAGTTAAAAATACGATATTATGTCAGATTTAGGGAAATGTTTATCTAGGAAGCACAATGGAGTAATGGATAGCGGCTCAGATTGAGGAATCAGAGAGCCGAGTTAGAATTCCAGTCAAATCCATTACATTCACTTGCATGCTAATACCCTTGGGAAAGGTATGATTCCTCTTATTCTATTCCCCCCAGCTATGGGTAAATAGAAGGAGAGACCAGGTTCTATAGCCTTGGATGGCAACTGGCCTACCACAAAAAGAAATGGCAACCTTCTGCCAGAAAAAATCTGCCTCATCAGTCATGTATAAAAAGATACATGATCGCCTAAGTATGTATCACGCATGGCACATAACTAACTTATCCATTGATAAACACCTTCCCTATGTTCACAATACCTTTGTTAGGTGAAGGATGTTTGGCTCTCGGAGGGATTTAACCCTTGTGCACTTTTGCCTAGGAATCAAATCAAATTAGTAACAAATCATTTTTAATACCTTCACAATATTCAACTTTCACTTGATCAAATATGTTGAAATTATAAGAATTTTTATTGACTACTTAGAGGTCTTGGAACATGTTTGAAAACAGTAGGTGGGTGGTTAAATGAGGTCTTTATATAAATTGGTTTATTACACCACTTTCTGAATGGTTGATAAACTCAGTTATAAAGGTTAAATTCATTTCTTTCCCATTAGTTTCAATTTGGATATTAAAACCAGACTCTTTGAAAAAAATGTTAACCTTTTTACCTGATGATATCAATTTTTCTACCATTACACTTTCAAAGGACCACCAGTCAATCATCTCCATATAATCCAAATATTATCCTTGTCCAAAAATTATACACCAACTCTGAAACCTCAGCACCATCATTGTTGCCCACAGTAACAACAAAGCGACTATTATTTTCCAATTTGTTATATAACAGAAATTGTAAAAGTTTGAATTTCAAGTCTGCTTATGTTCACTTAACATTTATGTCTTTAGGAAAAATATATGGATCATCATGGATAGAATCTGTCCCATTTGAATATATGCTGACAGAGATATCATGCTACTGATAAATATAATGAAGAAGAGAATGAATGCTTTAGTAAATAATTTTCCCATAACTCAAATATATATATTAGTGCTGAGCATTATCAACACAACTCTTGCATGCCACAGATGTCTACAACTACATTTGTACATTTTCCCTTGAATAAGAGAAGCCAGAAAAAAATGCACAGAGAGCAGAATGAAAGAGAGATTTCACACAACCAAGCTAACCATAGAGGCTACCTGGAACATGGCTAACTCCCCATCTGACTATTAGGCTGCGAAAATGACCTGTGAACACAAAGAGAACAGATTCCACTATCAACATGACAACCCAAAACTGATAGCCAACAACCCTACATTATACGACTTACCAGATACATTTTCATATCTTGTACATGAAAATAAATGTTTGGTCATTTCTCCAAATCAGTGTCTAATTTCTTTATTTACTCCAAACAACTTCCACCTTGGATCATATCCTATTTTAACCTTAATTACTGCAGCACAACTTTTTGGCATTCGTTGCAAAAGTTTCTCAAAGTATAAGTTTGTTAATTGATGCCATTCTTTTTTTCAATGTCAAAGAGCTCTTTTTCATTTTTGGGATTTTTTTTTTTTTTTTCACTCTTCTATCCAGTTCATTCCATGCTAATTTCTGGGGGTGGCAGCAAACTTTTGAACTGTAAGGTATTTTACATTGCTACACAAAAATTTCCATGTTTCAGAACTTTAAAATTGTCCCTCATCAGGTAATGGTAGATAACTTATGATGAAAATGATTTCCTTGGTAGCTTATTTGAGAGTTAAAATGGAGGAGGGGGACAAAAATTCCAAAATTAAAAACCACATTTGTGAGTATGTCTTCACTAACCAATCAAAAGACAGATGAAAGCTAAAATAGAAAAATGAAAAATAAGGTCAGAAGGTGGAAGGTAGGTGGGTTATTTCGTCATGTCTAGATAAATTGACACTTTAGACACATCCACGGCAGACATACTGTTGCAAATCTAAAGTTTAGATACTGTGAAGTAGACAGAGTTATATTTTACAAACAGTTATTTACAAGGAATTTCAAGATTTTTTATAAATTTTTTTTTTATACTACAGATCCTTCTTAAAGTGGTTGCTAGTTTAATTAGCGCACACACACATATATTGAACCTAACATGCGATATTCATCATACTGAATGGGCATTAAAACATGGCATTATTAGAATTGAAAAATCAAAAAGTAAATAAATATTATGCAGACCATTATATATTAATAAAATAATAGATATGTAAATGTAATGTGTAGATTTTTTATGAAAAATTCTTTTAACTATATTTTAAAGTAAAGTTTATACAGTGCCTACAAATTACTATTAATTCATGTCTCTGATTTAGAACTTTATTTTTAGAAAACTTTATATGTAGCTTTTCATATAAACACAGGGGATATGGGTCATTTAAGGATTTACAAATTCTCTTTTTCTTAATATTTTCTATTTTATGGTAGGAGTTTTATTAATTTCTTTTAAATGCCAAAAATATTTAGAAAAGAGATGTTTGGTTATGGCACGCATTGTTGCTAAAAAAAAGTGCTGATACCACCTATGTTTAAAGGGTTTTTTTTTGTTTTTTGTACTACCAATATAAAATTTCTTAACAGCCGAGTTTTCAGTAAAGTGCATTGGCAAACAAATGATTCAGTAAGACACCTATTTTGCAATGGACAATCTTTTAGGATTTCTGCAATTATATAATTTATTATCATTATTGATTTGTTTTGGAATTACTATTGTTATCTTGATTTAAGTGTTGATTTAAAATTTTATTATGTTTTTTAATAATTTTTTCTAGATTATCAGTACAACTGTAACTTAAGTGTATTTTTATTAAAAAATCCTTCTTAGAGGATTATTACTTGTGAAATGTTTCTCAATCAAATTGAGAAACTTCTGCCCTTACTTATTGCTAACCATTTGGTTAAATGGTGGTGTGTACCTAATGATTTTTCTATTTCTATTTTTTTTCTGGCTATCACTATTACGTTTTCTGTATTGAATATCAGGGCATTTATAGCCACTATTTTTAAGGTATTGCTGTAAAAATTGCTGTTTGTAAAATACATCTTGATTAGCAGAGTTATTACTAATTTTATATTCTATGAAGGAGGGTATGTGTTTGATTATAGATGGAAGGTGATTAGACTTTGGATGGATATATAATGGATTAGTATTAGTTTTCATATATGGTTGGTATGTATTGTTGACTAATCTAGTGTTACATCAAGGAAGTTTACCCTTTTTAAATTTGTGTTAATTGTACCTTTTCGGTTTAAGCTTTTAAACTGTATTAATTTTCTAATTTTGTCAGTTTTTAAATTAATAGAATTCATCACAAACAATGTCATCATCCCTATATCCTCTATATTGATGTCATAGTGGGTAGTAAGGTTATAGAAAATGAACAATCCAACAAGGTCAGAAAACTCAGCAAAGTCTAATGATCTCATTGTAAGGTCAAATTGGTCACTTGAATTATTTTTTATCCATTGTTCTTTGTTATAAATAAGGACATTTTTTTTTTGCATTCATTCATCCTTTATGCTAAGAATTGTGGATTCTTTCTGTCTTATTTCGATAATATATATATATATATATATATATATATAAAATAGTAAAAGGTAATAAATCTGTTGGTATATAATACAAGTAAAATAAAATATTAAAACTGATCCACAAAAAGAACTCAATGTTCTTATTATGGTGCAAACAATTAGTACACAATAAAATACAAAATTACATCATATGGGGAATAGGCTTATTTCAACAGACAGGATTCAACAGTCTTATTCAATCCTGGTGTATATATCTCAAATGGAATCCATTGTATATGTAGGTTAGAGTTCAATTGAAAATACCGGAAATGTTAAGTTGTATATAGGTAGCACTAAGAATGGTTTTAAAAAAACAGTTCTATAACCATCCCTCTTCTTTTACTAATGCTAACAAACGCAATATGACTTGACTTTCTAAGTATTTTTGAAAATTGAAAGAAGAAAACAAAACACCTAAAGTTAAATGGAAGATCCTCAAACAAGCCAGAACTTGTAGATCTTTATATGAACTTTGTTTTCTATGTGTACAGGAGAAAATGATGATAATTAAACTTTTGAATAGCAATCAACTGTTAAATCAGAGATTTAAAACTACCATGAATTGTAGGCACATTAAGGATTTAACCTTACAATCTTGCTAAACTTTTTAACTTCATATAAAGATTTTAATGTTATCCTTACTGATTTATCTTAAATTAAGGTGATAAATAGGTTCGTATTCGTATATTACTGGTAATAATGTTTGTCAAAGATAGGTTTATACTTATATTACGAGTTATGTTTGGTAATAGTTTTAAATTTATAAAATTCATGTAAATATTCTAAAATTTATATTTTATTTATTTTTAATATAATGATTTGTATAGTTAATTTGTTATTTTGTATGCCTAATGTTTTTACTTCTTAAAGTGCCTTTTATTTACATACTATATTTCATTTTTATTAAATAATATGTTGGTTTTTTTTCCAAAATGCCAAACAAAATTAATTGATACTAGCAGTATGGCCCGGCGTTGCCCGTGCTTGATTCAAAAATAGTACGACTAATGCAGCAATCGCTATCACTTGACTTAAAATATTTTTGCCCTTCCTTGCCTTTAGAGGAGTGCCCTTTGCCATGCTGATGTTGTTACATGCCTTACTTCTTGCCTATCTCACACTGCCAACTTTTTCTAAACTATAGTAAACATTAAATCTGTTACGAAAAAAGAACTAAACAAAATAAACACAATACAATCAGATTTAAAAAACCGGAAAAAACATTTTTAAGGGTTGACCGATTGTTGATTTGCACTCTGTTTGGGGGGTGCTCAGAGTTGAAACTTCACATGATGACTCCCAATGGCCTCTTCATAAATTCGCTCGGTTTTCGCTAAAAAATGACATGCAGTTCAGACGCAATCTGGGCGTGTCGGTTTTGGGGTTTTATCAATTTTCCACGCTGTTTAGGGTCCGTGGTCATGAAACTTCTGGACAACACTTCTAATGGTAGACTCTAAGAGGGTGTCAAATTTGGTTGAAATCGATTATTCCTTCTGTAAGCAGAATTTTTTCGATTATCGATTTTTTGATTATCGATTTTTTCGGAACCTGATTCCGAACTCAAAAATCGGGCTCCGTCATGTCCTTACAGCAGCCATTTGCAAACTTGTGTTGAAAACCACATCAAAATCGGGTGAGAAATGCAGCCTGGGCGAGGTAACAACGCCCACGACAGACAGACAACATGAGAAATATAGATAGTAGATATTGTATCAAAAATATTCTCTACTCTGTTGCAATCATATCCAATTAGATTTTGAATTTTTCTCTCCGATTTCTATCTCAATGTTAACATTTTTTCATTGGCTGAATTGTTATCAATAACTTCTCTTGTCTTTTTTTCCTTTTCTTTTTATTAGTTAATTTTGATATATTACTCTGTTTTTCTATTCTTTTGGAGAAGGGAGATTTTTATGCTTTTCTTTTCTATTTTTTTCTTCTTCCTTTTATTGATTTCTTGTTCTCTTCTTTATTCTGCTTTAACCTGCATATTTTGTTCTTTTCCTTTCATGGAAATTCTTATGTCTTTCTAAACTCTTTTTTTAAAATGTAAAAAGAAGTGATGTTTCATAAGTAGCATTTTCAAATAAAATCTTTGTTTACCACCTGATGAGATGCTTATATTAGACATTGAAACAAATATGCATCTTTGTAGTGATTACTTGTTTGTTCGTATGTAATAACTTTTAATAACTATTGCTCTACTTTTTTGCATTGAGCCCTCTTTTTAATTAATTTCATGTGCATTTGAATAATTTATATTCTTTTCGTTCATTACATTTGGAGATTTTATTTATATATATATATATATATATATATATATATATATATATATATATATATATATATATATTATTTGATAATTAGCAGAGATAAATCTAAAGAGAGCTCAATGTAAGAGCAGAGCAGCAAATCTAATGATAATGAATGCAGAGTCCTTAGAAATCCATTGGTAATAATTTATTTCATGGAGTCAGGTCCCCATGAATTAAATTATTATCAATGAATTTCTAAGGACTCCACATTCATTATTATATATATATATATATAAAATACATTGCACAAAAGTAAAACCACCAGATAGCAGTAATGTCTTAGTATCAACTAAAAAATTCCTTTTACTAGGTAAACAGTAATTTACTTTAAAATGCAACTAATATCTTCTTTCTGTAAATGAACGTAAATCATTTGTCAAATGAACTAGATAAGTTTTTAACCTTTTCTATTTTTCATTGTTAATCTACTTTTTAAAACTATTAGTGCAAACGTTATACTTTTAATTCATAAAGATTTGTATTTAACACTTAAATAGCATTTAACAGACAAAAGAAATTTTCCTGCACCGATTGGTACAGACAATAGGGAAGTCAATATTTTTTTTTAATTTTCAATAATAAACACTGTATTAGTCAGTTGATGTTTTTCTTTCAAGTACTTTTTTCTAGTTCTTTTTTTTTTCTTTCACTTACTCATTCCTTCTTTCATTGGGCAGTGGGGTGGGGGGAGTGGTGAGTGGCATGAAACAGACATTAATGTCTCCTACCCAGACACTTTCTTGTTTTTTTTTCTTATTTATTTAACATACCTGAACTCATTGAATTTGTAGACCCTTGCTTTGAATGCACAGTCTAGATCAAGAGTAACCAAACATTTTTCACAGAGGGCTAGATAACTGAGAGAATGACGATCGCAGACCAGATACCCAATTTGTACAATACAATACACTGAATATACAAAAAAATAAAGACAAACATTTATTTACCAACCAGTTATCAAAGGTGGCATTAACAATAAAATAGTTATATCATACCCCAGTGCACAGATATCCAAATCTCACAAACTAAGCAGCAAAAAAGGTTAGTGAAATTTGTAAAACTGACAAGATATAATCGATATTTGCTTTGGAATTGCTACATCCAACCAAAAGAATTGATTTCAAATGTTTATCAGTCAACCTTGTGCTAAGTTTACATACTTCATTTCTGAAAATGTTTGCTCCCAGACAGAAGTTGTTCCAAACACTTGATGCCATATCAGAGGCAAATTTTTTCAACTTTGAAAACTCATCATTAGGTAAGCAATGATAAAATTCAAGAAGTTTTCTTTCTCTGTGTTTCTCTTTCAACAAGTCACTTGCTTGCAAATCAATAAGTTCCAGCAGTGGTCAACTAGCATATCACCATGGTTACAAACTGATTCTGAAACAGAAGAATGTCACTCAGTTCTCTCAAGGTCTGAAAATCTCTCCACAAAAATGATTATTTAAGTCATGAATAAGGTTCAGAAACTCGAGATTGATATCTGCAATTCCAATGCAAACACTGAAAATGAGAAATTTCTTCTTTCCAGTTATGCTTTAAACAATGATAGCTTTCTCCAAAATCCCATGATGATTCTGTAGAGATCACAGATAATGAATGAACTTAACTTTTTTTTTATTTTACAATTCAGAGCAGATTTTTGGTAAATGGTGTCTGTTTGGCAAAAACAAATTTATGATTTAAATTCTCCAAGGAATCCTGCTTTTAACTAATATAAATACAAATACTCTGTAATTTTAATTTCTCAAAATTTCATAAAATTAAGCAAGTGGAAGTAACAGATAAAAACACACACACATATATATATATATATAAGATTTTCTAAAAAAAAAAAAAAATGTCATAAATAATTGAACTGTATCCTACATGAAACTGTCCTTTGGCCTGATGTGCTATACCATTTAGCTACAGAGGAAGCATCTATGCACTAATAGATGCTTCCTCTATAGTTAAATGGTATAGCACATCAGGCCAAATGACAGTTCCATGTAGGATACAGGTTCGATTCCTGTTAGAGGACATATTTTCTATGAAATTTCTCAGACATTGAGGCTGGTAAATGTAGCTAATACTGTTTATTATAAACAGAGCATTTACTTAAATACATCTATGTATAAAAATAACACACATTATATATATATATATATATATATATATATATATATAAAATGCCAAAAATGGAAAAAAAAAACTGTTATGCATTTCAACCTTTGGAAGGCTTTCTTCAAATGTTTTTAATCAATAGAATCATACAGATAGGGGGAGGGAATGAAATACAAATGCCAGTTACATGAAGAAATGTTGAAGATACAGGGCTGCTTAAATTTATATTTTCATTTTTGGTGTGATATATCTAGGTGCCTTACCTAGCGAACATCATACAACTTTCTAAAACATTTGTTTTTATCACTATTGTTTTCCAATATCCTGCATTGTAATAGCACAGTAGCATTGTTAGGAAGGGAGATCTGTTCCCAGATGTAAAATGAATATAGAAAACTCTGCAATTAGTGCACTTTCTATACATTTTCAGATTTTCTTTTTTAAAGCAGAGACAGTAAAGCCATCAAGACAAAAGAGGTTACTGGGTGTGGAAGTGTTAGAAACAGGAACAGAGGAAGAGTAATCAGGAGGTCAGTAGATAGTGATTGATATTGCATTTAAATTTTTGCAGATTAAAGTTGGCTGGAAAGCATGGAGTTGGAAGGGATTTCCACAAGTGAGAAGTGCAAGAAAAAAGTTTTAGCATAGAATTTATGGTTACATCTAAGCCAGCTCAACTGTAAATTGAAGAAATCTAAATTTTGCCAATCTGTGCTTAAATTCATAAAGTCTAGCCACCATAACAAAGAGCTCATCCAAACAATTAGCATGAAATTATTTATAGAACAGGCAAAGGGAGGTAACCTATATCAGTGGGAAAGTAACTGAAATGTCAGATTGGGGCCAATAATATTGCAGACACGTCTTGGATTTTATCAAGGTGCTCTATAGAGATAGCAGGAGTATCAAATCATATGTGACGGCAATGATCTAAACAGACTAATGGTAGACTTATAGATATCATCTGCATTCTTTAAGTCAAAATTATTGTCAAACTGGTTACAATGAATGACAAATGCATTGTTTTGCAAAAGATCCCTTTTATGCAAATATAATCTTTATTTAAATTTAGCACCAACACCCACCCCACCCCACCATTTTATTTTTTTTTTTTTTTTTAAATACTGCCTATTTTGTCAATTCCTGCTTTAGGTGGTTGTTATTTTGTTTTGTATTAATTAAATCTCTTATTTTTTTTTTAAGTAGTTACAATAAATTTTATATTGCTTAAATAAATCCTTTGACAGTGCAATCATTATTGAGTTAGGAGGTAGTAATATGTGTCTATTTCTATCAAGATAATATAATCTAGTCTGGAGATTTTAAAAAATAAGTTTGGTATTCTAAGCCATCAAGATGGCATTAACCTTTCTACTGCATCACCATATAGAAAAAAAAAATTAAATTATCCCTCCTACTCTCTTCTGGTGACACATCACCAAATTTAAAATACTATCTTATTTACCATCCCACAAGGACAACACGTGACATATCTTTATTTTGTGTGTGTGAAGAGAGAGAGAGAAAAAGTGAGAGTGAGAGAAAAAAAGACCCAATGGTACTTGACTTCAGGTTGCATTTTATGGTAGTTGGTCATCTAAAACTAAACAAGTATTCTCCCCACTGCTGCAAACCTCAAAGCATACCCCTGGTCTACACCCATTTAGTGTAATAAGAAAACATGCTGATCTCTTGTTACTGGATAGAAATTAATTTCAGTTTCCTGTCAGAAACTGATTCTTTAAGTAATTAGCCTTAAACCCATTGTCTACTATAAAGATTCAAGAGATCCAACATGATACATTATTCATCACAAAATGCTAATGCAATCAGTTTTGAATTATTAGTTTTCCGTTTAAACAAGCTCTTAAATTATAGATATTTGCAAATTCTGATGCAGTCAGTAGGCTAAGCAATGCCATGACATTTATAAATATAACTCGACCACCCATGACCTATTGGGTCAACCTTCTTGTGTTTACTTTTTACATGTAGTTTCATGAAGAGTTTGTGAAAGTAGAGATATTTTAAAAATGCATTTATTTGCAGTTATTGAAGTTGCTTTCAACATTAAAAAATTGTCTGTTTTAAGCAAACTGAACAATAAGAGTTTGGAATGTGAAAATTCAGAGTGTTGGGATTCAATACAATAACATAAAATATTGTTGCGGGGCTGCACATAATTCGTCCGTTTAGAATAATCGAACAATTTTCATTGAAAGAATAAAATTCAGTAGAAAAGAGAACATAGTTTCAACAAATGAACATTTTTTTTAATATAACGACAAGAACACAAGCAATTGATCATAGATTGGAATGTAATGTCTTTTTGTTTGGGTTAATAAAATTCTGAAATAAAATATAAATTCTCTTTGTGTACATATGTGAGAAACAATGAAATGTTGTTATATGTGTGTTTATGTGTGAAAAAGTCAACACATGTGTGCATGGTTTATAGTAAGGAGGATACAGGAGATAGAAATTGTTTCTTACTGTGGACAGTGTTTCCGTAGTCTGAAGTGGTCTCTTTGAAGTTTGTTAGCGCTGTCACTTTTAGCATAAGATTGTGAAGTTCACAAACAAGAGTGGCATGGACCTTGATGACAGCTGTGTGTATCCTGTTTGGGGCTGGATTTTGTGTGTTTTATACACTTTCTCGTAAGAAAATCAGCTCCATCCACACTTCCTATACAATAATAAATTTACATCTTTTTTCCACCCCCAACTCTATATATGACTTGTTTCTTCCCCCCACTCTCTATACATGACTTCTGGCAAACACACAAGATACAAAGTTTAGCATTTTATATAAGATTTACAAAGCTTAGCATACTGACAAAACAAAAGAGGTTTCTTTCATCTTAATATCAGTTGCTTTTTCTAGCAACTCCTCAGAACATCATTCTAGTTGTAAAGAAACAATATAGATTAGTAAAAAAAAAAAAAACAGAGAGAAAGAATATCATGTGGTATTTCTGCCTGCAGTAGACTACAAATTCACATAATTTGATTCACTGTTTTTAAAAACCTCCTAGCAAATGTGTTTATTATTTTTGTTGTCAATCCCCAGGAACAAAAAAGTGTATAAATTCACTTTCATCAGGCTTTATTACAATTCTAATCATTGCTTTTTAAAAACAAACATTGCTGAGGAGTGAAGGTAGTTATAACAATAGCAGTGTCAATGGGAAACCATTCTTTTGACATTACATTTTTTTTTTTCAGGCATGAAAGTACCAAATTTGTCATTGTGAGCATTTTAAGCCTATATATCCATTCAAGCAACTAGGCTACTAGAGGGATGGCTGCTTTTATCAAGACACCAATTCTAGACAGAGACTAGAGTTACCATCTTGTCTCCTTAAATAATAGCTGGCCTGTCTGCTAGAGCAGCTAGCCAATTTTTGGCTGCAGATGCCTGCTCAGACACATTTATGTTTGTTCAACAACCACAGAGCCAACCTGTAGTTTATACTACAACTATGCCAAGCAGACTTCAGTTAGTTTCTGGAAGAGAGCACATTACCTAGCATAATCCAGTTTAAATACTGGTAGTAACTCAAACCTCTCTAAGGTGATATGACCAGCCATAAAATTTCATAAAAAATGGTATTGTACATTGTATGAAATCCAATAGAGATTCTTTTCTCATTATTCAAAATGAATCAAAATTTATTCATATTTACAGTATGTAAAACAAAATAATGTACAAAACAGAAAATTTTTGAATTTCTTTACTGTTCCAAATTCTACTGCGTAAACATGTAGAAAAAATTGAAAATGTTACAAATAGCACAAAGCTATTTGAAAACTATTGACACAAACCCAATACGCAGGTAGTATGCCTGAAATAGTCAGGTACAACACTTCTTACTTAGTGATCAAGTCATTTGAACTGAAACCTGGTTGTTAAGTGAGGAGTGGTCAAATGAAGATAACTGATTAATTTGTTTTATTATGGCTTATCAACCCTTTAGAGATTAATTAAACCAAATTATTTTGGATTTTAAAAATAATCATTTTTTTTTTTTGTAAGTCAATATTGCATTAACAATTTTTTAAGAATGATTTTTTCCAAATACAAGTACTAATATTCAACTGATAGATGGGAGAAGGAGAGGAATTCCTGGGTATTTGTGCATATGTGAATGTAACAAATCCAATTAGAGTTTGAACTCACCTCACCAATTTCCAAGTTGGTAACCATTACACCACCCGCACATCCAATAATGATAAATTGTTTTTACAAGGAATACCGAAAAGGAAAAAATTATAGGCATGACCAACCTGATCAAGTATCATTATTTTTCAGCATCCCTAGGTATAAAAACAATTTAAATAGTTTTTGTGTTTTACTAAATTACCTAAATCATTTTGAAATATAATGAAGAACGACTACGCTACGAAATGCAATACAAAAGCTAAAGCATAACCCTCTGACATAGCTATTGTTTTTATTTCAGAAATGGAGGAAACGTCCCATTACCATAACATTTGTTAACTACATTTGTTAGTCATTTTAGCAATTATGGACTTCCGTAATTTCCAATGAGCAAGAGTTATGTTCCTTTAACAATAAACCAAAATTGAGATCAGTTTTTATACGCACAAAATATCAAAACAATAGTTTGGAAGGTTATTTTTCTTTTTCTTTTCTCTTAAACGCTTTGCATAGAAAAAAATATTTGTTACTATTAAAGTTGACTAAAATATTGTTTTACTTTTTTTCTAGACTTCACTTCACCATTAAACAGTTAAAATTTGGACGTCATAAAATTGCGCCACAGTTGGACTTTCAAAAAAAATAATGAAAGAGAAAAAAAACAAATAAAAAGATTTATTGTAACTTTGTTATTTAAGAAGAAGGGTCATTAAATTTATAAATATAGAAACAAATAAAAATTTAACGGTTCTATAGCGAGTTTAGAATTTTGTAAATAAATTGCATCATAAAATGAATTATTAAATTTCATTCTTCAAAGCTTTCGACACTTTCGCTTTGAAAATATAATTAAAAAAAATGATCAATTATGTGCGTATAATTCAAATAAGGTTATTTTCTTTAACATTTTTCAAATGTGTATTGATTGCCTAATAATTTTTGTGTTCGTTTTCCTACAAAAGGAAAATCTAAATTTTAAGACTTCTTTTTAAAAAATGCTAACTGCTGTTTGTGAAAGAAAAACCATTGCTTAGCCGAAGTATTAATTAAAATATAAACAAAAGAATGTTTTTTTTTTTTTTAAATAAAGCATATTTTAATCAGACAGATCAGGAATTTTTAATTTAAATCATCTTTTTCCCCTTCTTTAAAAAAGAAAAAGAACTTAAAATTATTCCGTTTTATTAAATGTCTTTCTTTCCTTTGTCAGTCTATTTTTTGGAGCGACGGTTGAAATAAACATTTTTTTTTTCAGCGAAAAGGACAATAATGTAGTTTTTGGCTTTTTTTTTTTTTAACAAGAAAAAAAAGTTAATTATTCATTGTTTCTAATCATAATGCAATCAAAACAAATATATAAAAAAAAATAAAACAACAAACAACCACGTCATTGACTTATTAAAAGCAAAATGGTATGTAAGATGAATAATAAACTTGAACAGCAGCAGAACAATTTTGTCGCAAAATGATTGATTGAATAAAAACAGTGAGATAAAAATGAAATAAAAAAAAAAAATGAAAAGAAAAGGTATTAATTAATGAACAAACCGAGAAGCATTTGAACTTTTCTCCTTCAGAAATATCCCCGGCAACATTGTACACTTCTGCCAAAAAGGAGTGAAAAAAAAAATCGAAATAAATGGAACTTTACTAGCAGACTAAATGAAGAAGTCTATTTAAAAAAAAAAAAAAAAGCAGCAGGGTGACGACGGAAGAAGACGAAGTCTTAATTTAACGATAAGTTATTAGAATTATATGTAAACGAAGAAAATAAATAGAAAAGTTGTTTATTTATTATGAATGAAATATAGAGATGAGACGAGAGTAAAATAGCAAATAATTAATTACTGTGATTCTTTTTACGGACGAAGCTGCTTCTTCACAATAGAAGTCACTCGGTACAGTTCTTGCGCAACAGAATGAAAATGAAAGAAAGTTGCAAAAAGGAAAGAACAACAAAAGAAAAAAAAGATGAAAAATAATCAACGATGAGAAAATATATTAAAAAAAGAGATAACAAAAGATTAGAAAATGAAAAAGACATAAATCGGGAAAACCGAAAAAAAATCTTTTTTCAAATGCCTACGAATAAAGAAAATGCAATTTCAATTAAAAGTTTTAATTAAATTAAGATATTTAATTACAAAAAAAATTATTATTTTGAACTTTATCAACAATTTAAGAAAGTTTCAATGTAAAATAAAATTTAATTAACCACTGACTTAGAATTGATCAACTTTATTAAAATTGCAGTGTTAAAACAACTATAACAATTTTCGCGTACCAAATACTGTGAATTAATTGTTTTTTTTAACCCCGCCTAATATTCTGAGTAGCCACAGAGTTGGTGTGGAGTGAAATAAATCTATCTAGCTAGCTCATCAGGAGGGCCAATTTAACCAGGTATCAAGAAAACTTCCTCAGTCAAAAAAAAAAAAAAAAAAAAAAAACGCTTTCAGTTTTTTTTACTCAAGATTTTTTTTTAACTGGTCTCATAATCAAACGTTTTAAAAGCTTAACAGAACACCATTATACTTTTTTAGGCATCTACAAATAAATTAATATTTTTTTAGAAATAAAATGTTCTATATTTGAAAGATTTCCCTCAAATTTTCAGTTCAAAATAAAAAATTCACTCTTTTTACTTTTGTGACAATTACAAAGGTGCAAGGTGATTTTGACCTCATTCATTTTATTTATTTTAATATTTTTTATGATGGAAAAAAGTCAAATTGGAAAAAAATGAAGTTTCTTTTATTAAAAAAATATGAAAACCGCAATCAACGACGTGGAAATATTTTTCTATGCTAAAACATTTTTTTTTTTTTTATCAGATTTAAGTTTTTTAACTTAGTAAAAAAGAAAACTAAAAAACGCTCATGACCAATTTAAAGATTGATTATTAAATGAAAAAAAAAAAAAAATGTTATTTATGAGACAAGAAACGAAAAGTAACAAATTTTTGAGTCAACTGCCAACCAGTATTCTCTTAATTTGAAACTTGAATTTTTAAAACTATTTTCTTAACTGAAGTCATCCATAAATTAAATTCCACTAAATTCATTCTTATGTTTGGTACTGGAAACATATGTTGACATTTTAAATCACTTCACATCATGATAATGTTATTTACTTGAAACAAATAAAATCTCACGTAAGGATAAGACCGTAAGATAGAGATTTTTTTCTCTCCCATGTTTAAATTTATTTGATAATAGGAAAAATATTTCATGTCATTTAAAGGGAGACGAAGTAGATAAATAAGTTACAAAAAAAAAAGATACTAATTAAGAGTTCATTTTTAAATGTTTAACAAGACATTTTTTGTTGTTTTTAGGGTTAAGCCTTGCTTAAGGGAAGAAACATTTTAGAAACATTTCGTAGCTGAAATCTGACTTGGACTTGGTGATTGAGTTTTTTAGTGTTTGAAAAAAAAAGGAACTTTTTTTTAAAAATCTTTCTACTTTGGGAACTAAAAATAAAAAAAAATAAATTTAAAAAAAAAAAAATCAAGAAAAATTAAAGTAATGATTTTTAAAGAAATTCTATTTTTTTCCTGCAAAGTTTTGTTTTGTAGCACACTCAACAAAAATCAGATTCGACACAAGTTTGAGTTTAAAAATTAATGTGGGTCCCTTTCCTTAGGGTCGTCTCTCAGAGATCAGGAATAGACCCAGACTTTGCTCTTCTTGTAAAAGTACAATACAATGATTTGGTATACCATACGCAACATTGACAAAAAAAAGGTCCCCCACCGTTCGACATCGTTGGCTTCCTCAACCCCTTCAACCGAAAAAGGTTGGTATGAAAGGGGAAGAAAATATTTTCAATAGTTTTACAAATTACGACCTGTTGTAAAATTTACAATTTTTAATTAACTCGATTTTAACTGGAATTTAGTAAATAAAATTCTTCTTTTATGAACGTTTCATAACGGAACATTAATTTAAACATTATGAAACTTATACTGTTTCAGTTTCACTCTCTAAAAAAAGTGCCCGAAATTATTTTTTATGATTTAAACAAGAAAACCGTTGTTGTCGAAAGTTACCATACCAGTCATCGTTAAATTGGTCGATGTTCTATTGTACAAATCAGATCATGGAAGTAGGCCTGACATTGTTATGTTTTTTTTAAATGTGCTTCTTGCTTCAGTTGAAATGAATCATCATAATAAATAATAATAATAATGGCGCTAAATGGAACAAACCCCCCCCCAACCTCCTTTCCTGTAGTTTTTTTAGATTAATTATCGTTTTTCATGACAAAAAATGTAACTTAACTTGATGATACTTACTTAAAATATGAGGTTGGTTTGGTGATTGACTTATTTAAAAATATTCCTGACTTGCTTTTGATAATTTTCCCCTCCAGCTAGCGAAGAAAGAAAGTTTTCATGTCCTATTTCCGACACACGACAGAGACACGGTCTTAAAAGCATCATACTGAAGATGACAGGTTAAAACTAACAATTATAAATTTAAGAAAAGAAGTTAAAAATCAAGAAGCAACATTTTTTTTGTTATCTAAGATTCATTCACTGATATTCTGAGCGAGGAATTTTATGTCAATTTCAAATCATTTTTTTCCTTTATCGCCTTGAAAAGTAAAAATGTTTTGTAATCTTTTTCATAATTGGATACATACCTTAAATTAGTGTCCTAGATTCCTTATGACACAAGGTGAATTTTTCTCTTAATTCCAAAAGTCCCAAACAATCTGTATATTGGCCACAGCATTTTCTCAACAATAAAACTCTAAGGTAACCACTTGTTCAGTGATGCGGCAAAATAAATAAATAAATAAAACTGGCTATTTAAACATCAACGTGAACATTTTTTATTTTTTGATAGAATTAAATTAAAAGTTGTGGTCCCAAGAAAAGGATACTGACGTCGCACAGTGAGTTAAAAACAATAAGAGATTGTTGTTCTAATGTCAAAAAATAGTAGATAAATAAATATTCAGATAAATAAAAATGAAATTTATGTAGTTATTATAAAATTGAAAAGTAAATTCAAGTTTTTTTTTTACAAATTTTATTTTAGTGAAATGTTTGTAGACAAGAATGCCTATGATTGTTTTTTTGTTATACTTTAATTCCGACAATTTTTTTTTCTTTTTGTTAAAGACAGAAACAAAACAAATTATTTTGAATTTTGTTTATAACTTTGACAAAAAAAAGCCATTAACATACAATACATATTCAATTTTTTTTGTTGAAAACAAAAAAGTTTACTTGCTTCTTGCAATCACAAAATCTTGATAAACGCATTTTAATAAACCGGCAACAAAACATAACAGAATAAACTTAAAATTATCTATAGATTTCTTCGATTCTTTTTGTCGATAGTTAATTATTTACTTTACTTAGTCTGGTCCAAGGACACTTGGAACGCCGAATGATTGCTCCGGTAGTATTCGATGCTTCTTCTTACTTAGTTGTTCTACCGGTAGGCGTTAAATTTTCATTCATTCATTCATTCATTCATTCATTCATTCCTGCTGTGTTTAGTTTTACCCACTTGGTTTTGTTCTGTTAACACGACGTTTCGACCAAGCCATTTCTTGGACCTCGGCAGGTGAAATCCGTAAAAAATATTCTTTCAGGGTGTTATTTTTTTTTAAGTTGGAGGGGGCGGGAGGATTGCCGAAAGGATCCGATTTAAAAAACAAAACAAAAAGAAACAACGTTTTTTCTGTTTTTGTGGGGTTTTTTTTTAGCGATGTAATCACGACATTTCATTTTAAATTATTTCGAATTAATCTGTTTTTTTGTTTGTTTTGTTTTGTTTTTTTTCTTTTTTGGTGCGCATAACTTAAAACTGGTCCACAAACAAAAGATAGAGGGGGAAAATATTTTTACAAAAATAATTTTTAAAAGCTTCTTTGGGCCGCGAATCGGAAATTTTTTTTTTAATAAAATAGAATAAAATTGATTTATTTTGATCGATTTAGAATGGGGTTCTGTTTATCGATATAGTAACAATTCGATCTCTGGCTTTTACAAAGTTATTGACCTTTAACTATTTTGCGTACGAAAAACATACTTTTTTTCTTTTTAAATAAAGCACAAATATACATTTCATTTGTAATTAAAGAAGTTACATAAATTTTAGGTACGTCCACGAATTGGGTAAGGTTTATGAATTTTTAAAAAGGAAAACGTTTTCCTGAAGCTTTCAATTTAGCTTTAAATGAAAGCTAAAAAAAAAAAAAAATTTGGTGTATTTCAGACAGAAATTATATTGATTGGAATAGACCCGCATTTTTTTTACGGTAAAATTGATCATGTTAGCAATCTTAGACATTTGTAAACAAAACTTATTTTTCCGTTTTAAAAATCTTGCAAAAATAAAATATGTATTTCTAAAACGTTATTTGAGGGAAATTAGCAAATTTAAAATTAAGTTAATCTGATTTGAAACAAATATTACTTATAACATAAAAAAATGTTGTATACAAGAATATCCTAACTACAGAGTCTTCCTTTTCTGATATGTTCATCGACGCCAAATTCATGTAGCAGACGACAATTTTCATTAGGGTTTTGTTTTTGTTTTTTTTTGGACAACCCTTAAAACACGTTACCTTTTAAGAATAGATTTATCGGTCCGTACATCTATACTTCAGAAATTCTGCATCTATATACATATATAATTTTTTTTTATATATGTATAGATTTGTTTTTATTAAAAACAAATCGAATTTTAAAAAAAAAATAGTCGGGGTCTTCAGATTGTAATAAAATTTGAAATATATGATTAGATAGTTTTTTACTTAATAACAATATTCCCTAAAGAATTATCTCATTGATATTGAACTTTAAGATTCAAAACTTTAAAACTTATTCAATTTTAAATTGTATTTAAAAAAAAATGAAAACAAATATTGTCAAAATTCATTTTTCATCGAAATTTTTTTTCTTCAGACCATATTGTCCTTATTCATAAAAGCAATTAAAATCTTCTCTAATTAAATAATACTCTTAGTTTTATTGCGTTTTTCATTTTTTGATTCAAAACAGATTTTCGGTAAGAGCGCGTCCGATTTTGGAAAAAAATATAATTTCGGTGATTTAAATTCTTAAAAAAATTCTGCTTTTAATTAAATTAACTAATATAGTCAGTAAAAATTATCTCGATGAATTTCTCAAGCTTTCATAAAAAAATTAAGTAAGGGGGGGATATATGTAAAATCAGAAATATTTCTAGCAAGATTTTCTAATAAAAAATTAAATAATTTCATTCGTTTATGAATAAGTCCTGAAAATTTTATTAAAATCCGACAATTATTTGATTTTTGCAAGAATTCCTAAATTAATGAAAAAAGAGGCGAAAATTTGCTATGCTAAATAAAGTTTACTTTTTAGTTCAACCGCTGATGCAATAAAAACCAGTTTTTAAAAATCAAAATTTCGAAAAAAGAGTAAACAATTTAATTAAATAATCAAAAACTACTTTGATCCTTCCTGTTAATAATAAAACAACGATTTTGACGATAAAACCGTGTTTTTATTACGTTTGAAGCATGTTTTCATCACGGTATGCTGATTTTTTTTAGCGATCTCGTGTCGGTACCTACTTTTTATCTTCTTATGAAGAATAAAAACAGATAGTGTCCGTTTTTATTCTTTATAAGATAAATAATTATCATTTATTATTTGGATGTGTGCTTTTGAAAAAAAATCGCCTAAAATTTTTTTTCTTTAAATTTAATAGTTAAAAAAAAATATTAGAAAAGGTTTTTAAGAAAAATTCTGAAAAAAATATGCGGATGATATCAACAATACCACACTTTCAAACTTGACATTTGTAAAGCTGTGTATTCGGGTTTTCCGAAATGTCAGGGTTTGATTTTATTTTACATATTATAAACAGCCTCCTAAAATGTTAAAAGAAAATCAATATTCTTCGATTCTGGCAAGGAATGTTTATTTTAATACTAGAAGGAACCGGAAACCTAATAAACAGGAAACAAGGAATAAACCGCGAAACTGTAAAAGCCGCTACTCCTGTTCAAAAGACCGGGGGGGGGGAGTGGTTCTTACGAGTGGACCATCAAGTAGTCATATACATTTTTGTTTAAGTATTAGAGTTTAATAGTTATGTGTAATTATTTTTATTTTACGATATTAAAAAAAAGAAGTCAGAAATGAGTAAAAACACAAAAAAAGAGAGAAGAAAAAACATTTAGAATGGAAAACTGAACAATTTTACGATGTGTACAGTAAAGAAGTGTACATGTAAAAAAAATCGGATAGGTGTAAAAAAAAAAAGATATTGATAAACTTTTGACATCTTGTACAAATGTAGTAATGATGATGACGATGAATTCCTTCTTACTTACTTGCTAATTGCTGTCTCTTCTTAAGTGATGAAATGTCCCGATATTTCTTTCCGTTGTTGCGTAACTCTTATGAGCAAATAAAGAAGAGGGCAAAAAGGAAAGAAAGAAAGAAGACAGGCCCAAATTCACTGATGTTGAAGTTGAACTAAAGTAAATAAATGAATAACCGCCGATCACTCTCTTGCATTTATCAAAAAATGAAAAAGTAAAATTATACTTTAAATCGGAAATCCGTATGTGGGGATTCCAACCACTGACGTAATCGTTTAAAGGATATTAACAAAAATATCTTTCTTCTTGTCTGACGCGTACTTAAACGATTGTCTTTGTTAATGTTAAGAATAGAAATCGTGTCGAAATATCAGATAGTGTTTAATACAACATTTAAAATGTGGTTAATTATTATTAATTAACCATATTTTTACTTCTTACTTCAGGTAGGAGATCCTAAAAAATTCCAAGACAATTTTTATTTTACGACAATTTTTTGCAATTCGCTAACGCGAGTTGAAGTCCTCACAGTTTTTTATAATATTGTTGAATCTATCGCTAACATTTTTGTCAAGATTTACAAACACGACGTAATTTCGTATGTTAGATAAATAAAGCTTTTAATATTTAAAAAAAAATAAAATAAAATTAATGAACATTTATTGTACTAAGCTACGCACCTTAGTAAAACCAATTGTACTTTGTACCCCCTTACCTGTTTGCACTTCCCCATAAAATTTTGTTTGGATCGGTCAATGTATAACTATTTTAGAGGGTGTGACGAACGGACGGACTAACGGATGTCACAGAATTTTATAGATAGATAGATAGATAGATAGATAGATAGATAGATAGATAGATAGATAGATAGATAGATTAAAGACAAAAATTGTCGCAAATATTAGTAAAAAACTAATTAAACGGAATCAAAGAGAACACATACCTGCAATCAGAAAGAGTCAGTTGAAATTTCTAGGACATATAATGAAAAAAGAGAGTTTGGAGAATTTGACACTCACAGGAGATATTGAAAGAAAGAGGAACAGAAGAAAACATTAATGTACTTTGTGTAAATGGACTACAGAACAGGGACTGGGAGAATAGTAAGGCGTTACAAAGGATAGGATGTTGTGGAGAGCCACGAACGCCTATTTCCTGAAAGGAAATATCACATAAAAGAAGAAATTGCTGTTCAGACTGCATTTTGAAACTATATATAAAAAAAGCAGATTCATAATCTATCTATCTATCTATCAGACTGACTGCAATCGAGATAATAGAGTCATTGTGAACTCCACGATATTTTAGCTGGCTGCATAGTACGTGCTTCGCCAGGGCCACATATGGTTTTGAATTCAAAGTTGCCCCTCTTCTTCTAGTGTGGTTGTCAACCATAGTGAGAGAGTCCAGTTTACCTTGCTAATTAACCCTTAGCTAGAAAGAGAAGACATGAATCCATACTTTTCCCTTTGCGCGAAAGTGAACGCGACGACCCCAACCAGAATTCGAACTCTGCTTTCTCGTTCTGTGAAACTAACCATTACACCACCTGCACATCCGAACTGTATTAGTAATTAATATAAAAGAAGAAGAAGAATGAATTGGGCTTATGGTTAACGGTTATTGTAATGTCAATATTAGCCGTTTCCTTTTGAGTAATCATTTAGTATTCATTGAACGAGCAGCCAGTACTGCTGTCAGTTGAAATTTACAAAAACCTTTTCTTAAAACATTTTTTCAGGAAAATAGGTTTCTCATGTCCAGTAGCTGTTATCGCTCTTTCCAATATTGATGGGGGTTTTCTTTCTAACCTTTTATTTGAAGCACTGTGAAATGTCAATATTTTGATTATGTCCTTATTTTCTCTTTGACTTAAGTGTGATATCCACTTTACTTGTTGTTGCTGTTGAAAGTTGGTCTGGTTTCTGTTACTTGGTACAGTTCTTCGTTTATGATTGTGTAGCGTCAGTCCACAAGTTTCGAAGAAGTGTGGTCTTCACTAAGTACTATTGACTTCATTCGCTCAAAGCAATTTTAACCATTGATCTTATGAAGTGGTTGTATATAAAAGACAGTTTAGATATTTCTGAACGGGTTTGGCGTTATACATGACATCCACATAAAGGTCTCGATCTGACAAAGCTATTTAAGATGACACGTGTTTTCAGGTTAATGTTTTTGTTTTGAAGCAATTTGTGGTGTCAAAGGTAATTGGAAATGACGTCTTTCGTAGTAGATGTCCGAGGAATATACGAAATGTTGTTTCTTCTTCCTTCACACTCATTGTAGTCGCTATTTGAATTCGATATTTGAAATGAATAACAAAATATTATTGTGACATCAACAAATAAAAATACCAAAAACGGGACAAGCGTTTTCTATCCTATTTTCTCTGCTTATGCTTTTGTTTCGTCACAGTCGAAACGTCGCGTGTCTGTCGCTGCCCTATCGCTATTTCCATGGCAAGTGTTCAGACGAAATACCTTCCTTAGTTCCACCAGTTCTAACCTTCACGGCTAAGACCCACCATGTCACGCCCATTCTAGCGAACCACCCTCATTTCTCTTTGTATTCCACAGGTGAGATGTACGTTTCACTCGAGCAGATTCTTCCCAAGAACCGATCCTTTGTGGAACCGATTCCCAAGAGGATCCTACTTCAATCTCTACAATCTTAACCTGTTCACGCCTGGGGGTCAACCGTTATTACCCCCACATATCCCCATAAACTGTGCCTCTTACTCTATAACCCTCTACCTCGACTGGCTCTTGTCCCTTGTATAGTGTGAACGTCATTGTTGGCTGACTCATTCTGTCACTGAAGATAGCTCAGCGGTAGAAGCTCTGACTGGCGCCAAATCTGTTGAGTTTCGATCCGGGCTTGAGGCATTCGGTTGTCTAGTCGCACTGAGGAGCTGTGATACAATGGAACAGTATTGTCTGCGCATGATGTACACACACGTGTGTGTGTGTATATATATATATATGTGTGTGTGTGTGTGTGTACACACACACACGTGTATATATATATATATATATATATATATATATATATATAGGTAATTATATTGTTTGGTAATCCGTATGGATAATTCCAAGGAGGATATGATCCAGAGAAGCCAATGTAAGAACAGAGCAAATATTAATTATTATTAAGAGTTTTCTGTTTCTTATTAATTTATATATAGTCTTTAGGTGCCAAAACTGATGGATCGTTATCCGTTTACTGGTGGGAAAGCATTTGAGGCAGGCAATTTTTTGTCATAAAGTGCTCGATATTAAAATGTACCGATAGAGCGTTAATAGAATTAATGTGGAGTAACTTATCATTCATGTCACTTCAGTCATGCCTATACCGCTCGGTTAAGTGATAAGATTCTCCACATTGTGTAACTGTGATGATGAGCTGTAAAGCAGTGAAACAGTCTGTTTGTGGATGACAATATATATATATATATATATATATATATATATATATATATATATATATATATATATGCTCCTAAAAAATATTTCAGTTGAGCTCTTCAGGAGAAAAGTGATTCGTAAACAGTGACGATTACTGCTGTTGATGCAAGACTCTTCGTTAAGACGAATCGAGTTCTCCGGTCACTGGCGTGTTTGCCTAAAAATAAATACGTCTAAATCCACCTTCATCGTGGGCCAATGGTTTAGGGGTAAAATCTTCTACTGATACCAAATCAGTCGGGTTTCGATCCCGGCTTGAGGATATCTGATGTCTAGCTACATTGATGGGCTGTGAAACGCTGTGAGTGACAATATATATATATATATATATATATATATATATATATATATATATATATATATAAAAAAGGTATTGCAGTATGTAACTCACACCAGATGATGCCAAAATAGACGTTGCACTCAGTGTCCTTCCGAGAAGGCATTGACCTGAAAGGTAACATTCTAGCTGCCGGGGATGTAGATCCTCGCTTCATCCGATGTCTCTTGACATATAAACACACGGTTGACCCGGCAGCGCTTATGATGTGTACGCATGGGACAAACCGTGCGATGGGTTGGTATATTAGGAAAGGGCTAGAGTTGCTTCCATCCCGACAGGAATGTAGAAGTCTCCGAAGCTGCACACCTACCAACCAAGAGTAATTGGACATGTCCAAAGTTGAATAAAACGTAATATTATGCTTTAGAGATTCAGTCTTGCGTCCACATTAAGATGCACAATGATAACGTTGCGATATATAACAAATCTACGTTTGCGTGCAAGTATATTTGAATTTATTGATGGTCGTATATTTTTCTGTAAAAAAAAAATAAATTAAAATCAAGTTCATTAATATTATAATTTTCACTGTCATTCACTGCTTTAAAGATCAGATTTTGATTTGCTCTACTTAAGGCAGTGATCCATTCCCTATCGCAGACGCCTTCTCAGGCATATTTGGGTTTGTTCAACACTCACAGAGCTCGTCCCTAGTTTATACTGCAACTATGGTGGGCGGGCCGTAGTCACAGTTTCTGGGAAAGAACGCATTATCTGGCGCGATCAACAATCTGAACAAGGCCAATCGATGACTTGTAACATCGTTCTAACACAAGCATCGAAGTCTCAAATGACTGCTTGCCTTAAATGTCCTTTTTTTTCAGACATACACTGACTGGTAGCATTTCTAGCTTTTTATGGAACAACTTATAAAACGTCCATTCATCAGGGGGTGTCAGCAAATGACAGTTTATATTTCTCATTATATATATAATGAAAATATAAACTGTCATTTGCTGACACCCCCTGATGAATGGACGTTTTATAAGTTGTTCTAATCCTTTGATGCTGAGATACCCAAGATATCCTTATACCAGCTGAAGACATTGCATTTATATTAAGATATTTGCGATGTTATTATGTATTACCTGAAAGATTAGGGTTTAGTATAGCGTGTAGAAAGGATTGGCAAATGAGAAAACTCATCATACAGGAAAATTTGATTGATTAGATTGATTCGTTTTCTACAGTTTTTCATCCATTTAAAGAAAATACTTTTAGATTATAAAAAAATCGTTTTTTAGATAATACGAGTTTAGTGATACAAGTCTTATCATTTAACCCACAGCTGGAGGAGAGGAGGTGGATTCATACATTTCCCAAAGGTTTTTGCACGTAAGTGAATATAACGAACCCAACGTGAATTGGAACTCAGTTCTCCGATTAACAATTCCGTGCCATTATCCATCACACAACCCGTAAATCCAAGTGTAAAGCACTAACCAGGTTCGACGTTGCTTAACTCTGGTAACCGTACAGAAAACCGGTGTTTCAACCTGATTTCAGCTAAGTAAATCATTATTCAATTGTTCAACCAAGTATGACTCTAAATTGTTATGAAAATGCTTTCAAAATATTGTGGTTCAACTAATATATTGATTTTCTAAGCTAGGCTTACATGTGGCACGTGGCCGAAAGGATGGGGTACACAGTGAGGATCGAACCCACTAATCAGTTGTAACAGTTTTAGCAAGACAAGCTTGCTAACCATTACACCACGCCGTGGTTCAACTACTATATGACTCTAAGTAATGCGTCGATAATGATCTGACTTAAAGGTGTTATACTCAAAGGTCATACATTAAAAAAAGATTCTGCTTCAGTCAAAGTCTTACTCGTAGCTATTCAGGCTCAGATTATGGAATTATCCTGATTTAACTACTTTATGGCTCAAAAAACATTTCAACGTGATATGACCGTAAGACTTATGATATGGGGACAGTGTTTTCTGCATATGGAGTTGGTGAGCTTGTACTGAGCGAGAAATCTATTAATTCAAAAGAATAGCAAATATTAAACAAAAGGGATCGTTTTTAAACTTGGGCAAGTTGTATGTAGAAATAAAAGGCAAAAGGCCATTTTTCTAATACGATGTTGTGCAATGGAGTGGGGAAATCTTGAACTAACGGTCTCCTGGAATTTGACATTACACTTTTTTTTTTTTTTTTTTTTGTTGCTTGACGACAGGAAAATAGCGCACGGGAAATCTCAGAAATAATTGTTAGATTTGCATATTTTAGAAACAGTACTTGGAAAGAGAAAATGACAAGCCCTTTTTTCGTTTAAACAATCAAATAGACATAACGACGCCTGTCTGACTTTTAGTATTTCCTTAACATTTAAATTGATTGGAAATTGAATAAGTGATACGCTACATTATAAAGCATGAATTTTAAGCCATGGCATTTTTTTGTTTTCCTTCTTTTCCATTTTCTACATAGCGAAATATCAGACTGTGAGATCACTTGTAAAAAAAAGCATTTCGCCAGGATAATCTATTAGAGATTAATCAAATTCGTGTGTCTGGTTGGAATTAATCTTTACGTCATGTTGCTGACGAAGTTTGAATGCTGATATACTTTTGACCTGTGTAGCTAATTTCAGGTTTTGTCAGTTTTGGTTATCCATACTTCAGGTGTCTCGTTAGATGATTGTAAATTCAAGGGCGGTTTCATCACGTATGGGTGAAGAAAGCCAAAAGAACATACTGCGTTACAAAACAACGAATTGTGGGTTAACGTCTTTTAAGAAAAATAAGATTTCTGAAAATAAATTCACTATTACAATCAAATCTCCAGACGAGTGGATGTAATCTCTGCTAAACCCAGAGTAGGGATAGATGTACATTTGATTTTATTTACTACTATTATTATTTATTTCTCTGCATTTCTCTTTCTCTCTCTCTCTCCTATATATATATATATATATATATATATATATATATATATATAGGAAAACTATATATATATATATATATATATATATATATATATATATATATATAAAATCAAAAATAATTTCAGGGAAATCTATGACAAAGTAGGAAAAGTTTTTATATGACGAGTTTCGTCCTTTGGGACGAAAAGATAGTTAAGTTAATACCAAACCAGATAAGAAAACGAAATAATGGTCAAACGAAGACATATAAATATTTACTTTATTATTTAAGCGTCAAAATTAATTAAGTAAAAAAAAAAAAAAATGAAATACAAATTTCCTAACTCAAGAAAAAAAAAACTAGAGCGCTCAAAAATTAACAACACGTCTTGATAACCGGAATTCTAATAGTAACAATTTAAAAAAAAAAAAAGTAAAAAGAGATAAACAGAGGCGTAAAGTGAAAAAAAAAATTGATGCAAAGCACAAATAATAATGACATTCTACACGTACGCACATACGCGCAGACGGACGCATGCGCAGGAACACGCACACATTGAGTGTGCCCCCCCAAAAAAACTTACACCAATGAAAAGAAAAATGTAGAAGTCTAAATAGTCACTTACTGATACCCCTTGACAAATGGACGGAGTGATTCCTAGTGGGTCCATCTACAAAACTCTGGAGTCAGCATGCTGAAGGTAACATCTATCAACTAAGTGACAAACCTATTACTTTCTCTCTCTCTCTCTCTCTCTCTCTCTCTATATATATATATATATATATATATATATATATATATATATATATATATATAGCGCCCTGTAAGTGTTGGTAGTAATAAAACAGTGTTCGATGTAGAATTAACAATTAAAAACTTAAGAAAATATTCTCAACAATCTAATATTTTATTGAATTTTAGGTATCTTGTCTTTATAGTCTAACTTACGAAGACGCTTGTTGAGGAAAAGTTAGAAAATTGCCAATAAATGTTAACTTTACTACATTTATTGTTCTTATTTTCTGATAATGTTTCGTTTGGACATCCGTATTTACAATAATCACACAAAATAAATTCAAAATTAATTTTAAAATATTGGGGGATGTTGAATCGTAGTAAGCTTTCCCAACTATGGTACATGCACTTAATGAATTTAATTTTAGCAAAATACTAGATTGGCAGCAAGGTCTCTTCATTTTACAGTTAAAATGGTTAGATATAACCGTAAGTTCTATGCTAACAGTTTCTTCTCTCGCAATTCTCGCCTGCAGAACTCTTCTCCAGATTCTTCTTTTCCAGCCAACTTTAATCATCAAAAATTTAAATGCAGTGTCAATCGTTATGTATTGTCTTTTTGATTCCTTTTCTTTTATTGCTATCGCTTCTTAATAATGTTTTCTTTTTCTTATTCTTTAACACTCAGTAACCCCTTTGTGTATTAGTGGCTTCACTGCCTTGCTTGGGGTGAAATGATTCAAAACAAGCTTAGAATAAAAACCTCTCTTTTGAAACTGGAACTATGTCTATTTCAGTATTGGATGTAGACTTGTAAAATCCGTATCACTTAACGAAAATGTTGATAAAAAAGTTTGGTAACGATAGAAGAGAAGTGAACTTTATTTTGATGACGATGATGGTAAGTTAAAGAACAGAGGAAAGAAATTTGCCGAAAAGAAAACAACTGGGTCTCTAATAATTTCCTTCTCTGTGCCTAAATAGAAAAAAAATGTCACTATTTGCAGAGAATGGTAGGTAATAAATGTCAAAGAAACATAATGGTAAAAGAGGTAGTAAGTTAAAATTAGAAGAAAGAGTAAAATGACATGGGGTGAGGAGAGAAAAAAGGAAAGAGATCCACAGAGATCGCTGAAAAGTGCTCAGTACAACTATGAAGCTCATAGCCAACAAAATCCAATCATTTGATTAGATTCTGGAAAGAGTTTCTGACCATGAACCGTTCAGCACACTTCCTGCATTCGTTCGACAGGACCCTGGGCTCTCCCAAGTCTGTCAGATATGAGAAATAATGGGCATTATTCTTCCACCATAACGTTTGACTTTGGATTCATAATTATATATATATATATATATATATATATATATATATATATATATATATATATATATTTATAATAAAAATGACAATAGGAAAACTGGTAATTGCTGACGCGTTTCGTCCAATGTGGACTTTATCAAAGCAAAATACGAAATATATGTATATGTATATATATATATATATATATATATATATATATATATATATATATATATATATATATATATATATATATATATATATATATATATATATATATATATATATACATATATATATATATATATATATATATACATATATATATATATATATGCATAAAATAAATAGACAACACTTGTCTATATTATTTAATGAAACGTGTATAAATGAAAATATGCTGCCTAAATACACACAATATATATACATATATATACATATATATATATATATACATATATACATATATATATATACATATATATATATATATATATATATATATATATATATATATATATACATATATATATACATATATATATATATATATATATATATATATATATATACATGTATATATATATATATATATATATATATATATATATATATATATATATATATATACAATTTGGCATAGAGATAAATTAAAGCCAAATTTGTACAATTATTAGAAAATATATATCTTTAACTACACTTCAATTTTTGTCTAGCTAAGTCAAATACACGTCGCATAAAACAAATTTTAAAACAAATACCAGAGTCCTGGCCATTATTGACGCTACTCTCGCTTGCCACAGATGTTAACTACGTCAGTGCGTTTCCCCTATATAGGATATAAGAGAAGCATGATAGGCAGCACGACAGATGTGACTGAGACCAGTGAACACATAGAAAGAAAGAAAATGATCAGTCAGCAATTGTGGGCGGGAAAGACACCGGCCGACACGTCAGGCGCTCCTGCTACTGCTGCCGCCGCCACCGTCGCCTCTCAATATGACCGCTCCTCTCAACAACTGTTACCACTCCCAGGCTTGACTAACCACCTCTGCTATCCAGCTTCGACATGATGATATCTCGGCTTCGTCACCTTGATTAATACCAACAATGTCAATTCGACACTTCCCGTACACTATACTCCTCAGATTATATATATATATATATATATATATATATATATATATATATATATATATATATATATATATATGTCCAGGTAAGATGAGAACGAATAGAATTCCAATGTTCTTAACATTTAATTTAAAAGCGGGCTCAATACAAAGTAGAGCAATATTATTTATTTTATATTATTCATCTTCCAACATATACCTTCGTCTGTAGAACGTGGAGTTAGCAACCACTCATCGGACAAAGATGTGTTTAATAAATGTAGCTCTGTGTATAACAAAGTTTTAAAGAATAGTGGTTATAAGTACTCTGAAATCAAGTTTAGAAAATATGATGTTAGAGGCCCAATAAAAGAAATAGACATAGGAAGATCATTTAGTACCCCCCCATTTAATCAATAAGTCAGTACTAAGTTAGGCCATAAGTTCTTCCACTTGATTGATAAACATTTTCCTAAAAGTAACTCTCTTAGTAAAATATTTAACAGAAACACTAAAACTAAGTTATAGCAGCACCAATAATCCTGAGAAGATTATAAAATTACACAATAATAAAATTTTAAACCAACTTAATAATCTGGATCATAATACACGTGTCCCAAGAAAAATATATCTTTGTACTATCTCTACAATAGAGAATCCGACGGTTGAAAAATTCTATGTTGGTAGTACTAAGAATTCTTTCAAGACTAGGTGGTATCAACATAACTTGCCTTAACACATAGTACTTACAGAAATAATACAACACTTCTTAAATATTTTTTAAGTTTAAAAGATGATAATAAGACTCCTAAGGTGAAATGGAAATTTTTTAAAACGGCAAGAACATGTAGATCTTTATATAAACTATGTTTTCTGTGCTTACATGAAAAACTGGAAATTATCAAATTCAATAAAAATTTATTAAATCAAAAGAATGAATTAACGTTAATTTGTAAACATAGTTTACCTTTTACCTTACAATTTAGTTAAACTTGGGAATTTGATTATGCTTTTTCTTATATTTTAGTTGTGCTGCGTTGCAACATATATAGCCTATCTCTCCATTTGTAAGATTAAATTGGATTTAATATAATTTTGTATTAATCTCCTGGTAGTATTAGTAACATCCTGTACGGATGTATTGTTATTTGGTTGGTATTTTTGACATTTTACATTGATTGGTTATTGTTATTAACATCATATATGAATAATTTTTATTCACCAGTTGCATATTAATTTACCAAATAATTCTATATGTTTAAATTATTTACTAGTTTCTTAAAGAAGCTATTTATTTATCAACTATAAAAAAAATTATGTAGGAAACTCACAAAGCATATAACTTGTTTAACATTTTGCTAAATTACCTTTCCACCCCATTTTTATTTCTTAGGTAATGGCATTGTCCAGTTTGTGTAATTTATGTATCCATTTATTTATCCATTTGTCTGACTGTCATTAGCTGCCAATCTACGGGTTATGACCCATTTATAAAAAATAATATTTTAATGAAGAGTACTCTGCTTAAATGCCGCCCAATAGGGTAGATTTTAAGCTGGTTACTAAAAATAAATCACACGCAAAGACATATGTTAATCATTCTGTCATCAGTGATAATATTATAAGGAGACTTCAATTTTTGTAATTATAAAAAACGTTTCTCCAAAGAAAAAGAAATTAAGTTTTTTCTTATTTCTAAGGTATATGCTTACGCATATGGTCTTCTGTAGTGAAAACAGCTGAGGTACCTACGACGAAAATTTACGTTGGAATTTCTGAGCAGTACGGTCCGCTTTGTAATGAGCCATAGATCATGCGGCTTACGGTTCGAAAAAGATTGCCCAATCTGATGTATACATATAAAAGCGCCTTTCAATTATAGATAGATCTCAACCATTTAGCCTTTTAATCAATTTTGCTTTACATCTACTAACTTAGCTGACCTTTGAATGTTGGAATAGCTGCCTGTAGACAAGACAAAATCGTTCGTCTCTCTTTTAGGAAGATGCAGCCAAAACCACACACTAGCGTTAGGTTGATATTTCAGAGAGCACATGTCGCACCGAACGTGACACAAGGGCGAGAACACTCACTCACAGCTTGGAGAAAAAAAAACTTAAGACTTTATATTGTTGTGATAAATGGTAAAGTTGGAGAGTAATTTGGGGACATTATTAAACCAAGAAGTTAATGGTACCCTCTTGTCAATTACAAGGATATTCTCGAACTGAGTTTGTCGTTAACGATTTCAGTCTCATTTCGAAGGGCCAAACCAAGCCAAAAATGGAGTATTGCTGTTATAACTGATCGGGCTGGGGCTGCCCAGGCCTCACATGCCTGTTCAAAAGGGCCTACATGGCCATGTGGGTGATTAGTTATTTACCACCATACAAAGACTTCCCCCGGACGAAACGAGAGTGACTCATTACGCGTTCTTTGACTAGCGTTTTCCGCTGATATGAAGTGGGGTGATTCTATTGAATCAATTGCTAGGTCTACTGCTAGGAAAGTTGGTTCACTGCGTCGTGCTAGACAATATTTCTCGCCAAAATCTCTCTGACATATTTTTATAAACCCTACCATTCGTCGTTGCTTTGATTATTGCTGTCACGTGTGACCCGGTGCCCCCTGCTATATATTTAGAGGTTCGTGATAAAATCAAAAGAAGAATCTGCAATTTCATGGGTCCTGACCTGACATCTCAGTTTCAGTCACTTTCCCACTGCCGTAATGTAGCCTCCCTGTGCCTTTCGCGATAAACTACATCCGCGTCCTGGGTAAGACGATGAACTTCCGACGGCGGGACCTCTAATCGGGAGGTTTTGAGGAGCATGGAGCCGCCTCTTACTGGTGTTCCCAGGTCCGCCCTGATCCGGGGTTATGGTACCTGTTAGAGTCCCAGGTATGGGCAAATGGTTAACCTCCAAACTAGGGTCAGAGCACTAGGGTCAGAGCACTAGGGTCAGAGCACTAGGGTCAGAGCACTAAAAATGGGTTTTAGTACAGGCAATGAATTTTTGTGAAAAAGTTGTTGCCAGCAGTTTTTGAAGAAAGAAAAAAAAATTACCAGCAATACATTATTACCAGCAATACATTATTACCAGCTATGCATTCTTGAGAACAAATATTGCCAGCGGTGCATTTTTTGAAAAAAATATTACCAGCAATACTTTTTTGGAATATATTACCAGCAATAAAAATCTTGTCGGCATTAAACAAACCATTGAGATGTTGATATGCCGTAAAATAAAACAAACCAAACCTGTGCCTTTATATAAATATTTTCATGGTAATTGTTCTGATGAGCTTTCGTTTATGGTACCGAGGCTTTATAAATTTAAGTGCAGTACTAGATAATCTCATCATTTTACTATTGAAATGGCTAGATGTAACCGTAAGTTCTATGCTAATAGTTTCTTCTATCGCACTTCTAACTTGAGGAATTCCCTTCCGGCTTCTTGCTTCACAGTCAACTTTGATCTTCAAAAATGTAAATGCTATGTCAATCGTTATCTTCTGTCTTCTTAATTCCTGTTCTTAAATTGTTCTCTCGCCTTAATAGTGATTTTTTTCTCTTATTCTCTAGGTGTCAATAACCCCTTGCGTCTTAGGGGCTTCATCGCCTTGCTTGAGGGTGAAATGATTTTAAAAAAATGTAAAAAAAAAAAAAAAATCGTTAGTAACTAATTATAAGAATCAGTTTTGTTTTAATGAATGAACTCAGAATATTATATTTTCCGACCAAAAAAAAAACAACAAAAAACATGAAAAACTTGAATGAACCATAAACAGGATTTGTGAGTTATGATATTTGTTTATTATAAACTAAATTGAAAATACAAGAGAGAATTTAAAAAATTAAATAATTTTATGAAAATTATAAAATTAAAAATCACGAAAAATTTAGTTATTTTTAGTTTTTCACTAAAACTTTACTTTTTGATTGTGAACCATGGACTTCTTCAAAAAATAATAAAAGCGAAAAATGCATTTTAAAACAATTTAAATGCCTTCTTTGAACTTAAATTTCAGTTTTAATCCGAATTAAAAGAGAAATTAATTTACGTATATAAATAAAACATTTTAGGCATTTTTGTGGTGTAATGGATATCAGCTCGAATTCCAGATTCGTCAGATTCATTTACGTACAAATCTTCTTGGGAACGGTATGAATCCATCTCTTCTAGCTACAGGATGAATAGCAGAACAGACTGGTTTCTTTAGTTTTGGTTGGCAACCAGTCTGCCGGAGAAAGAAATGGCAACCTACTACGGGAAAAGAAATCTGCCTCGTCAGTCATATATCGATTGATACATGATTGCCCAAGCGTGTATCTCGTATAGCACTTAAGTCGCTGACAGAAAAACATTAGCACGTTCACTCGTCACTCATCGGACCGCCATTATAGACGAAAATTTAAACAAAGAAATCTCTTAAGAATTCAATATTTATCCTAGAGACATATTTCGAAATCATTTAGTAAATTTAAGGATTTATTAACTGGAATTTTGTAAAAAAAAAATAATGTTTACTTTTTAATTCAGACGTAGTGAAAATAAAATTTATTTACGCCCGGTATCCTGCGGGGTGAAAAGTCAAAAATAAAATATGTATAATCTCACCTGACTTAAAAAGCGCATGAAAAATTAAAAAAAAAAAAAAAAAAAAAAAAAAAAAAGAAGAAGAAATACGGAATACCAGTAGTGCAATAATTAAGATATTGATATTTAAAGTGGGAAAGTGACTGAAACCGAAATAATAACATTGCAGATTCTTCTTTTGATTTTATCAAGAATCTCTAAATATATAGAAGAAGCACCGGGTCAGATGTGACAGCAATATTCCAAACAATGACCAATGGTAGCGTTATAAATATGTAAGAAAGATTTTGGCTAAAAAAAAATCGTTTAGCATGATACTGTGAACGAACGTTACTAGCAGTAGATCTAGGAATTGATTCAATATACTCTTTCACCTTCATGTCAGCGGAAAACGCTAGTCAAAGAAGATAAAATGAGTGACTCTCCTGGAGGTTAGCATCAGCCATAGTGATGGAAGTTAAAAAGTGGTTTCTCAGACGATTAAAAGAGTGTCGTTGCGTTTTAGAGATAAATAATACATGTGAATCTAAATCACTCAACCTACATTTTTTTCACTCTACAGTGACTATTTGTTTAAACTCCCAAAACTCAAAAAAAATTCGAAGTTCTGTTGTCATTTTTTGGGGATTATTTATATATATATATATATATATATATATATATATATATATATATATATATATATATATATTCAAACCTTATTATAGTGGATACTTCGTACTTGAAATAGACGATCCATTTTTATTTATTAAAATGTACATGTTACGTCAATCGGCCTGCGCATTCGAGAAAGAAAATGGGTTCACTGTCAAGGATCGAATCTGCGCCCTCTTTTGTCGGGGGAAACCCATTTTATACAGTGTGCTTTACCGTTCGGACACGAAGAACAGTAGAAAAAATTACACTGAATCAAACGTAATACACACTATAAAATACAAAAAAATACGCTTCTATTTCAAATCCACTATAATAGCGTTTAAATTAATAAATTGGAAATAGGAATAGAAATTTATATTATAAAGTGTTGCTGCCGACACTTGAGTTTGAACATAGATCGCCAGTAAGCAAACACAGGCGATCCCATTATTGAAATTAAGTGGATCGCGTGAGCATGGCGAAAACACATAACTAGAAAGTAGCGTGACGTCTAGTCGATCGCTACTTCTAGTCTATCCTCTATTACTATTCGGATCACTATCTCTAGTCTATCCTCTATCACTACACGGGCCACTATTCTCTATTCACTCTATCTGTCTATTCAGATCACTATACGGTGATTACTTTTCGAGCGAGTATTATCGAGCAAGTACTATTAGTGCGAGTGTTATTCGAAGGCGTCTGACACCAGGATTGTTCAATGACGTTACTATAGTTGTATCTGCGATTACAAAGTTTCTACTACAACGAACATTACGAAAGTGGCAACGAGTATTCGTTGACGTTACAAAAGTGGCAACGAGTATTCGCTGACGTCACAAAAATAAGTAATACTGGATTTCTTTTAGAAATTTATAATAAATACAGGATTTCATATTATCAGGTTTCTTTTAGAAGCTTATAATTAATAAGGTATTTATTAAGAAGCCTATAATTAATAAGGTATTTATTAAGAAAATAATTACTAGGATATTAAGAAGCCAATAATTACTTAGCTATTTATTAAGAAGCTATAATTAATAAGGGATTTATTCGGGAGCTTATAATTAATAAGGGGTTTAATAAGAAGTCTATAATTATTACCAGGTTTTATTTTTATAATTAATATCGGATTTTACGGTGGCCATTAATGAGTTAAAGAAGCTCAAGAATTTTCAGAACATTTATCATTCACTTTCTAAGAAAACTTCGCCAATCATCCACGTCAAATGCTACTGTACTTTTGGCAAGTCTAAAAATAGATTTTCAATTCGTCTTTTTGTGACAGCTCCAAAATTCTTAGCTGGATTAAGGTCAAGTGAATTTCCTGATCCACTTGTTAGGTTCATTATTTCAGTAAACAACTCAATTTTTTTTTTTTTTTTTTGTATCCCAAACACAGAACACACAATCGATTTATTCACTGATAGGTCAGCTTAAAAAGAAGCAAAAAAACATACAAATAAATTAAATCTTATATATATATGTTTTCATCCAATAAAATTCCTGTCAGAAGTTTCGTTTGATAAGCAATAATTACTAGGGAAAATATCGCCAAAATACTTGGCGGGCGTGTTTATATACCTACCACATTTTTGGACCATTTAGAAAATAACAATAATAACTCCTTTCACTACTTCCTCAAATTCGGAAAAAAAAACTTCGCGAGACAGTGTGAAATTATTTATTATAACTAATAAAAACCTTGTATTCAAAAATTTCACAACTTTAGATTTTGGTTCTTTCTTACGGGTATAGAAATAGAAGCATACTGCTTCTCGTGGCAAACAACAATTTCGCAGGCCAGTTTGATCCACACGTGAATACACGCGCATGAACACACACGCACGCAATGGAAGAGATGAACTAGTAGCCACCAACTAAGGCCTTATCCACGCACTGAGAGAAACATTACGGTGATCGTCACAGAGAAAGTCTGTCCACACATCTCACCGCAAACTACGAATACTTAATTACTTTATAAAACAAACTTCACTGCAAAGATGTGTTGTTGTTGTTAAATGTTTTGGAATTACGACAAAACCTTGGTAAACAGATCCCAACATATATCTATTTATACATTTTCTTACAGTAAGCTCCACCCCGTACAAGGCTCGAGAGCCACTTGTGGTAGAAGGTTACGTTAAGTAAGAGGTAGTTTATATGGATAGGAGGGGAAGGTAACGGTCAACTCTAGACTTGAACAGATTAAGATTGTAATGATCGGGGAAGCATACTCTTGGGAGTTTGTTCCACAGTGCCTTCGCAAGAAGAAGCTGTTTGAGTGGGACTTACTTCTCGTTGATGGAATACAGAGGGAATCCGTTAAGGTTAGACTTGGCGGAATCAAGGAATATAGTTCGTCTGAGAACTTTCCATGGAGGTAGCGACAGAGAAATAAGAGGATCGCCACATCCCGCCTGTGAGAGAGAGAGAGAGAGGTTGGAGGGGGGAAAATAATTCTTCTCCAACAAGGACTCAGAGACGCTTTTGAACTCTATCAAAACTGGAAAGTGAGGTCTGGGCATCTCCCGCCCAAATATGGTAACAGTACTCCATTTTGAGCCTGTCCTGGTTCTTATAAGGATAAAGGTTAGCATGACGAGTCAGGACCTTCTTGGAACGGTACAAGATAAAAAAAAAAAAATTAGTAAATATAAGAATCTTGAAAGTGAAACAGAAAAGTTTTGGTACCTTAAAATTGTCATTTTCCATGGAAGGAACGACAGAGCAGTGATAAATTCGCCACATCCCGCCTGTAAGAGAGAGAGGTTGGAGGGTGGAAAATAATTCTTTTCCAACAAGGACTCAGAGACGCTTTTGAACTCTATCAAAACTGGAAAGTGAGGTCTGGGCATCTCCCGCCCAAATATGGTAACAGTACTCCATTTTGAACCTGTCCTGGTTCTTATAAGGGTAGAGGTTAGCATGACGAGTCAGGGCATTCTTGGAGCGGTACAAGATAAAAAAAAAAAAATTTAGTAAATATAAGAATCTTGAAAGTGAAACAGAAAAGTTTTGGTACCTTAAAATTGTCATTTTCCGTGGAAGGAACGACAGAGCAGTGAGAAATTCGCCACATCCCGCCTGTGAGAGAGAGAGAGGTTGGAGGGTGGAAAATAATTCTTCTCCAACAGGGATTCGAAGACGTTTTTGAACTCCATTAAGACGGAAAATGTACATATAGAATAACAAAATGAGAGAAAGAAAATTATATTTTTTATAAGTACAGCTAATCGAGACATTGTGTCATCATAGACAAAGCATATAAATGGACATCTTCAACCTTCACTAATGGGGCAATGTGTGTATTTTTTCAATTTTGTTTTATTCAAATGAGCATTATTATAAAAACTTTTCTGACTGTAATTTTGTAGAAAATCATCTCGAAATTTGCTCTTTAAATTCTGTGAACTTTACTTTTCGGAACAGTAGAAATTATGCAAAGGTTATTTGAATTACTAAAGTCAGCACATTATGAAAACATAAATAAGGTATTTGTTAAAATAGGATAGAGAAGAGGTGTTGCGGGATTGAAATGGGTGAGATTGCTATTGGTCACCAATTCGTAGCGATGGGAGTTACTATTTGTTACAGCTGAGGTGAAAAACTTTCAAAAGAAATGAATTCAACATTTTTCAAAGGAAAATCTTTTAAAGGAATAGAACTGAATAAATTAAATTTACACGCATGGAGGAATTCTACACATGTATTCTTGAATAAAGAATTTAAAAAAAAAGAATAAAAAAGGATTCAAGAAGAGAGAATATATACATGTGTACACAGGCAGTTGGAAAAAGAAGAAAAACGTTTGCATAGCTTTTTGCTAGAAAATATTAGTGTGTGTGTGTGTGTGTGTGTGTGTGTGTGTGTGTGTGTGTTTGTGTTTGTGTGTGTGTGTGGGTGTGTGTGAGCCACGTGACTGGCTAAAATTAGGATGGAAGGAAGCTCTGTTGATTTCGCCACAAGATCCCGGAACAAAAGAAGGGAAGGGTATTGTGTCCGTCCTTTTATTGTCCTGAACAGCGTCACCTTATGGGCGTTTCGGCAAACAAGGTGGGATAAAAACCACACTACGTGGCCTAGATAATTATATGTTTATATCTGCTTACTTCTCATGTTTTCTATATATTGTTCACCCCATTGGCTGGCCCTGATATTTTTTAACCTTAGAATTAAGACATTTGCCACAAAAAATAAATAAAAATAACATTATAAAGTGAAAATGTTACGTTTCGTGCCATCTCTAGCATCAGTTCTTCAGGCCCCAACGCTGCATCATAGACTCCATCAACAACGGACAATTTCCCTTTTTGTTTTCATTTTTTTTTTTAACTTGCTTTAGTTTATGAGGGACAGTAGTTGTAGCATCGTTTTCCTGATGAAGCGAGCTGGAGATGATCGAAAGGACATATACCAACTGGTTGTTCAAAATCTCATCGCCATATGCTGGCTTGGCCCACTACGGAATCTTGAACCTTCTAATTCTTGCAGACGTCTTATTGTCTTCGTACCTTTTCGGTCTTATCTCAAAACTTAAACAAAGGCAACTCATCACCGTCAGAATTCCACGCCTACGAGGTTCAAACCACTCCAACTCAATACGTGTGTTCAGCGTTCTGACCAGAAGTTTGCCATTCTGGGTCAGCCTATGCATTCTCTAACAAAACGTATAAATATATTAAATGAAAAGCAAAAATAATATTTTTTAAGGTTAATTTATGGTTATATTAATTTTTTTTAAATTTTCTTTTGATATTTAAAAAAAAATAAGTGTGCAATGCCTGGGCAGGTGTGGTGGGGTGGGGTGGTTTGAACTTCTTAAGAAGACAAAATGCATGATTGTTAGCAAAAGAATGAGCCCAAAATACAAATTACAAATAGGGGATACCAAAATCAAACAAGTACAAAAAATTAAATATCTTTTTTTTTCTTTTATAGAGGATGGAAAATTCGACACTGATAATTCGAAAGGAGCATTGGGAGATCCAAAGATGCTTTCCATAAGTTAAGCATAGTATTAAGAAACCAAAAAAATTCGTTAGAAACAAAGAAAGGGTTCTGAACTGTGATACCTGTCCTTCTATATGGCAGAGAATGCTGGACAATCTCCTCAAGGATAAAGAACAGAGTTGAATCAACAGATATATATATATATATATATATATATATATATATATATATATATATATATATATATATATATATAGGCCAGAGTAAACAAGCAGTAAAATATTTAAGGAGAAAAACTAGCTATAGCAACGTATAAGGACAGCACTGAATTACTGAATAAGAGGTCAGAGATCATGACCAAGTGAAGACACGTTAAGAAGTTCAGTTTGGGGTTATTTGAACCCAGATAAAGTTAAAAGATTTTTTTTTTTTTGCTTTTTATTTATTTTTTACACCCCCACTACTTCGAACGAAAGCGCTTAAGTCGTTGAGCCGCATGTCGTTGATTTGCTGAACAAACCATTTGAGTGGTCGAAACTACGGTAGTGTTTTGGTCAGCATTCCTTTATATATATATATATATATATATATATATATATGTGTGTGTGTGTGTGTGTGTGTGTGTGTGTGTGTGTGTGTGTGTGTGTAAGTGAACATTGAAGTCAACACTCAGAGGCGACAGACTGTTTCATGCTAAACGCAATCATCAGGCCACCTGATCATGTGGCCTGATGTTTGCGTTTATATTTACATACGCTCTATCTCTGATAGTGACACTTTATCCCATAAATACAGTATACCTTAAAACTATATATATATATATATATATATATATATATATATATATATATATATATATACTCCAGATGAAAAGTTTGAAGCCACCCTGGTAATTTTTTTTTTTAAATTAGCCCCCAAAGTAGTTGTTTTGTACTTTAAATAAGAGAAAATTATTACACATGGTTTAAAAATAAAACATGATTTTTTATTATGAAATTTTATTATGATAAAATAAAAAAGCATTTTATGATTAAATTTTGCTCTTGTCAAAATATCCTCCTTTAGCTATGATTACTGCAGCACAAATTTTCTCAAAGTATAATTTTGATAAGTGATTTCATTCTTTTTTCGATGACTCTGACAGCTTTTTTTTTTTTTTTTTTTTTTCATTTTTTTTTTTTTTTTTTTTTTTTTTTTTCTTACACTCTTCTGTCAAGTTCATCCCTTGCTAATTCCGGAGGTTCTTCAAACATCTGAACTGTATTGTATACCTTTACAGTACACATATCTTTACGCTCAACCAGTTACTTCTATCTACTGACCTATATTATTTAATTGAAATCTTTCTCTTTATGTGCGTGTGACGAGATTACCACCTTGTCATCTATTGAACCGTGTCATTCATTACAAATAACTATTGGCGTAATTCAAGGTTAGAAAAATAGTCGACATTAATCTGAATAAAACCTTTAAACCATTCATTGCTTCTTTAGAGTCTTGTCTTTTAGGCCCAGAATTAATTATCTCCAGTCCTAGATGCCAGCAGTCTCTGTCCCTCAGGAGAGAGTAAGGGTAATCACTGGTGACTGCGGTGTTCCCTGGGGTTGGGGGAACCGAGACGGTTGAGCGATTTTTTGGGTTAATTGTCCCATATAAAATCTTAGCATCTTGTCTTTTAGGCCCAGAATTAATTATCTCCAGTCCTACATGCCAGCAGTCTCTCACCCTCGGGAGAGAGTAAGGGCAATCACTGGTGACTGCGATGTTCCCGAGGGCGGGGTGGGCCTACCAAGACGCTTGAGCGATTTTTTGTCTTCTTGTCCCATATAAAATCTTAGTGTTCCCTATAGGCGAAGACTCGAGACGGCTGAGCTATTTTTGGCTTCTTGTCCCATATAGGCATCGAACTCTCGCTTTTTACTTGGCCTTGGAAAAGCATTCCGTTCGAGCGGACGTTCATTTAAATATCATCGCTTCGTCTGAATGCTGTCTTTGTTCTGTTTTTTTTTTTTTTTTTTTACAGCTTATCAACCTTTTGTTGGTTATTTAACACTGAAACTTTTTTTTTGATTGTGGGAATAATTCTTCTTTTTTGCGAATGAATATTGCATTAACGATTTTTTTTAATAATAACACTGATTTTTCCAAATACAAGTCCTACTGTTTAATCCACAGCTGGGGGAGGAGATGAATTCATAGCATACACAAGGTTTTTTTTACACGTAAGTAAATCTAACGAACTCGACTAGAATTCGAACTCGGTCCTGCGATTTTTCATTTCTACAGCTATTGATTATACCACCCGCACATCAACTTTCGTCTTTGAGGTAAAAAATGAATTGTTTAATACAGGGATCTTGTTTCCTCGAGCAGTACTTCTCCTTCGGAAAGCGACTAGAGTGAGGCGTCCTTCAAAAAGGGGAAATGCCGAGCGAATTTTTTTACAGTGACGTTCAACCTGCACATGGCTCAAGAGCCACTTAAGGTGGAGGGTTATCGTGTAAGAGGCACCGTTTATGGTGGTATGTGGGGAAGATAACGGTTGACCCTAGACTTGAACAAGTTAAGATTGTAGTCATCGCAAAAGCATCCACTTGTGAATTGGTTTCAATCAAAGGAAAAGCAGAGAAGCGATGATGGTTGGTCTAATTTTGGCTTCTGACTCCATGTTCGTGTGTGACCCTGACTTTAAATTCGACCTTGTGCTTCATTTCCTTCCCACTGATGTTTGGATAAATACTGTTCCTAAAGCCCTATCTGTCCCTCTTTTTCCCTTAATTTAAGTTTAAATTTCATAGACAGAATGAGAAACGATGTTAATTAATAGGTCAAACATTTTGATCTGTCCGGATTTTCAGACTTTAGGGCGTTCACAAAATTAATGAATGTCCGTAGCCAGTGTTTGCAATGTTTACTCGCCTCATCAGAGACCGGGTCCAAGCTAATTATTCTGGCTGCATGAAGAATTCCAAAACCAAAAACTGGATAAAGTTTAATGAAAACAAAGGAGACAAAAAGAACTATAGAATCTTTAACATTTATTAATCTGGATGTGACATTATTTGCGGTTTATAAAAAGTTTATACTGCCATTGAAGGTGACTCTGATCCCTGTGTTTAAATTTCATAGTTGTGTTGTCATATCCTTCTATGGCAACAGAAAACGACTTTAAGTGAAATTAACAATAAGGAAACTGCAACTGAGACGCCTTGAAAAAGAATGCAGTGAAAAGGGAAGTAATAGCATTGATGCAGAGTGCGTATAGGTCTCATCAGTAGATAGGTCTTACCCTTAGTTTGGGGTTGTCAAAGTGGGTATTTGACAAGTTTCACTATAATCTGGGGAGTTACATGGCCCCTTTTCAACGTAAATATAACTAATATTTGTTAAATGTTTTCAAATATTCAACTTTGCTTTAAAACTTTGCTTGCATATATTAAAGAAGTGTTTGGTTGTAATAGCGTGGAATTTACTTATCGACTGTTTAAACAAAAATTTGGATACCAGTAATCGCTTCAGTCCTAAAATCACTTGAAAATGATAGCCTTTCGTCCTAAAATCACTTGAAAATGATAGTCTTTCGTCATAAAATCACATGAAAATGATAGTCTTTCGTCATAAAATTACTTGAAAATGATAGCCTTTCGTCCTAAAATCACTTGAAAACGATAGTCTTTCGTCCTAAAATCACTTGAAAACGATAGCCTTTCGTCCTAAAATCACTTGAAAACGATAGCCTTTCGTCCTAAAATCACTTGAAAACGATAGCCTTTCGTCCTAAAATCACTTGAAAACGATAGCCTTTCGTCCTAAAATCACTTGAAAACGATAGCCTTTCGTCTTAAAACAGATAATAAATGGTTAATAGTAGAAGATCAAGCGCTTTTATTCGATGTGTGACGCAATTCTGTTGGAAGAGGCGATTGCGTAAAATCGAAATGTCCGGAAAAAGTCATTTTCTCCTTTGCTCTCGTTTATGCTCGAGCGAGCCCAGCGTACTCGCTTGGACTACTGATACGGCACAGTCTACTTGAGATCCTCTATGATGTCGAGTGGAGAGGTCGCACCCCTGATATTTATCGAAATTTTGGTGAAAAGAAGTGCGACCTATCCACCAGTATAAAACAGTGCGCGTTGTTCTGAAGTCAAAATGGAAAAGAAATAGAATCTTTCCAAAAATCGTGCTGTTATTATTATATCCAACATATTAAACAAACACTAATAATAATAATGGCTTTTGATGAACAAATAAAATTATTTTTTACAGACAATCATAGTAACGAACATAATAAATGTGATTTAAACTGCTACAAACATACGATAAACACTTTTTGGTGCGAGTCATTGTCTAATTATAAATGAAAAACAAATAAAAATATAAATCCATCGTTATATAATTCTGCAAATAATAAAAATCACCTCAAAATCAACATAAGCTTTTTTTTTTTTCTATATGCCGTGTTCTTTCAGGATGTTAGCGACCACAGCTCCCTACAATTTCCTCTCCTTTGTAGCACGTTTGCCTTTTTGTTATCTCCGCGAAATCTTGTCCTGCCATCCATTTACTCAAGCTCGCCAGGTAGGTTATGCGTTGTTTTCCTCTGTCCCTCTTGCCTTCAATCTATCATGTGAGTATCAAATTTTCTAAGCTCTCTTTCCTCATTATGTGTTCTAGAAATTTCAACTGTCTCTTCTTGATGTTAACTATAAGTGACCTTTTTGTTTCTGTTTTCTCTAAAACTTCGTCGTTGTTCATATGTTCGATCTGGAGAGCCGAATTCCAGTTCCATTTGGGTACGTTCTTTTTACTTACTGGCAAATACCCTTAGGTAAAGTTTGAATCCACCTCTTCCCACCCAGATAATTAGTAAGACTTGTACCACTAAAAGCATTACTATCTAAAAAAAAAAGAAATTATTATAATCTAAAAATATTTACTGGCTTTAAACAACCTGCAATCGGTTGATAAGTCGTAGAAAACGAATCAATCAAACAATCAATCAATCAACATGTCCGGTCCATGGTATCCTCAGCGTCCTTCTGCAGAATCATATTTCCCTTGCCTCAAGTTTTTTCTCTAGATGTGATGAGATTGTCCAGCATTCACTATCATATAGAAGGAGTGATATTACATAATAATTCAATTTTTTTTCTTCGTTTCTAAGGAAATTTTCGATTTTCTTTTTAAATACTTTGCTTAGCTTTTGGAAGGCATCTTTCACTATCCCAATGCTCCACCGGATTTTGGTGTCGCATTTTCCGTCCTCTGTTAAAAGAATTCTTAGATGTTTAAATTTTTACATTTGTTTAATTTTCGTATTTCCAATTTGTAATTTGCATGTGGCAACCGAACATTCTGTCTTCTTATAATTGATGCTTAGTCCTTTCTTCTCGCTTTCCTTTACTGCCTTCTGTAGGAGTTCCTACAGTTTCATTTTGCGTCTGCTATCAACACTGTGTCATATGTATAACTAATGCTGTTAAAATTGTGGTCACCCATAGTAAAGCTTCGGATTCTCTCAGGATTGTTTCAATGTAAATATTGAATAAGTCTGGTGAGAAGACACATCCTTGTCTTACGCCCGTTTCTATTTTTGCGTATTTATTGATTTCATTTTCGATCCACATGCAAGCAATTTACTGTCATCATAAATTATGTATCATTTTAATATCTTTCCCAAATAAATCAAACTTACCTAGCTGTTCAATAGTTCATTGTACCTTGCTAAAAGCTTTTGCATAAACCCTTTTACTTGACCTAAAGCCAAATTTAAAGCTGCAAACACTAAAGAATATTTCTCAGGGATTCTTTTGGCTTACGACCATATCACGTTGGACCACCGGCTCTCGTACGAACACCGAAGTTAAGCAACGTCAATCCTGGTCAGTACCTAGATGGGTGACCGCTTGGGAGTAGCAGGTACTGTAAGCTTGGGTGTGCAGGTGGTGTAATGGATAACAGCTCGGAATTGGAAAACGGAGAGCCGAGTTCCAATTCCCGTTGTCTTCTTTGCATTCACTTACGCGCAAATACCCTTGGGAAAGGTATGAATCCACCGCTTCTCCCCCGGTTATGGGTTAAATAGTAGGACTTTCATCAGAAAACCATTATTATCTCCAAAAAATTATTACGATTTAAAAATATTTTCTGGCTATTTAAACCTTGGTCCCTACAAACTATACACATTCGTCCCCTACAAACTGTACATATTAGTCCCCTACAAACTTGGTCCTTTTGTGATGTCAACGAATACTCGCTGTCACTTCGTAATTCTCGCTGTAGTAGAGACTTTGTAATCGCAGATAAAATTATAGTAGCGCCGTTGAACAATACTGGTGTCAGACGCCTTCGAATATCACTCGCACTAATAGTACTTGCTCGATAATACATGTTCGAATAGTAACCACCGAATAGTAATCCGTATAGATAAATAGTATAGTGAATAGAGTAGAGAATAGCGGTCCGAATAGTAAGAGAGGATAGACTAGAAATGAAGATCCGAATAGTAATAGAGGATAGAATAGAAATAGCGATCAATTAAACGCCAAGCTACTTTCTACTTATGCGCTTCCTCTATTGTCACGCGGTCTACTTAATTCAATAATGGGATCACCTGTGTTTACTCTCTGGCAATCTATGTTCAAACTGAAGTGTCGTTACCGTCACTTTATTCCTATATAAAAGTCCCCTACAAAGTATACACTTTGGTCCCCTACAAACTGTACACGTTACAATGAATCGGAGATATTTGTACTTGAAAAGTTGTTTAAGTGGGTACTTTTCTGCACATCTCCTGCCATCGAGAATATTTTTTTATTTATTTATTTATTTTTTTTCCGTTCAATTAAAACAATTTTCTGAAGAGTTGTCCCTGGTATTATGTCTGGGTGCCTTGGGTCAAAGTATGTCAAAGGAGTAATATCTTAAGCATTCATATTCTTTCTTCTTTTGAAATGTTCCTATTGAACCTGAACCCTAACTGTTACATACCGTACCTATAAACCCTAATGGGTATCTCCCAATTCTCGTAAATACGTTGGACACTATCGTAAGTGGAGGTAATATGCTAAGTAGTCCACCATTAGCAGTGGTTTACCTACTTCACGCCGCTGGCGAGTATTGTATTTTGTTGATGTTATAAAGATTACCATTTCATTTTCAAACTCCGTTTTGGTTATTCCTCATTCAGTAACCTTTTCTAGGTCTCAACATACACCCATAGATTTCTTTTGCACTAGTACATATATATCCTCGTCGAAAAAATACCGCGGTCAGCCTTACAACTCTGCAACGCCATCTGTGTGCAACTGCTTCCCCCCTATAAAAATGTAAGTTCCACACAGCTTCTTACCCAGAAATGTTAATTTGTGAAACAAACTCCCGGGAGAATACTTTCCCGACAACTTGTTATATACCGTACCTATGAACACTAATGGGTATATCCCAATCCTCATAAATATGTTGGACACTATTGTAAGTGGCGGTAATATGTTGTCTAAGTAGCCCACCACTAGTAGGGGTTTACTTACTTTACGCTTGTAGCGGACCGTGGCGATGATGAGTATGTATTGTAGAATAAACGTAGTTAAAATTTCCTGCTAGCCGGTTCAGTTTAATTAAGTCCAAAGAAAACAAAGAAAACAAACAAGACCGATAACTATATGCAAATAAATATATGTATTAACAACAAGTACAAGTTACAAGCACATGGAAAGTTACATAGAGTTTGTGTTACGAATATTGTGTGTGTTGTGGTGAGTGTTCGTACGTACGTGTATTGTTCTTAGCGTGTTCCCAGAATTTGGGAAACGCTGTATCTGTGAGAGCTCACATCTGCGAGGTGGCATAAGGCCGAGGCGAAGGGTCAGCCAGTATTTATAGCCAGGGGAGAGAGACCCCTGGTGAAAGGTTAAGGAGCTGAGGAGGAGCTAACTCCGACACGCCGCTGGCGAGTATTGTGTTTTGTTGATGCTATAAAGATCACCATTCCATTTCCAACCTCCGTTTTGGTTATTCCTCATTCAGTAACTAAACCTTTGAAAAATTGCTCCCACCACCGTTCTAATGACATCCACCGCGTATTTAGCAATTAGATGTTTCCATTGATGATTTGCATGTAATTTCCAAAAATTCGATTATAGAATTATCTTTTAATTGTACCAAAAAGTTCAACGGTAATTTTGAAAATCAATTCAGTTCAAGCAAGGCGATAATTCTACTAAAACGTAAGAAGTTACTGGGTATGAAAGAGAATGACGAGATTTTAGAAAGGACCGGAAACCCAATCCTAAACAGGAAACAAGGAAACTCCTCTTCAAAAGATCAGGGAAGGTGAGATGGTCGATAGCCGAAATTTGACAAATTGTTATTAAAATATTTTAGACGGGAAATGAAAAACACAGATTATATAAATCTACACGACAGGACAAAATTCAACCAATTATTTCAATAAAATTTTCAGAACTTAAGTGACAAAATTTAAATTATTTTATGTGAATGTATTTTTGCGTGTGACTACATGCTCACCTAAGTTTACCCGCCGTCCTTAATTGGAAAGGACAGTATTTTGTTGGCCTTGGAAGGTAAAAAGAAAGCTATGTCGTATTCAATTATATTGTCTATCCACAGGAATTAAATGAAAACTTAATGTTTTATTATGTCCTTTGTTATAACATGATCGAGCTGGAAACCCTAACCCTACCGTACACACCGTCGCTCATTCATTAATTTAGGCCCTACATTATAAAACATTGTCTGCATTATTTTTATGAATACTTATTTCGAGTAAATTTAGTGCTACTAATAATTCCAACAATAAATTCTCTATGAGTCTTCGCCACACTTTGAATGCCGGCCTCACGAGTTTTGTTACACAATGACGACGAAAAGCCCGATGATGATAATTTTTTTGTTTTCGATTAATATTGAGCAGCAACTTATATAGTATGACACAAGGCCAGATGTGGTAGAAAGATTATATTGCGCCAGTATTTCACTAGGGAAGGAGTTGCTAGTTTCGAAAATCAACATTCAAAATCATGGTTTTTCACCTAGGCTCGAACCCCGACCTCACTTGTTTCTTTTCTTTCTTTCGACTATAGAAGCTGTTCTATGATTTAATTTTGACTTTAGAATTTTTGTTTATGTACTCAACTGATTTCATATTCAAGGTATATCATCTAAATTGTGAAACAAAGTTTTATTTTCTTCTTTTTTGAAAGCGAGATTTTCTTCTTGATTTAAATCCGAGATGATAACATACAATTTTTGATAAAAGGGAGAACAAAAACTTCTTTAATTCATTTTACACCAAGCAAGGCGATAAAGCCACTAAGACGCAAAGGGCTACTGAGAGTGAAAGGGTGTAATAAAAAAATCATTATTAAAGAGAAGAGACAATAAAACAACAGGATTTAGAGAGACGACGATTGACATTGCATTTAAATTTTTGAAGATCAAAGTTGACTGGAAATGAAGAAGCTGGAAGACAGTTATGTTATAGCCGAATGAAAAGAGGATTCGTTTTTAAGTTTGAAGGATTAGGCAGCCAAGGCGACATGGGAGATACTTGGAAACATCCTCGATTGTAGACCGTCTGAGCGGACTGGGTTAGTTATCCGGTCTGAGGATATTTTTTAACTCGGCAGAACCGGTACGTACTACCCGCGAACACCCCCAACCGTTAGGGAGGTCAAAGCTGATTAGAGGTGCCGGGCAGTGCTTTGTGACCCGCGCTATCTTATCAACATTTTCACTTTTCTACCCTCATTTGTATACGTGACAAATTAAACTAAGCCCAACTGATTATTAAAAGATGAAAAATTCTCGCGAACTTTGACGTCATTCTGCAGTCTTTTTTTTTTCGTCTAAATCCGTGATTTTGATTGCTCATGCTAATTTTCGAAAAAACACCATATAAAAGTTACCAATTTTTATCCATAATGTTGAATGTGTTAAAATTATCCAATATTTTAACCAGAGAAATCTTAAGTTGATGTTAAAAATTGCCACATTGTTGATTTATTTAAGATGGAATGATCTATTATGACATGTCTCTAATTTGTATTTAAATACATTGTATTTATTTCCAATTCTTTTAGTTTGAATTGTACTCCTATATGTGATCTATCATTGTATGTAATTAAGTTATAATAAAATTTGTGCTTTACATGAATACTAATATAAGAAATTTAATCTGCTTGAGTGTGTATCGTCTGTTTTTCTAAGAGAAAACAGACGCTGCGTTTGGACCTTGCTTAATCTTTTGAATTTCAAAAATATTTTCTGTACATTTCGATTTGTGGGAAAATAGCTGCGTTTGTTTTTCATTCGGGACCAATCAAAAAGTTTCCATCCAAATTCCGAGAAGTAAAACCTGGAGCCTATCTGAGTGAATAAAAGGAAAACTAGGAATTGAATTTGAAGAGTCGACGAACAGCTGTTGCATGAAACCACGTCGGCAAGCTCAAAGAAGAAAAACAACAGAAATTTGGCGACCACCAGACGAGAATTGAAAGGAACATCAAAGTCGCTCGTACATCAAAGAAAATTCTTCGGCTGGTGTGGTTGCTCTGTTCTTCGCTGCTACCACAAACTTTGCTTCGAAAATTGTACCAATTCTTTGAAAACTATTCAGAGAAGCATTTTCCCCTTTCTTCATTTATTTTTATGTTGTTTACCTTTTCTGAGGACCTTATGCAGCATTGTAATTTTTATTGTCAAAGAGGCATATTTCATTTGCATTGATTATTTTTACATGCATGTTATTGGCCATCATTTAACACACAAAGGATTCAATGTGTGTAATTCTTTCATTTTTGTTTGTTAACAATAAATTTATCGTCTGTTTTTTAAACTCGTCTGTCTTTGTTCTGTGGCGTTATATATTAAATGTTACCTCAAGCATTTGCTTGAACTATTTTTTTTACTTAAGGTTTTTTCATCAAATACAAAATCATTTATTACTTTATGAAAATTGAGCTGTAGTAGAGTGGGGGGGCGTTTCATAGATTGTGATGGGGCATGAGAACTTTGCACTCCGGCACTGCAACTAGGCTCCACCTGCAAGGCTCTGAGCTGCTTTTAACAAAACCTGTCACTATTTGATATTGTGCTTTACATACCCTTATCAGATTGGGTATCATGATAGGTACATCGGTTTTCGTGTATTTCTACCCCAACGATACTTTATTGATGAACTGCTCTCTCTTTTTCAATAACAATAATAACAGTTGTAGTTGGAGCCCTCGGGTTGATTGGAAAAGATTCCAATAAACTCATTGACGGTATCCCTGGTAACCCAGGTCTTAAAGAAATACAAAAATTGTACTCACAAGTACAGCCCACATCTTACAAAGGGCTTTATCTATGCAAAATATGTGTGATTTTTTTTTTTTCAAAACTGCTCAGTGAAAAATGTCATGATGCTATTTCTGACCTTAGGTTCCTGGTCGGGACACGGAAAGAAATGAGTATATATCAAAAGCCAAAGGAAATAAAATAATGATGATGATGATGATGTTACATCCCACCTCTTTTCTCCAGTATATTAAACAAAAAAGTGATCTGTAACTAAAATGGTAGTTGTACCTTCAGAATATTATAGTGCAGATTTTTTTCTTGAAAACCTTTTCAGGTTTTGAATTGAATGTTTATCGTTTCATTTCAACAAAATTAGCCGCAATATTTTATTTCTTTTTCTAGATTATTTTGCATTAACAAATCCTTTACATAATTTTATACAAATCCATGATAAATATTTTTTTAACCTTAATTCGTACAATAAAATATTTATTACAATAAAACATGTCTCGCAATAAAAAAAATATTACAATAAAATATTCATTAAATAAAACATGATTCGCAATAAAACATGTCTCGCAATAAAATATTTCTTGCAATAAAACATCACTTCCAAGAAAATATTTCTTACAATAAAACGTGACTTGCAAGAAAATATTTATTATAAAACATGTCTCGCAATAAAATATTTCTTGCAATAAAACATCACTTGCAAGAAAATATTTCTTACAATAAAACGTGACTTGCAAGAAAATATTTATTATAAAACATGTCTCGCAATAAAATATTTCTTGCAATAAAACATCACTTGCAAGAAAATATTTCTTACAATAAAACGTGACTTGCAAGAAAATATTTATTATAAAACATGTCTCGCAATAAAATATTTCTTGCAATAAAACGTGACTTGCAAGAAAATATTTATTATAATAGAACATGTCTCGCAATAAGATATTTCTTAAAATAAAACATGTCTCGCAATAAGATATTTCTTAAAATAAAACATGACGCGCAATAAAATATTTCTTGCAATAAAACTTCAGCCGGTCGTGATGAAACAAACTGTATTAATCAAAGTATTTAACTGTGGGGAAAAAAATTTCTAGTTAAACACAATATGACGTAACTGAATCCACAAGAACAACAAAAGCCTTAACAATAATAAAAAAAAATCACTATTTTAATTCTGGATAATGTCGCCATTTTTATTGTTATCTTCACAAAGTTATGTCCTCCGGTATTTTTCAGGTGTCTGTTGATTCGGATAATCCTTAGTAAAGTCCGAATTACTTCTTCTCGCCGTGTTTTCTGTGAGTTTCTATTCTCCTGTTCAGAAATTACTCACAATTATTTTATGTGCCGTGTCCCTTCAGGACGTAGACGATCATGGCTCTCCACTCCCCCCTATCCCTTGTAGTTCTCAATGTTTTTTCCTTTTTCTATTTCTCCCAAAACCTGTTCTGTCATCCACTTTCTTAAGCCCGTTTGATAAGTCACGCATTGCTTTACCTTGTCTCTCTTTTCCTCTAACCGCTCTGTGAGTATCAGATTTTCCAAGCCATCCTTTCTTATAACATGTTCCAGGAATTTCAGATGCCTCTTCCTGATGTTAAGTATAGGCTTCCTCCTTGTTTGCATCCTCTCCAAACCCTCATCGTTGCTCACATGTTCGGTCCATGATATCCTTAGCATCCTTTTTTAGAACCACACCTCCGTTGCCTAGAGTCTCCTCTTCATCTTTGAGGAGACCGTCAAACATTCGTTGCTGTAAAAGAGAACATATATCACGTAGCAGTTCAGTACTCAGCGTCGCACTTACTGTCCTCTATCAGAACACTTCCCAGATATTTAAATTTCCGCACTTGCTTGATTCTAGTGTCTCCGGTCTGTCACCAAATTCATCGCTTTAAGCCCACTCAGCGATTGTCTCGTTAGACAATCCTAAACCTAGAACTAATTTTCTTCTATACTGCCTGCTGACTACAGTCGCGCTTGACTGTATTGTCTTTTCTTAATTCTGTTCAGACACTCATTGGGATTTAAACTCACTATTAATTGGTTAACTAGGTTCACTTTAGGAGAAAGTAATAAAAAAGAAGAAATTTGTGAAGGACTATGATCGTTCACATCCGAAAAGGACAAAGCACATAGAGAGTGGGGGTGTAAAATGAGTCGTCAACATCTTCAGTATTTATCCGCACGACGATCTGAATGGAATATGGCACAAGGCCGAGTTTAATGAGGGAGTACTGCGCATACACGTGACAACGGTTTGGTTGGCTACATCCCGGCATTTGGTGGTGGTGGGGGGGATGACGTTGAGATTCAAATTAATCCACTGTCAACAAAATCTTGTCGACCGCACTGACAACAACCGGTTCTTGATAATGACTAATACAGTCGAAAATACTTGAATAGAAGCATAACAAGACATGAGCTTCGGAAAATTTATCTACAATTTTGATCCTGATGTGCAACATCTTATTCGAAAATTGGAAAAAATACAATAAAGATGAAACAGACAGACTTTATCGGTTGAATTTAATAAAAACTTGTTTGGGTATATAAACAATTGTATGTATGTGAAAGAAATGTAAAAGATTGTGTGTGTGTGTGTGAGAGAGAGAGAGAGAGAGAGAGAGTGTGTGGGGGGAGAAAGAGATGGTGTGGGAGATAAGTATATAGGTCAAATTCTACAGGTGTTCATTACAATGCCAAGTTTAATATTTATTTTCCTATGTTTCTTTTTTTTAATTGTTGCATTTATTTGCATTGAGCGCATGCTAATCGTTTTGGGTTAAGCTAAGTCTGGCGCAAGGCTGTATACCTGGAGAACCCGTAGAGACTAACGGAGGTAATATACTCTCCACTACACAACGGACAGTAAACACCGGAAAAAAACCCTAATATTTGTAGGTTGATATGTCGATTTCAAGTCTCGTAAGGATCTGGATTTTCAATGTTGAATTTCCACACCACAAACCTTTTGGGAATATAATCCTTCACAGTTATATTCTACCAGCTATCAGTACGTTCATGTAGTCGTAAAATCTGTAATGCCTACGGACACACCGTCTTCGTTTTCTTTGCACCGTGTCCATTCAGGACGTGGGCGTTCATGGCTCTTCATAACTTCCTTTCCTTTTTTTGTGGCTTTTAGTAAGGTTTGTCTTTTTGCTATCTCTCCTAATTCATGTTCTTCTAACCAATTAACAAGCTCGTTAGGTAAGGGTTAGTCACTACTATTTTCTGTTTCTCTTGCCTTCAATGTGTCGTGTGAGTATCAAATTCTTGGTGGGTTGTAGGATGAAAAATAAGACCTATCGAAGGGGAAAAAAAAACTAATAATGAGTCAACGGTCAGCTAACTTTGACTTGTTTTTTACGGTTTATCAACCTTTTGCAAGTTATCTAAAGCTAGAAAATAACTCATCTACCACAAGGCCGCGTAGACTCTTTTGAACTCTATAAAAACACAGGCAAGTGAGGACTGGGCAGCTCCAGCCCAGATATAGCAGCAATGTCCCATTTTGTTCTGATCTGGCTTTTGTAAAGATAAACTATAGCAGAGGAGGGGGGGTCAGGTACTTACTGAAGTGGTACAATGAAACGACCATTTATATCAAGCATGTTTAGCATTAGATCGGATATATATATTTGGGGAGAGTTTGAATCCCAATAGACGTTCAACGCAGAGACCTTCATTGCAGTGACGCCTAAGGGTTGTTGACGCCCCGGGCATGCTGAAAATCGGCGCCCTTACAAGTATATATATATATATATATATATATATATATATATATATATATTAATTTTCACAAGAAGAAAAACTGAAAAGGTAGAATAACGAGTTTATTACAATGTACAACTTAATAGAAGCCAAAGACAACAACATTTATTATCCTAACTAATATATTTATTATCCTACCTAATATATTTATTATCCTACCTAATATATTTTTCTAGCCTTTAGATCTGTGAATATCTCCATGCCACTTTCTACACCTATCTTCTTTACACGATCATTTTTTCTATTGACAAAGTAACAAAAGAATTTAATCTGTCTTGAGTCATGGACAACCGCAAGTATGTTTTTATAGTGATTTTCCAAGCGTAGCTTAGATGTGGCACAAGGCCGAAAGTATGGCGCACCCAGTGAGGATCCAACTCATTAATGAGTCGTAATTGTTCTAGCGAGACAATATCTTAATAAACCCCTGACGAGCAGATTGCATGAAACATCTAATGATGTTGATTGGTTCTTGCTTAGAGAGTGGAATAGACACAGTGCAACGTTTTCCTCCACATGCATTGCTTATGTCCTAAGATATTTTGAATTATTTATTTTGCCTGTAGATTGGCTGGCCGTAACCGAAATGGGCAATCATAACTCGGCTCAAGATAAATGTTACTTAATGACAACAAAATGTGTTTTCCATGAGTTACAAAGTTGTGCCCGGAGTTTTAGATATTTATATCTAGTTTAAAAAGCCAGTGACGACCCTAGGGTTACTGTCAACCCTGGGCAACCTGAATTTCGGCGCCCTTACAAGTAAGTATATATATATATATATATATATATATATATATATATATATATATTAATTTTCACAAGAAGAAAAACTGAAAAGGTGGAATAATGAGTTTATTACAATGCACAACTTAATACACGCTAAAGCAAACATTCATTATCCTACCTAAAACATTTTTCTAACCTTTAGATCTGCAAATCTTTTCATAGCACTTTCTACAATTATCTTTTTTAAAACATCATTTTCTAATGACAAAGTAACCAAAGAATTTAATCTGTGTTGAGTCATGGACGACCGCAAGTATAATCTTCATGGGGCCATGTACGTGCCCTCAGCCTTGATGGCGCCCCAACCGACTGCCCGAGTTTCCAGTACCTTGAGCCGGCCCTACCTTCTTGAGAGAAGACCTATCCATTATGATAGGTTAGGGTCTGCTTGGTGGCAGTGAAACGTTACTAGTTTATAGAGGTTTCGAGACCTCTTGGCTGATTTTAGTAAACAATGTTTTCTTTTTAAATGTCTATGCAAGTTATGTGGGTGTATATTTTCATAGTAAAATTATTATTTGAAATGTTCGGAGAAAAAGACACGTTTCGGGTATACTGAAATATTCAAACATTTTAGTAAATCTTATTATTAAAAATTTATGTGCATTTATTTAGATTGAGAGGCTTCGGGTTTGAATTGAGTAAATAAAAGCGAGAAATGTGTGTTTATAGAGATTCACATAGATTTTATAGTTATAGAGAGTTGGCTTGGCTTTCTTAAATAAAGGTGAGAAATGTTTTGATTGGTCCGAAATTTCTAATGGAAATCAATTTAATGGGAAGTAACAAAACTGTTGGTTGAAGCGAAGCTCACGAACTTTAAACTGTGATGAACCGTGAACACATACACCCACGCACACACATACACGCACGCGCGCACACACACACACACACATATTTGGTTTTGGTTGTAATTTTTTATATGAAAATTTTTAAGCTTTCTGTCAGAGTACGGGAAATGGGACATTGAGATCTGTAGACGTATCGGGATGGCCAAAGACAAATTCCAAAAGCTGAGCAGAGTATTGCGAAACAGGAGAATTTCTTTGATAATGAAGAAAAGAATACTGAGCTGTTAAGTGACATCTGTCCTTCTTTACGGCAGCGAATGTTGGACGATTTCCTCAAAGATAAAGAAGAGACTCGAGGCGACAGAGATGTGGTTCTACAGAAGGATGCTAAGGATATCATGGACCGAGCGTGTGAGCAACGATGAGCTCTTAGAGAGGTTGCAAACAAGGAGGAGGCTTATACTTAATATCATGAAAAGACAGCTGAAGTTTCTGGGACACATAATGAGGAAGGAGGGCCTGGAGAATTTGATACTCACGGGTTGAATAGAGGGAAAGAGAGACAAGGGAAAGCAATGCATGACATACCTAGCTGGTTAAGCAAGTAGATGACAGAACGTGTTCTAGGAGAGGTAACAGAGAGAAGGAACTTGTTGAGAGCTGAAAGGGATAGAGGGAGGTGGTGGAGAGCCATGATCGTCTACGTCCTGAAAAGACACGGCACATAGAAAGAAAAACATTATTAATATCCACACAAACTGCTTAACCCCATCAATTCAAGTCGTCTTCTAATGCGTCTCACACCCAATTTGATCACAGAGAGGCGTTGTAATTACAAGAGATAATCCTATGATGAGGATTAAGAAAGATTTAGTAAGTGTTTACTAGTGTGTGTGTGCGTGTGTATGTGTGTAACCATGGAAAAGAAATTTCGTTAATGAAGGCTGGATAAGAGTGATTTTTTTTTAACGAAGATATTTTGAATATTGCTACATCTTGCGCTTTAGCTGGACTGAGGTAGGTAGGTAGGTAGGTAGGTAGGTAGGTAGGTAGGTGTAGGATCAGTCACATCACAGCAGCAGGGATAGCCTCGTTTTCACAGGAATAAAATCATACAAGGAAATAACACTAAAAACATGTTAAATTGTAAATTAAAATCATATCATTTTATTTATTTATGTGTACATATTTTAGTTATATTTCTTTTAAGGTTGCATATGATAGAGGAAGAAAGTCACTTCGTCTTCTTATGACAAGCAATGTGCTGAGGAGAAGAGATGAATGTCTTGCTTGACCCTTTGAGGGCTGGTAGCTAAAAGAAAAGAGTGAATTCGGCGTTTTGGGCGCCAAGTATTCGTTTTCAGACAGGAAAGTTTTCTGTTGCATGCTGGGAGAACTTTTATTATTTTGGTTTTATTTATTTTATTTTAAATAAACTTTTAATGTTATTTGTTTTATTTTATTTTATTTATGCTATTTATCATTATTATTTTATATTTTTATTTTTATAATAATGACCCTACAAAGGAAGGAAGGAAGGAAGGAAGGAATGAACGAATGAACAAAGATTTTATGTTTTGGGACATTTTTTCAAGAAAGAGAAAAAGAGACATACAGAAAGAAAAAAAAAACATTTACGAAACTGTGTCGATCTACATCGCACACACATACATACATACACAAATACAAATCACATACAACGACAAGCATTCATTGGTTAATAAATCACCACTACGTTATTATAGACAATTTACAAATCGCAGCAATGCGACAATTTTGTAATCGCTCTATTTTCATGTAGTCAATTTTGTGTACATTTAGGAGAAACAGATCCCAGAAGCTTTCTTAAGTCTCCCCAAAACTCGCTCGCTGATTGGTCAATGCCAACCAATCAGATCGTCTGCAGGTGAAGAATAACTTTTCCTGCGCAGCCTATAGTCACTTATATAAGCAAGAATTTTTCTTAGCTAATAAGTGAGAATTCAGCTGCCAAACGAATCCACGACAGTTGAAAACATGCGCCAACCTTCTCACTCACACCACCACTCACATGCTGAACATTCCTTATACACTCACATAACGTTCCTTACACAGCAAGTCTTCTGAGAACAATTACTACAAGAAACTCTCATAAACTTTCTTCAAGTGAACTTTGAAATACAAAAATAATAGTTAAAGAGAGACAACTCTTGTTTTATTCAACCTTTTCTTACTTAAATGCATGCTTTATTTTGTACATCTTGTTAAATACATATTTTATGTGCAACGATGTCTTTTGATTATCCTTTTCTCCGTCAGTTTTGTTTCTTAATCTAAAGTTAAATTAATGTGGTGAAGTCTGCCACAAAACAATTCATTGATAAAGAATATCGTAAACACCACACAGTATGTCATTTGTATGGCTGAAATATGTATGTAAATTTTTTGAAAGAAAGCAAGATCTATGGTTCAGGTGACAGCTCTTCGCTCTTTACTCAGGTGGAGTGTTGGCGAAATAAATGTACGGTGACCCGAAAGGAAAACTATTCTGAAGCAACCATCAGTGGAACGAAACTTCGGATCTTTGCTTGAAATGTTTTGCTCTCCACGGCACACGATTAGGCAAGGTTTTTATAGCAAAAAACAAAAAAATAAAAACAAAAAACAGGTAGTTGCAATGTCTCCCTTCTCCATGTTAACAGTTGCCGTGTCTCTTACTCTAAACAGGATGTTGACTGCTCAACGACCTAAAGTAGAATGCGAAAACGTGTTTCTGCGCATCATGGCTCGACGCATGTTTTTGGTATTAAAGAAAAAAAATGAACTTTATATATTGGCCAGTATAAATAACTCCCGCTAAAAGACACAGACTGTGATTTGGAGCCGATACGACGGATATAAATTCACTGATTCAACGCCACGAAGGGCAGAGAGAGAGAGAGAGACAGACAGAGACCCGGCTGAGATGTCGACACGCAGAGGCTGGTCAAGAACGCCGCAAGCAGACTGAACGCGATACTTTTCAACTTTCATCCTTTGCCGCCGCCGTCTTCACAAAATATCAGCCGACAGCCATGACCAACATTCTTTCTCTTTCTCCCTTCCTTCCCGACTCCGTCGCCTTTTACAATAGCAATGAGTAGTATGCTGACTTTGTATATTTGTATATAAATTAGACATTTATTTATCCAAAATACGATGCATTCCTTTTCCTCGAATTTACGTTTACTGAGGCGAAGAAGAAATTAACCTCTTCAGCAGTAACAGCAACAGCGTTAAGTTCTGCCTTCCAGGTTATCCATTCTTCGTTTCCGCAATATGGTCTTTCCCAAAGGAAGAGTAAGGCCCGATGCAGTTTGGCGCCAGTGTCGTTATAGAAGTGACCAGAACGAGATTAAAGACTGCATAGAGACTCCAGCTCCAGATTTATCCACGAAGTTTACTACCGAGACATTTCCTTTGCGTAAATATGACAGTTAAGCAGAGGAGATTTCTGAATTCAAAATTTTCCTTCTTCTAGACTGGTTGCCAAGCAATAGTAGGCGAGTGCATTTTTCCCTATTATCACTTATTAAGAGGAAATTAGAATATCAGCGATGTCAAACCTCAAACTGGTGATCTTATTTGAAGCATAACGGTTTTTACTGTTTTGTTTTCATTCAGAAATATTTCTCATTGATATTTGATTCTTAAATGCAGGGGACCTCTGATTCTTAAGTGCCAGAAGCACCCGATACTTAAATGCAGGAGACCACAGATTCCTAAAAGCAAGAAACTTCTGATTATTGAATGCAGGAAACCTTTGATTCTTAAATGCAGGAAACCGCTGATTCTTAAATACAGGATATCTATACTGTACTGTACTTGCAGGAAACCTTTGATTCTTAAATGCAGGAAACCGCTGATTCTTAAATACAGGATATCTATACTGTACTTGCAGGAAACCTTTGATTCTTAAATGCAGGAAACCGTTGATTCTTAAATACAGGATATCTATACTGTACTGTACTTGCAGAAAACCTTTGATTCTTAAATGCACCCTCAAAAGTACTGCGCAAATTGGAACCGTGTAAATCGAAATTAAAACCCTCTGAGAAACGGTGTAATTAATCCTGAAATTAAAATTATAAACGAATGCTTTTTAAGATAATTTTTCATGCCTAATAGCATAGGGAAATCACTTTTTTATGGCTTATCATCATTTCTGTGATTATTTAAAGCCGAAACATATTTTTTGGATTGTAAGAATTGTTGGTGGTAATAATGATTTTATATTACATGTTTTACTATTTAATCCATAGCTGGGGGAAAGTAGGTGGATCCATATATTTCTCAGGGTATTTGGCCGTAAGTGAATAAAACGAACCCAACTTGAATTCAAACTCGGCTCTCCGATTATTCACCCTGAGCTTTTATCTATTACACACATCGAAGCTTACAACAGCTCATATTCCCGAGCGGCCATCCATCTACGTATTGACCAGGTTCAAGATTGCTTAACTTCTGTGCTCGTGTGGGAACCGGTATTTCAACGTGATATGGCCATAAATAAATGATAATAAAAGACTGTTTTCACAATTGTAACTTTTGTGAATGGAAAGGCACATTTTATTTGGCAAAAAGAATTACTGAGAATTGTTTCGTAAATGCTATTCTTCCTCTCGTTCTGTATATCTCTTTCTTTCTTTCTTTCTTTCTTTCTTTCTTTCTTTCTTTCTTTCTCTCTTTCTTTCTGTATCTGCCTTTCTTTCTACCTTTTTCTTTCTTTCTTTCTTTCTTTCTTTCTTTCTTTATTTCTTTTCTTTCTTTCTTTCTTTCTTTCTTTCTTTATCTCTCTCTTTCTCTCTCTTTCTTTCTGTATTCCCTTTCTTTCTGCCTTTCTTTCTTTCTATATCTCTTTTCTTTCTTTCTTTCTTTCTCTCTATATATTACACAACTCACTTTTTCTTACACTTTTTCTTTATATATATTACGCCACTCTCTTTTTCTTTCTTTCTCTCTTTATCTCTCTCTCTCTTTCTTTCTTTCTTTTGTTCTTTGTACATCTCTCTCTTTTTCTTTCTTTCTATGTATATATATATATATATTTTCTTTTCTTTCTTCCTTTCTTTCTGTATTGCTCTTTCTTTTTGTATGTTTTCTTTTCTTTTCTTTTCTTTCTTTCTTTTGATATATCTTGTGTTATAAACATACAGTTGCTTACATATAAATTAGTTTCTTCCTTATGATTGATTTTATTCACAAGAGGGACAAGTTTTGAATAAAACTTCACTAATTTTTCCGGGGATTTATTCTTATGGGAATGGAAATATTTTTAGTCTTCGAATGATGTCCTATGAAAAATAACTAAAATTATTAAATTAAGGCTTAACTAAATTTAATTAAATATATATATATATATATATATATATATATATATATATATATATATATATATATATGAAGGAATATACACTTAAGGTGTGCTATATTTATGGGATAAAGTGTTCAATATTAGAGATAGGGCGTGTGTAAATATAAAAGTGAACATTGTAGTCAACACTCAGAGGCGACAGGCTGTTTCATTCTAGTCGCAGTCGTGTCCTGACGATTGCGTCTAGCATGAAACAACCTTACCTTTATTGAAAAAACTAACACACTTACGAACAACAGGAATTTTGAAGGAAGAAAAAAAGGTAAACTGGATACATTCATTTTATTCGATCGAACTAGCTCAGACATTCATAAGACTATCACGTCAGCCATCACGGTCCTACTTCAAGGTGGGAAGGTCATTACGGTGGCGTCCTATGTCTTTACATAGGACACTATCGTAATGACGATCAGTGTAGGTGGTTGCTGGGCGACCAACCCGTCTTGCAATATGGCTAGGTGTCCAGAGCAGTAGATCACTGACAAATTTTTGTTTTGCTTGCCAGCAGTGTCTCGCAAAGCACAATTTGCATTCACGTAAGATTGTTGATATATCAGGGATCGGTCCATAGAGCTGTGATTTGGGTGTTGTCTCCAAGAGATGTTAAGTATAGCTCTCAGCATCCGAGTGTAAGTTACATCAAGACAAATATGAATATTACTTGATACATAACAAGTGAATTTTATAATACTGAGAAAAAATAACATATATATTCAGAGTTAGTATCTGTTTTTAGTTTAGTTATTTCACAAAGTTTATAGTGTAAGTTCGATTGAGAAAAAATTGTCTGCGTTGTAATAGGAATGACTTACTAGTTGTTAAAGTTTAACCGATTTGAACTCACTGACATCTACACTAAAGCTGGCCCGCAACTGTTGCTAGCCGAAAAAGGGGATTTTCTGTTTCGCCTCAGACTATTTATAGTTTCTTTTAGGGATTAGAAAGAAACTCTGAAAATTATAAAGTACAGATTATTTTCATTGGGCAATAAATTAGTTAAGGATATGTCGGTGACCTGTCTCCCATAGTCTAAATTTTACAGTAGCTGTCTAAAAGGCGATAAATTTAAATAATATTTTGAATGACGTGCCTAGAACGTAAAAAGATATATGTAGAAAACGGAGTACAATATTCAGGATTAGACTAGGCCTTCACAACTATCTCTGCCACCGCCACCAAAGGTGAGAAAGGGAATAAGGAGAGAAGCTGACGATCCCGATGCTCGGAAGCGAGCGGGTGCCGACGATCAAATATTTTTTTTTTTGTATTTTTGCTTAATTATTGCTGTAAATTCTTCCGCATCTCCTGCTGGGAGCACAAAACCAATGAATATGTACGGAGCAAGGTCAAAAGTCTCGTGGGTCGGCAGGAATCTTTCCTCGCGACGATTAAGCGTCGGAAGAGAGCATGGTTTGGTCACATCATATGGCATAACAGTCGATGCAAGACCATCATGCAAGGCACTGTTGAATAGTGGGGGGCGGAGCGCAAAAGCTGCTCAGAAAGCATCAAAGAGTGAACAGACATGCCAATGCTGATACTCCTGAGAACCACCACCAATATATCATCCTGGAGGAGGTTGCCTGTTCTTTCTGTCCTTAGGTCCCCCACCGACGATTGAAGTAGTTATGGAACTGATAATGATTATTATAATTACTGTGTGTTAATCGGAACCACCATAACTAGAATCGTGTTAATCGGGTGCTTCCTGCATTTTTTTCAGTCAAAATTTCATTTAATTTTTTTTAATTTTTATTACTTTTAGTTTTAATCAATATTTGTCTTCCATGTTTATACAAGTTTTGTTACAAGAGAGCTGACGTGGCAAAGGATATATATTTGTTCGAGATGTTTGATAGTGAACGAAGAGTAAGGTTGGACCAAACTGTATGGGTAATTTGCTTTTTAAGTCCTGCACTAAATATGTAATAAAAATTTGCCGAATATTTAGGTGTAAATGTATATGCTTAATTTTGATAAAATCTACCGTTTTGGAGTTATCGACAATAGAAGTTCGGACTCATTCGCGTCACGGCAGCCATTACTTGCAGCGTTGTTTGCGTATATTTGCTGCGGAATAGTCTTGATTATCGTGCACGCAAGAGTCCTTATTTGCGCAGTAATTCAGTCAAGTAAGAACTGTAAAAATGCCGTTAACAATGTGATCTTCCGCGCAAATCTAATCAGTAGTGAATGTATGTAAATAACGACAGTACTGTCTGTCGTGCCGTAACCCTGGCCCTTGCGCAGTAATTAAGACGAATAAGATCAGTGAAAAGTAAGCTTCCGTGTATAACTTGTCCGAGACAAATGTATGTAAATAATGCGAGTAATGGCTGACGGGCCCGACGCGAATGAGTCCGAAATTTTATTGTCGATAACTTCTAAACGGTAGATTTTATCAAAATTTCTTTGTTATTTTCGAATTAAGCATGTAAATTCTCATCTAAATATAACTATTCGGTAAATCTTTAGTACATATTTAGCGCAAATTTAAAAGCAAATTACTGTATTAATCAACGACGAAGATTTTAACGTCATAGTCGTAAAAGAGAACTCACGACATACAACATAGCCTTCACACAGCTTTCCACCGACCGGTTAATGATTTCCCTACGATGCATCTCGATTTTCGTTCATTTTTATATTATTTGTCAATAATATAACATTTGTTTTATTTGAGGCTTTGCTTGCTCGGTCTGGGTTAGTAACACCTGGAAAAACTTCTGCTGTACCAGTCTAATAGCTCAGATCTTCCCTTCGTCTCTTCCCACTACCAACCCCTATAGCGTCACATGTTAACTGGAATAGTTCCAGTCAGTTAACATGGGACACTATTCCAAATAATTTCACAGCGATTAGCAAGGAAACAAACACAATAGATTCCATTTGAATTGTATGAAGCAACAAAATCAATCATTATGATCTGCATTAATTTTGCTCAACAAGGAAGTCAATTGTTTTTATGTGCATTTGACCTTGTGTATTCATATGCAAATCACCATATAAATAGTAGTTGATACAGCTGGAGACTAAACTAAAGACGAGACTACTAGAGAAATAGTAGTGAATAGAATGTATAATTAGAAGTATTCACTAATAATTGTCTAGTAGTTTCGTCTTCAAGGTCAAGATTAGTTTAGCCTCCAGCTGTATCAATATGGTGGAGATTTGCAATTGAATACAATACCCTCCAATTTTTTTTCGTGCTATTAATTACACATGATGAAACTTTGACCCATAAACTAAAACACGATCAACAAAAGTTTGGGGATTCTCTACAGGCTAAAAGGGATGTACGTCTCCAACCATCCTGCTGGCAAGGTGATGCTCATATTTTTATAGCGATCAAAATAGTAGGATATTTATAGATTTCCTGATCAGAAGCACCACAGTAGCCGATGTTTATGATGCCTTTTTTTGCTGTTGAAATTAAAGCCATCAATGCCTGTAGATGAGGTATGTTCAACAAAGGTGCCAGGAATTTTCAAAAAAGATGCATCACTTCACAATTCCCAATGTCGCTCATAGAGGTAAGAAATTCTTCCATAGTCTTCCTGTTCGTCTGACATGTCATCATTGATTTTTTTTCCTCTCCATGAAATTATATTTAAAAGTCAGGCATATCCAGGATGACGACACGTCCCAACACGCAGTGTTCTAAAATAAAAAAAAAAGGTCTCCACAAGTGAACCAAATGATGTAAGAAGTGTGTAAGTTATGTGGACAATTTGATTTGATTTGTTTAACGGCATATCAACTCCTTTTGTGTCATTTAATGCCGAAATTTGATTTTCTTGGGAGCATTGAAGTTAAAAAAGATATATGTTATTCTGCTTTCGCAATTGAGTACATGGTAGATGATACTCAGCTTTTGTGCATATACATGTTTGTGTGGACATAATTACTAGAGGCGATGATATGTGTGTTTTATGTTGTAGATTTTGTTGAAGCTATATTTTTGAATACAGGTTGATTTCTTTAAGAAATTGTAGGATATTATATGGATTAATATCATGAAAGTTCTTGTATGTTGGTTGTTTGGTTGCTTTTGTTTAGCGGCATATCAACCTCTATGGTGTAACGTGAGCGCTAGGAAGAAAAATTTATCTTCTCTTTTACGTTTCTTCCGTTATGGACATTATTATATCTGTGATAAAACAACACTGATTTTTCACGGACGGGACGGAACGGAATTAGCCCCAAGGGAAAAGAATGACAGATAGACTTTTATATTACTAAGACATACACAAAATATATATATATATATATATATATATATATATATATATATATATATATCCCCATGCAGAGACGAATACATCACAATTATCTACACAGCAAAGCAAAGTATAAGGAGGAACAAAAAGGAAAAGTCTTAAAAATAATTTGGAGATACTCCTGACCTAAAGTAGCCATTTTTCGGACTCCAGATTAAAACGGGCCGAATTCATCTATGTCCCATAAGGGAAATGGCCCCATGTACTTTTAAGCTGCTTGGGGGAGGTTTAGTTTCTACCTGGACCCTTTGGCCCATGTTAGAAGAAAGCAACCTTCTACGTTGGTTGCTGTCCACCAACTGAAAAATGACTGCCGCTTTGTTGACTTTATGGAATGACAGAGGCCGTCGTGTGACCCACGTGACTTATCTCCACCAAAGGGAGATAAGCGCCTTCTTTATCTTTACAATGGTTTATTTAATGCCGAAATCTAAATATTTTGAACACAATTTTAAGGATTCAACTACAAATAAAATTTATTGTTGGTCATTTTGCTATAAATAGGTAATGTTGGTAATTTCTTTTATATAAAATTTATTGCTGGTATTTTTATACTTTCATAATGACTTTTTGTTTGCCTTGCTGCCGGATGTAGTTTATCGTCATACCCAGGACTAGTTATGTAGAAAAAGATTAATGAATGTTCTAATTTTCGTATTTCTCCATCCAATGATAATGCATCACAACAAATCTTTAGTAATTTTCTCTTTAATTTAAGTTAACGCTATCTTTTCTTCCATACATATAGGTAAAGGGTGTTCCAATAACTTGGACGTGAATTAAGTTTTAGTGTCTAATGATTTTTTTCCTTTTTCTTTCAGATTTGGCGGACATTTGGGCGATATTATTTTTCACACATATATATTCTAAACTATAATTTTAGAAAGGGTAGATTGCATTGAAGTAAGCTGACATTTTCCAAATGTTCATCTGAAATCAGGAAAACCCAAATTTTAAGCAAAATGGTCAAAATATATGAAATAAAAATAGGTATCACTTTAAACTGACCTCCAGGTCGATATTAAGGTTCAAATCATTTTTCAGCTTGTTAGTTTTCTAAATAAAGTAAGCAGAATAATTGTACTCAATTAAAATACAGGATGCCCAGTAAAACAAAAAAAAAGCGGTAAATTTAGAAAGACGTGAGACAACTGTTGAAAACTAGTGACGACTGATGTGAGAGAAAAATTCAGGAATAATTTCTGTACATTTGTTCTTCTTTGAAAAGTACGATAAGTTGTCTGCAACTAACCTTCAAATGACGAATCGCAAGATCGAGCAGCAATTATTCAATCATAAAAAGAACCAATCAGAGTTAAGTAATTACGCGTGACTCGAATAAAGGTCATGAATATTCAAGAAATTTATTCAAAGTCAATTATTCCTGAAAGATAAAACGGTGATAATAAAGGTTCCGTTTTTTTACTGGGCACTCTGTATATAATTGGACTTACTATTGTTTAGCTTTCATATTAATGTCATGATGGCAGGGATAGGCTCGCCATGGCATATGAACACGATTGGTCGGTGTGTGTGTGTATATATATATATATATTTAAAAATATGATTCCATCGCTACATAAGTTCTCATGTTTCAAAAACAGAAGCTAAAAACTTCCAATTCAATTATATAAATTAAATTAAAGTACCTATGGAATCATATTTTAAAAAATAATAATTATAATATAGGCTTTACTTGTGTATCGAGCACTGTTTTTATAAAAATAAAAACAAAGACACTAAAGAACTTCGGATTATTAACCTATCGGTTCTTTCCTATTTTCAATATATTTACACACACACACACACACACACACACACACACACACACATATATATATATATATATATATATATATATATATATATATATATATATATATATATATATATATACTCGACTCTCCCGTCGAATTCGACATATGAGGGTGAAGCAGATCAGTTCCTAGGAAACTGACAGCCCGACACCGGCACATGAGATTTGATTATAGTGGTGAAGGCTTCGTGCAGGACCATCCACACTTTTTGAAGGGACGAATACAGAGACCTAGGGCACCGAGTGCCACAAGGTTCCCAAACGACCCTTCGCAGATTTTGAATTCAGAGTTGTCCTTCTCCTAGACCAGTTGCCATCCAAGGCTATAGAACCCAGTCTGTCTTGCTATTTATCCATAGCTGGAAGCAGAATAAGAGGATTCATACCTTTTCGAAAAGTATTAGCACGTAAGTGAATGTAATGGATTCGACTGGAAATATCTATAAATGGTGCCGAGAGCCTCACCTTCTTAAGGAAGAAACATTTAATTGGAGATTCAAACGCACTGGGAATTATGTGATTCTATATGTTTTTTAGGTCCAAACCCATCGCGAGAAGCAGTTCATCACGGAAAAGACCTGGTGAATGGGGCGTGAAAAATGTAGTTGGAGTAAGCAATCCATTACCTGGGATGTGAAAAGAGGGACAGGTGGAATATGTTTGAGAACAGATAACATCAGTAGAAAGGTGGGCTGGCACGGAAGTGGTTTGTTTGGAAGAGGTCTGTATGGTGCCCAATGGTATTCACGACTATTCAAATGTAAATGCACTGTCAATCGTCATCTTCTGTCTCCTTGAATCTTGTTCCTTTACTGTCTCCTCTGTTGTTGTTTTTTCAGTCTCAATGATCCCATTGCGTCCTAGTAACTTTTATTGCCTTACTTGGGTGAAATGATAAAAAAAAATATCACATCTGTGTTCTCGACAGATATGTTACGTATTGAGGTTGGTACAACTCTATGCTTGATTAAATGTGTCGTTTTGAAGATCTGGTTAGAGAGATATGTAGCGTAAGTCATCTAGACAAGAGGATGGTAATATGTCTAACGTAATTATTTATGGGCTTGTCATCGCGAACGCAGTTGTATTGGACTCGGATTCGTATTGATAGCAAACTGGTTAAAACTGGATAGCAAAATCTTAAATTGTAACATAATCATATATCTTTTTTTTTAAACTCGCTAATAGTACCCAACAAAAAAAATTGTTATTATCGTCGTTGTTGTTGTTGTTATCATTATTATTATTATTATTTTTATTTTCTTTGATTTCTGGCGTTTACACATTTCTTTCCGGGTCCCGCCCAGGGACCTAAGGTTAGAAATGGCGTCATGACACTTTCCACTGACAAAAAAAAAAAAAAAAAAGAATTAAATTACATAGATAAAGCCCTTCGTAAGGTGTGGGCTGTACTTTTCAGAACAATTTTTTGTATCTCCTTGAGGCATGGACTTCCAGGAATCCCTTCAATTAGTCTACTGCAATCTTTTCCAACCAGTTCTAGGGCTCCAACTACAACAGGGATTGTTGATGTTCCCATATGCCACATTTTCGAGATTTCTATTTCAAGGTCCTTGTACTTTGACAACTTTTTGAATATCTTCAAAGATACATTGCAGTCAGCAGGGACTGCCATATCAATAAGGAGGCATCGTTTTTGTTTGTGGTCTTTAATAACAATATCTGACCGGTTGGCCTTGATTGTTCTGTCAGTGTGTATTGTGTAGTCCCATAGAATTGTAACAGGTCCTATCTCCGTAACCGGGTCTGGGTGGTGTTCATACCAGTTTCTTTCAGTTTCCTTCCCGTAGAAGTTGCAGATTTTCCAGTGCAGATATTAGCCCACTCTGTCATGTCGGGTTTTATATTCAGTGGGTGCCAACACCGTACAACCTGATACAAGATGATCAATCGTTTCTGGATATTTATCACAGAATCTGCATTTTGGGCTGACATCATCATTATTATTATTATTATTATTATTATTATTATTATTATTATTATTATCATTATTATATGCCTTTATTATTGTAATGCGTCACAAAATCAAACACAGAAAGTGGGGAGGGGATTGTTTTGCATCAGTCTTCTAAGTGGGGACAATCTACTTGCCTAGAAATTCAGCTTGCAAACTCACTATTTTTATATGGGCTTGAACGCACTTCTCGGGGACTTTGATAGGAAATGCATAATCATCTCAGCTACGAGGTACCTTATAATGTTGCTGACACTTAATTTCAAAATGTCTGACTAAGAATCGTGCTTTTGACATAGTCATTGTTTGTTATTCTAAATAGGGCAGAGTTTAAAACAGCCTTAACAGTAATTTATTAAATAAAAAACTGCTCATTCAGGATATTTTTCTAAAAATACATAAGCTATGCCCCCAAAGCTAAAGAAAAAATGTTATTTTTTACACGGTATATTTATTTTTCAATGAAATCTTCCCGAATCCCATGATACAATAAAAATTCAGCAAATAACAGGCGATTTAGTGATCCAGCTTCACGTATATATATCGAGCACTAATTTTAAAAATAAAAATAAAAGCTAAGAACTTTGAGTTATCTCATTGTTATATCATTTTAATATATATATATATATATATATATATATATATATATATATATATATATATATATATATATACAGATAGATAGATAGATAGATAGATAGATAGATAATATTAGTGGTTAATATATACATATATACATATATATATCTAAAATATATAAATATATACATATACATATATACATATACAAATATATAAAAAAATTCCAAGTGAATAGAATCCAGGTAGATCTCAATGTCCAGAACAGAGTAAGAGTATAATAAAAAGGCAAACACTAATATTCCATGGTTTATAATTTATTACATTGGAATCGTAAATACGATCCAATTCATCAGACCTACAAATTCAAAATGGAATTAATTTGAATTTGTAGGTCTGATGAATTGGATCGTATTTAAGATTCCAATGTAATAAATTATAACCATGGAATATTAGTGTTTAAGCCTTTTTATCATATATATATATATATAGATAGATAGATAGATAGATAGATAGATAGAGAGAGAGAGAGAGAGAGAGAGAGATAGATAGTTAAGTGTAGGTGCGGGCATGCAAAATATTTTACGGAATTATTTTAATTAAAAAACCGGTTTTCAGCTATGTATCAAGTCTAGTTTTCAGTAAGCATATTTACTAACCTTAGAATATTCAAACATATTTAATTGAATAAAATTCTTACTAACAAATTAAGACATTTATAAACCAGACAGATAATGATTTCCGAGATTGACCAGCTCAATTTAATTTTCCATAGTAACGCGCTTAAACCCACATTTTTTTTCATTTATTACATAGAGCAAACATTATCCAATGGCAATTTCAGATCAAAATTCATCCAAGTACGCGTCAGACTCATCGATCCACCATCGTTTACAGATAATAAATGAAAAATATTGTAAGTTTGATGATGATTTTTTTGTTTAATTCAGGACAAAGCCGATTAAAAAATGTTCGGTTAAAAGAAAAAATAACTACGCATGAGAAATATACCATGGGAAACAAAAGCATCCAGCGACATGAAGGACAGAAATTCTTTTTTTTTTCTTTCTAATATAATGCATAACATTTTCTATGTCTGAATTTCTTTATTGTCCCATGGGACAATTGTCTACAAGATAAAAGCGTTGGTTCATGAGTTTCGTAGTGTAGTAATTATGGCTTCAATCCTTGCGCTGCATAGTAGACACAGACTCAATGGAAACAATAACTGGGCAGTGTTTAAAAAAACAAAACAAGACGACATGTCTCTAGGCACGGGCAGTGGAACAAGAACAATAGATGAAATAAAGGGTTCAGTTTAAAATTCCCTGAACATTATCCGGATCGAAAGACACAATGACCAAAACATCGTGATAAAAACAAAGATGAGGACATTTAGTTTGGCATAGTTTTATAAAATACTAGCAGTAGAACCCGGCGTTGCCCGGGGATGTAATAGATCAAGTATCGACCATCATAAAGACTGAAAAATAAAATTGACAAAGATTATTGTTTAAGGTTGACGGACACGCATGTCTTAATTAGATTTTTTTTTTTTTTTTTACGAATTGGTCAAACCCAAACTCAAACAAAAACATTGTTTTCAATCGTTATGAGTCTACCGATTGAATAGCATTTTATTATAAACAATTGTCTTGTAAATAGAATTTTTAAAGCATTCTGAATGTAAAAATAAAGAAAAAGTGTGCAAGACAATAAGAAACACTACCTGCCAAAAAAAGTGAAGTTTTGTTGAAATCGGTTGAAAAATGTAGGAAATCCGATCCCATATATAAACGAACACACACTCAAACAACCTGGGTTTTATAATAAGTATAACTCGATATGAGTTGTCCCCCTTTCCTCCTCGCGATGCCTCTTAATCGTGTTTTCAAATTGATTTCGTGCAAAAACAATTGTTTTTCCAATTTTTGGCGCTGTCAGAACCACCGCAAGGTAATTTTACGTAGTCCTGTGAAGTTTTGTTGAAATCGGTTGAAAAATGTAGGAAATCCGATCCAATATATAAACGCGGGCGCGCGCACACACACACACACACACACACGCACACACACACACAAAACTTGGGTTTTATAATAAGTAAGATAAATACATGGCTTGCCAAAAAAATTATTTCCAAAAACCGTAATGCTCTAATGATAGTTACAGAGCTATATAACAAAACACGGCATTCGAATTTTGATGAATAGAGCGCGTGACAGTATCAGGCCGGAGATAAGACAAGAACAGTGTGGGTTACGTCAAAGACATTGAATTGGTTGATTTATTTATTTGTTTAAAGGCATATTAACATCTTATGGGTCATTTAATGCCAAAATTTAATTTTCTTTGGAGCTTTGAAGTAATAAAAATATGATATGTTCTGCTTTCACAACTGAATACATGGTAATTGATACTCAGCTTTTGTGCATATACATATTTGTGTGAACATAATTACTAGAGGTAGTAACAACCATACATGCAAGAAGATTATTAAGGGGGGGAAAGGCAGCTATTCACATGCTAGACAGGTGAAGACAGACATTGGTCAAGTCTGCATCCATTTGTGCCACCACTTTTATGAACAAAAAGTATAAGGGGAGATAATGATACCTTCTTATGTGGAGTCCTGATTTTATAGATGACACTTTTAAAATCAGGACTTAAATTCTAAACCAATTAATGGAGGGAGGAAAAAGTATTTTAAACTAAACTCATTAAAATGTGCTGAAATGTAACATCCTATCAAAATATGATTATAAAAAAATACAAGCTTAGTTTCGGTTGAAATTAATTCTTGATTTACTCTTAAAATGAGAACTCCTTGTTTTTACTCATATCATTTTATTAAAAAAATTACAAAGCAATCTTTTTTTTTTATTGTTTTAGTCCAATTTATGTAAATAAATGCAAAATGGTTGTTGTTCTTGTCTTGACTTTTTTTTTTTACAATAAAAAGAAAAAGGAGGATAATACACATTGCTTCTCAGTTCTTTCAACTTGCAAATACACAAGAGAATCATAAAAAAAAAATTACAATTTTAAACATCAAGAGTCACAAAACATCAGACAAAATTGTTTAAAAATATTTTGTTTTTCAAACAAGTTACTTTATAAATCAAGATTGATTTGTTTGTTTAACAACGTATCAACTCCTTATGGGTCATTTAATGCCAAAATTTAATTTTCTTGGGAGCTTTGAAGTCAGAAAAATATAATTTTATTCCGCTTTCACAATTGAATACATGGTAATTAATACTCAGCTTTTGTGACTATACATGTTTGTGTGGTTTGATTTGTTTTGTTTTACAGCATATCAACCTCAATGGGTTATTTAATGCCGACAAGATTTTTATTGCTGGTAACTTTTTTTAATGTATAGCGGGGAATTATTTTTCAAAAATGTATTGCTGGTAATAATTTTTCTTTAAAAAATTATTGCTAGTAATAATTTTTTTACAAAGTATTTCTTGTATTAAAACCTATTTTTACACATTTATAGTATTTTGATCCCGGTTCGGGGGTTAACTATTTACCCATAGCTGTGACCCTAACAGGTGCTACCACTCCAGGTCAGGGTGAACCTGGAAACAACAGCAATTAAGAGGTGGTTCCACGCTCCTCAAAACCACCTAATCAGAAGCATTGCTGTTGGACGTAGTTTATCGTCTTACCAGGACGGATACATGTTTGTGTGAACAGGATTACTAAAGGTGATCTGTATGTGTGTTTAATGTTGTAGTTTTGTCGAAGTTATATTTTGAAATATAGTATAATTTCTTTAAGAAATTGTTGGATATTATATGGATTAATGCCATGAAAGAGTTCTTTCATATTGGTTGTTTGATTTTGTTTGTTTTTTTTGTTTTTTTTTTGTTTTTTGGCGGGAGTTACTACCGAAATCTAAATATTTTGTACGTAATTTTATGCTTTCAGGGTAAAGGTATATTTTTAGAGATATATTTTATAGATCATAAAATGTATTGTTGATAATTTTACTATAAAAACGTATTATTGATTTTTACTTGGGGATTCACTATTTGCCCATAGCTGGGACCTTAACAGGTGCTACCACCCCGGGTCGGGGGTGAACATGGGAACAAATCAGAGACACCAAAATGAAACAAGTACAAAAATTTAAATATCTTTTATATTTAAGTGTTTTAATGGAAGACGGAAAGTGTGACGCCGAAATCCGAAAACGCATTAGGATAGCCAAAGATGCCTTCCAAAAGCTAAGCAAAGTATTAAGAAACAGAAGAATTTAGAAACAAAGAATAAGTCAGTCAGTTATGTGCCATGCATGATACACGCTTAGGCGATCATGTATCTTACGATACATGACTGACAAGGCAAATTTTTCCCGCAGCAGGTTGCCATTTCTTTTTGCGGTAGACCAGTTGTCATCCAAGGCTATAGAACCCGGTCTGTCCTGCTATTTACCCATAGCTGTGGGAGGAGAAGAGGATTCATACCTTTCCCAAGGGTATTAGCACGTAAGTGAATGTAATAGATTCGACTGGAAAGTCAGTCAGTCATTTATGTGCCATGAGTAATACACGCTTAGGCGATCATGTATCTTTCGATACATGACTGACGAGGCAGATTTTTCCCGTAGTAGGTTGCCATTTCTTTCTGCGGTAGACTAGTTGTAATCCAAGGCTATAGAATACGGTCTGTCCTGCTATTTACCCATAGCGAGAGTGGGGAGAAGAGGATGCATACCTTTCCCAAGGGTATAGCACATAAGTGAATGTAATGGATTCGACTGGAATTCGAACTCGGCTCTCCGATTCCTCAATCCGAGCCGCTTTCCACCGTACTTAAGTACTGAACTGTTTGTTACGTGATATCTACCCTGATTCATTTTAGATGTTCAATGCTTGTAAGATATTTGATGAAGCTTGATGCAATACAATTTTCATGAGAATTTAAAAAATCTGGACGTATAGAATAATCTGTAATTCCAACATTTCCAGCTTTTGCAATAAATTCTATAATTTCATGAGATAAAATAATCATTCTATTTGTATTTGCTTGCATACTTTTTTGAAATCATGAAAATGTTTTCTGATTTTATTAGGTTGTTTACTCTTTAAATGCTCTAAAAGCCTTGATGGCGTCATAACTTCATTTGAAAATGCACAGTTGCATATATAATACCCATAGGCTATCTTTAATCAAGCGGCCTTTTCCGGAAGCCAATATGAGAAGCAATCTTTCAGACAGTGCCTACATTTGATATTTTTAATTTAATTTTTTTTAAATATGGAAAAGGTGCAAAAATATATTTAAAATTTACTGCTTTCTTCTTTTGTTTCGACTTGTTATATTTAATCTTATTAATTACTACTAATGATTCATGAAGAAATGGAAAAATATATGCGGCAGCTAAATGGTTGTGGTGTATAACCTTATTGCGGGTGTTCTGCTGATGCGTTGGCCTTGTCTAAATGTCATCTTTATATATATATATATATATATATATATATATATATATATATATATAAAATTTCTCAGAGTTAACCTGTAGAAAAGACAATATTTATAAATATAAAAGACAATAGGAAAACTGTAGTAGTTGCTGGCGCGTTTCGTCCAATTTAGAGGACGCTATTTTCTGAAGCAAGCATTTATAAAATGAATTGCCAAAACTGTTCCTCCCAATATATTGAAGAAAAAAGTAGAAATTTTAAAAAAAAACGCATTTATGACTACAAAAGAGACCTCACAAAAAACAACTTAGCTAATGCACTAGTCATACATAGAAATAAATTCAACCACAATTTTGATTTTAAAAATTCTATACTCATAAAAAAAGAAAATAACTCACTCAGAAGGAAAATTCTAGAGAGTGCCGCCACAGAATATTACCCAAATATTAATCTACGCCCAGGTTTTTCCCTATTTCACCTTTAACAAAATTACTGCTCTCCCAAACAAACGTACATAACAATATCGTAAAATCAAAAGAAAATTGTTGAATCCCTCAACACAGCAATAATAACAATATCTCCACACGTGACAATAACTGACGTAATTTTCAGTTAACAGGATGAAAATAGCGTCCTCTAAATTCTTCCAGTTGCTAAGGACATTTTGTTTTTGTTATTATTAGTTACTTTGTTTAAATAAATTCATTTCGTTTTTTGCTTTGAGAAAATCCACATTGGACGAAACGCGTCGGCTACTACTACAGTTTTCCTATTGTCTTTTATACTTTATGTCCTTTTTAATACTACCCATATTTTAAACATCTGAATAGCTATTCGTTGTCAAGCTTTTTGAATTTTCCTATACTTGTATTTTGATTGGTCCATCTAGCTTTTGTAACAACGTTTTCCCCTTGTGAAGGATTGTTAATTAATTTGAAACTTTTAAAACCATTTATTTTACATTCAACATCATAACTTGATAAGACACCGAGGGTGTTGAAACAAAATGGCTATTTTTGTAGTGATTTTATAACATATTTATGTTATAATTTTTTTTTAAATAAATAATTATATATATATATATATATATATATGTGTGTGTGTGTGTGTGTGTGTGTGTGTGTGTGTGTGTGTGTGTGTATTGGGTGCGAGTAGAGTGCGTCATCAGACCACAACGGGATTATAAAATTACAAACAAAATCATATATGAGATACAAACCTAGAGAAAAACGATAAAATGCTTTAGTATACATTTCAATGAAATTATTGTATATTTTAATAATCATATATGTATATAGGAATAAAGACGTTTTGCTTATCTGTTGGTGGCAACGATGTTTTATCAGAGAACTGTCCAGGAAGTCTGCCACCTCCGGCGGTTGAAAAAACGAAGAGGAAGTTTTGCTTTTTGTTTCATTTTGCGGTAAAACGCTTGTTCTGATGCATTATGGGAGTATTCTATATTTTATTTAACTATTTTTTTAATTATAATCAAAGTTTTTCTTTCTTTATTGTGAATTGCCACTCTTATCTTTATTTTAAAGTATTTTTATTCCTTATTTTTTAATTTTTCTTTTATTATTATTTGGGTTCCAGACTACTACATCAGTCTAGTAATAAGGCTCGACGGTTATTTAGTAATTTATTTGCTGTTATCACTACAACCTAATCGACTGTAAGAATCAAACGATATCATTTTTAAGTGGGAAATAAATCCTTTAATTTTTCCCACTATTGATAGAGTAATGTCCATTAGGAAAGATAATATGTTTTGCAAAGTTTACGTGTTTTTCATCAAACCAACATATCAAACTCTAACAAATGGATGATCCAGTTGTTCTGATTTCCAAAAATTTTATAAGCAAGATTACTTTATACAGTTTGCAACTAAAAGAGACATTTGCCATAATAATTGCTCTATTGTTCTAAATATTCAATGGAAAATCTTGTAAAATCATTTCATATGTATTTATTTGTACACTATTTTTGAAAGAAAGGAGCGGCATTTATTGTCAAAAATTATTCTTTGAATTTTTGAAATCATAAAAAAGTTTCTCTATTTTATCAGTATATTTACTCTTTAAATGCTCTAAAGGCTTTGGTGACATCATAACTTCGTTTGAAAATGAGCAGTTACATAAAATACCCAGAGGCTATTTTTAATCAAGTGGGCTTTTCAGAAAGTCATAAAATAAATACTCCTTCAGATAGTGACAGCATTTTTTTATTATTTTTCAATGGTTATGAGTAACAATGAAGGGATAACAAAAATACTGCTAGGTTCACCTCTTACAAAGTTAATTCAATTATAAATGCAATAAGTACTTTCAAATACTTACTTTAACGATTAATTTCTATTTTTGTTATCATGTGATTTCATAATAAACTAGAGTAAATAATAAAAATAGTTTTAGGATGACTTACACATATTTGCATAATAAAATAATTTTAATAATTAAAACCATCTATTATCCTCTGATTAACTTTAGAAAATAAATCTGAAACTGAATAGTCAGTTCTTTCAAAGACAATGGATTTGCACATAATTTTTAAGAGCGTAATCTGAGAGACCTCCATTTATTTTCCTTAACTTGAACATATTATTGAAATGCTTCTGTAAACTGGTTTTAAATAAGAATTGCATTTCTTGCCATTATAACTGTAAAAGTTGGTTAGACTTGCTGTGAGTTTTAATTTTATTAACTATTTTGATAACTATTGTTGAGGACTCATAGCAGTTGAGTGATTTTGGTGTAGGACCCAATGGACTGTAAGAATCAAAGGATATCAATTTTTTAAGTGGGAAATAAAACCCCTTCTGCTTAATATGCATTATACAAGGAGAAACATCTTATATGCAGGACAGAATACTAAGTCTGCAATATCTAAAAACACTAAAAATGGATGATCCAGTTGTTCAGATTTCCAAAGATTTTTAAAACATTTTACTTCGTACAGATTTGTAAATAAAAGAAACATTTGACATAAGAAGTGTTCTATTGATTAACTTCAAAAGAAATTACATCTGAAATTGACTGTTCAGTTCTTTCAAAGACAATGGATTTCCACATCATTTTTAAGAACTTGATCTGGGAGATATTTATTTTCCTTAACTTGAACATGTTATTGAAATGTTTCTGTAAACTGGTTTTAAATAAGAATTACATTTCTTGCCATTATAACTGTAAGAGTTGGTTAGACTTGCTGTGAGTTTTAATTTTATTAACTATTTTGATAACTATTGTTGAGGATTCATGAAGAAATTAGCAAATACTTTTGGCAGCTGAGTGATTTTGGTGTAGGACCCAATGGACTATAGGAATCAAAGGATATCAATTTTTTTAAGCGGTAAATAAATCCATTACGCTTTGGCATTATAGAAAGAGAAACATTTTATATGCAGGAAAGAATACTAAGTTAACAAAATATCTAAAAACACTATAAACGGATGAATCAGTTGTTCTGATTTCCAAAGATTTTACAAATAAGATCATTTTATACAGCGACCTTTTGCAATAAGAATAGTTCTATTGTTCTAAATGAAAATAGCCCTTCCATATAATACTCGGAAACTGTATTCAGCTTTCAGAAAGTCATAAGAGAAAGACTCCTTCTAATCGTGTCTCTATTTCTTTTTTTTTTTTTCCTTTTTTTTTCAGCAATGTTAATCAATGTTGAAAAGATCTGAAAAAAAAAGAAACAATACTGTTTGTTCACTTTTAACATAGGCCTGTAGAGGACCGTGTCGATTTGCGTGTTGTTGAATTCAAGACACGTGCTGTTTACTCCTGCTAAAAGGTCCAACTACAAGAACAATGTCAGACACAAGTTAAGTCCAACCGAAGATAAAAAGAAAACAAACAAGACTGATATAAATATATCAACAAATATATGTATTAAACAACAAATTTAAAAATGACAAAGATATTAACATTTGTGTTTGCGTGTGGATGTAAAGAGTTTGTATTTTGGTGAATGTTCATACGTACGTGTATGTGTGTTTAATGGCGTTTTCACACCACAAGTGGGCGAAAACGCAGATCTCTACGAGCGATCACATTTTTAAATGTGTCCACTGAAGTGCAAAGTAGAAAAGAGAACGAGGCAAGAAGTTGCCCAGTATTTATAGTGTAGGGAGAGTGGCCCGCCCCTAGTGAACAATTAGGGAATTAAGGAGATAACTCCGACAGGCCATTCAATTATAAGTTCATAAGTATCTTTAAAATAATTGTTTTAATTATTTATTTTATTTCCGTTTCTGTTATCGTGGAATTTCGTAATAGATTCTTTTCAGCCGATAACTGGAGCTTCAAAATTCTTTTTGAATTTTTGGGGAAATAATCAATAGCAGAAGTTGACAACCTACGGCACGCGTGCCACACGTGGCGCGCCAAGCAATTTCCAATGGCATGCAGCCGCAAATGATATTACATAGTCCGAACCAATAACTACTAAAACACAAAGAAGATATTTAGCTGTTTCAACTAATATATACTAAAGTATATATACTATATATTACTATATAGGACATACTGTAGAACAGGTATATTGACCTTGACTTGTATAAAAATACGTATGCTGTTGGCACACTGAATGATTTTAAAACCCTAAGTCGGCACATAGTTAGCGAGAGGTTGTCGACCCCTGGTTTATAGGATATAAACTCCTATATTTTACGCCGAATAAGTGGTGCACGAACAAGTTAAGAGAAGCTTTTTACAATTCTGTACAAACACGACTCCAAAATTAAATAAGTGATTACTGGAACTTGGTTGGATATGACAAGTCACGTGATTTACTCTTTACTACGTCCGTGCGGTTGAACTCCAAATGACCTGGAAATAGGTCAGGGCTCGAGTTACCGAGTACATTCCCGCGCAAAACTCAGATAGGATTCGTGAGCCCAGCACCGGCTGTCATATAGCGATAAGTCAGTCAGCAACAGTCAGGGACCAGATCTGCAACGACACAGTGAAGGACAGTCAGCGAAAGAGAGCGAACCAGACCAACCTCGATCAACAACTTAGACACACGCCATGATAACGCATCAGTCAGTGATGATTTTTCTACATACAAAGCCGCGACGAAAGTAAGTCCTATATCCCCTCTTCTTGTTCCCTATCTCATGCAATCAGCCAGCAGTCTTTCACGGTAACTGCTCCGACGAGCTACATTCGCTGGTTCCCAAATTGCATGCATTTAAGCGTGCTACTAGGTTGGCATCTCAGTCCCACCCTTTCACTGTCGAAACGGTTAAATGTAGTCGTCTCTTCTACTCCAATAGTTTCATGTCTCACACTTCCTGTTTGTGGAACTCCCTCATACTTGATTCCATGATAGGTATAATCTTCACTTATCCAAATGCAATGTCAATCGACATCTTAAGATACCTTGATATAATCCCCCAGCCTTCTCTCCATCCTTTCCTCTTTACTCTAGCTCCCACTCTCTGTAACCTCTGGCGTGCTAGTGTCACTCCCACCTTGATTGGTATGAAAAAGCTTAAAAAAAGAAATGTCACACACGTTTCATGAGCGTGACTCATTTGCAACAAATCATTTCGAACACTCAAACTATTGGTCTCTTCATAGCCACAACAAAGAACATTGATTTTTAATATATAAATACATGTATGTGACTGTATAAATACATGTATCTGACTGTATAAATATATGTATCTGACTGTATAAATGTTACTGTTATATTTAGTTTGGTCTTCTTCCTTTATTGCGAATATCATTTCTTCGCGTTGTTTATAAAATTGTGTTTTATTTGTAGACACGACACTGGAATTTAATTTTTTTTTCTCCTAAAATCCGAGTAGACTGACCCCACACAGTACTTCGAGTTTCTTATTTCTAAAATATCAATTTTTAAATCTGTTATATATTAATTGACTTTAAACACAGTTGTGACACTATTTAGCTATGGTAATTGGCTAACTAATAAACCATAGAAATTAAAAAACAGGAAAGACTTAAGGCGAGTAAGAGCTATATCGAAAGATAGACTGAGCGACGTTAAAAAAAATTTATTTTATTCATGAAGAAACATACTTTTCGCATGAGACAGAAAATCCGTAAGAAAAAACGAGATATGAGATTCTGTCAAAACTGATTAATGTCATGGTAAGGGAATGACGCGCCAAGAGAAACAGAATTCAGAAAGAAAAACAAAGCCGGTCGACACATGGCGGTCATAAAAAAATTCGGACGACCGCGATACAGGCAGAGAGAATCGATATTAGTTATCTTTCAGAGATATCATTTAATTTTGATTCCTGGGTCAAACGAAGGGAAATCATCTGCTATGTGTTAGAATTCTGGCATGAGGAAGAAAATCGTAGAGAAAATTATTAATATTGCTTTTTTCAAACTCTTGATGTCAGACACAGTGTCGTCGAAAATGGGCAGCTGGTGATAAGAGGATTTTAAGGCATGACAAAAATAAAGAATTTGATTCTCAGGAAAAAAACACGGACCTCCCAGTTAAAAGTTGACTTAGAAGAGAAGCCAGCTGTCGGGTTTTGACAGTGATTGATGAGTCGGTAGAGAGACCTGACTAAGTGAATTTTGGTTTTGATAAGAATTATTTGGCAATCTGGGGTTTGTGAAAGAAAATGTTTTGGCCGATGGAAAAAAGAAAAAATATGATTTTGTAAACAAAATTCTGGATAATAATTTTAAGAGGGCCAGTTTAGCCACACCAACACTGCCGAGAGATCATTGGTCAAGTGGTAGCATGGGTGATAGGCGGAGGTGAATGTATGAGAAAGGTGGAGAAGTTGTTAACACCCACTGAGGGGATTGGTATGAGATACCAATGTGAGAGAGGAAGAGTCTAGGAGGATAACTTTCCTCCGACCTTCCCTCACGGACGAGGGAGAAACCCCCGAAATGGAAAGTGATTAATCTTCCAAAAATGGGATGTAATTAATTTTCCTGGCCTAAGAACAAAGAGAATTCTTGTTGGGAATCGAGAATTATCGAGGAACCCAAACCACGTCAGGCCCCACACCGCGTTTTGGTCGGTACCCATATAAACGAACGTCCTCGGGCAGTTTGGCAGCTGATTCGTAGTTGGAGTTGGAGTTCAGTTCCGGACAGAGTCAGAGTGTTGCCTCGCAGTAGCTGACCGAAAAATTCCACGTCCTTTCGACTTCGACTTTCTACAAAAAGCAAGTTATGTTGACGAACGACTTAAGATACCAAAACTCGCTTAAGAAACGCAAAAGTGTCACAAATCCATAGAAAAGGGCTGGGAGAGAAACACACTCCTGTATATAACAGACGGATAAAGATAATTTGTTATTTCTCAACATATTTGAACCCCTTGAGTTTTATTGCTTCTTTTACTTACGTTTGTGCGATATCACCTTTACCCCGGATTCAGCTTGCACTACGGCCCGACGCCTGATTGATTTCGTCTACCTAAGATCAAAGTCACAACGTGGGTAGATTAGACTTGAGATCAAAGTAGTTACTTCGGTAACCAGACGTTGGAAGTGAGCTGGGAACGACAAAGCTGGTATCGAACCGGGAACGACCAGATCGACCGGGACACAGGCTGGTGGCAGCGACAAGGAGTCAACCCCAAACGCTGGTGGAAGAAACCTTAGAGCTTCGCACCGCAATTGGGAGTTGACCACGGGCCGACAGCGCAGTGTCACATATTGGCGTCGCGACCAGAGGACGTCATATATTGCCGCTGCGACCACCAGAGGGTATCACACAGTAATTTCTCGAGATTGCATTTGGTTTTAAAGTACTTCAACATGACACATAATTTGATGAAAAAGCTCTAATCAATACATGGAATTATCATCATTCGGGTATTGTAAAATTCTTATTGCTTCTGTAGTGGTTTGATCTGCAATTGATGTTGACTAAAGTTCAGTAAGGCAGCTTTTTATACACATATTGGCGTATCTTGCCACTTGATTTCCTCACTCGAAGCCATTTCAAACACTCGAACTATTGGTCTCTTCATAGTTTTCTAAATACAACACCATGGTGAAAGTAAGTCTTGTCTTCTTCTCACTTTGTTCACTGGGTTTTGAAATTCTGCTATCCCATTCAGTCATACACAGGTTTCATTAGTGTGTGCCACACACACACACACACACACACACACACACACACACACACACACACACAAGGATCATACCACTTGATTTTCTCACTATAAACAAAAACACTTTGAAACTTCACAGACTCACTTGCAACAAATCATTTCGAACAATCAAACTATTCGTCTCTTCGTGGCCAAAACAAGGAACATTGATTTTTAATATGTAAATACATGTATCTGTAGTGGACCGTGGCGGTGAAGGTATAAAGAACACACGTGGGTTAAAATTTCCTGATAGCCGGTCCAGCTACCTGAGAATGTTGGACTTTAATTAAGTTCAAAGAAGACAAAGAAAACAAACAAGACCGATAATTATATACAAACAAATATAAGTATTAACAACAAGTTACAAGCACATGGGCAGTTACATTGAGTTTGTGTGGTGAATATTATGTGCGTGTATTGTGGTGAGTGTTCGTACGTAGATGTATTGATATTGTTCTTAGCGTGTTCCCAGAATTTGGGAAACGCTGTATTGGTGAGAGCTCACATATTGATAGTAGCTGAAATGAAGAGAAAAGAATTATCCCACCTCATCAACGTGAGGTGGTATAAGGCCTAAGGGAAAAGAGCGATCGAGGCGAAGGGTCACCCAGTATTTATAGCCAGGGGAGAGAGACCCCCTGGTGAAGGATTAAGGAACTGAGGAGGAGCTAACTCCGACATATCTGACTGTTAAAAATATAAATGCATGTATCTGACTGTATAAATGCATGTATCAGACTGTATAAATACATGTATCTGACTGTATAATTGTTACTATCATATTTAGCTTGATCTTCCTTTTCTGAGATCATTTCTTGGCGTTGTATAAAAAGTCGTGTTGTATTTGTTGTAAACATGTCACTCGGGTTTTATTTTTCCACCTAAAATCCAGGTAGACCGACCCACAAAGTTTTTTATGATGATGTTTCCAGTTTAAATGCTTCAAAAGTCTTGATGTCTGATTAGCTTCAAATGAAAAATGAACTGTTACATACAATACACATAGGTTGTCTGCCAACAAATGCGTTTTCAACAAAGCCATAAGGCAAATACTCCTCCAGATAATGTCTACACTTCTCAGTAGCCAGGGGAAGGATTTGAAAATAAACTAAACAAATATGGTGTAAAGGCTTAGTTATACTGTTAGTAATTAAGGCGTAACTCCACCCATAAAGTGATATTTCATCAGAGGCTATTTTTAGGACAAAATATCAATAGTCGTTGTGTTGTTAAACAGACGCTAAAACCTGTTATAAAGTAGGTATATTTAATAATTCGCCGAAAAAAAACAGCACATCATGATGAAAAAAGGTCCCAAACTTAATAAAGACTAAGTTTTATCGTGAAAAAGTTTACGTTATTAATAAGAGGAAAGACCAAAATATTTTAATTAATTTTTTTAATTTTTTATTCCTTACTAGCACGTCTGAAATCTTGATTTTTTTTTTTACGTCAGCGGTCGTGTAATATTTAGCATTAGTTTTTTAGCTCTTTTTTCAGTTGAAAAACACATTAATTTGGAAATTCTTGCAAAAATAAAATAATTGTCGGATTAAATTATTTTCGAAATTTTTTTTCTAGAAAGTCATAGTAAAAATATTTTTTTTACATCTGTTACACCTACTTTGCGTAATTTTATGAAAATTTTCTGCAGTAGACCAGTTGCCATCCAAGGCTATAGAACTCAGTCTGGGGGGAGAAGTAGAGAATTAGTACCTTTTCCCAAGGTAAGTGAATGTAATGGATTCAACTGGTAAGTCGGTCAGTCAGTTACGTGCCATGCGTGATACACGCTTAGGCGATCATGTATCTTTCGATACATGACTGACGAGGCAACCTACCCGCGGTAGGTTGCCATCCAAGTCTATAGAACCTGGCCTAGCTGGGGGAGAATAAGAGAATTCACACTTTTCCCAATTGAAGTGAATATAATGGATTCGACTGAGATTCGAACTCGGCTCTCCGATTCATCAATCCTCGCCGCTAACCATTACTAAATAATAATAAAAAAAATATATATCCGTACTGCTCGCAATTAATCAACCAGCATCACAATGTCCTTCGCCAAAAGAAAGAAAAAAAAAAAAAACACCGACAGAGTTACTTAAGCTGATACGTAAAAGTGCTCAGTACCCACGTAGAGCAATAGTAGAATAGCTAAAGAGCCAGAACCTATCTACTGAGGTTTCACCCACCGGATCATCAGGGTAATTCTGAGTCTACCTAGATTCTGGCATTAATATTAATTCGAGAATTAACAGAATTAACAAAAAAAATCACTTAACATAGTTACATAGACGCAACTACGAAACTGAGTTAAATGAAAAACATTTTTTATTAATTCTCTCTCTCTCTTTCTCTCTCTCTCTCTCTCTCTCTCTATATATATATATATATATATATATATATATATATGAATAAAAATGACAATAGGAAAAGTGGTAATTGCTGATGCGTTTCGTCCAATGTGGACTTTATCAAAAGCAAAATACGAAATTAATTTAATTGAACAAGGTAACTAATAAAAACATTGGACGAAACGCGTCAGCAATTACTAGTTTTCCTATTGTCATTTTTATTCATAAATATTGTCTTCTCCACTGGTTAAATCGAGAAATTTTCATCTATATATATATATATATATATATATATATATATATATATATATATAGATAGATAGATAGATAGATAGATAGATAGCCACTATTTCCGGTCAGGCAACGCCTTGTCTTGACAAATTGGAAATGCTTCAAATATTTCCCTTGTGAAATATCAAACCGATTGGTCACCAAATGTAGCTGTAAGGAGTTATACGACAGAAAGAGCAAATGCTTTGAGCTAATCTGAAAAGAAGAAAGTCAATATCCGTGTTAAAGGAAGAAAAAGTTCCTGTGCATAATCAGAACGTAAATACTGTTTGTGAATGAAAGCTGAAACTTTCTTGAGTCTATTGCAAGGGATTGGGGCCAGGAAAGAAAAGCTTTACATTTTTTAAATTCTCACTTAGTTTCTGCTATCGACCCTAGGGGCGGACATAGCTAATATATTTTTGTTTCCTTTCTTCTTCTCAAATTAAAAAGTCGATTAATGTCGTCCACCAATTGACTTTAATCGCCAGGAAAATAAGAACAAATTCCATTCTGATTTGTATTCTTTGCAAACCACAAATTGGTGAATGCAAAAATAATCTTCACTCTAAATCTTTCGCTGACATACTTTGTTTGCGTGTTAGTGATTTAAACGGAGTGTAGTACGGATTGTTGCCGCTTTTTGAGCAGTAATCAAAAATATAGTTTCCACCGTCTTCTTCGAATTATTTTCTATAAAATTGTTGGTTGGTTTGTTTAACGTCATATCTACTCCTTTTAATGCCGAAATTTAATTTTATTGGAAGCTTTGGTAATTTTAAAAAAAAATGTTTTGCTGAAATTTTTTTTTCTATGAAAATATATTGCTGGTAGTTTAACTATAAAAATCTATTTTTATACTTTCATAATGTATGGATAGCGACTCGGATTGAGGAATCGGAGAGCCGAGTTCGAATTCCAGTTGAATACATTATATTCATATACGTGCTAAGACCCTTGGGAAAGGTATGAATCCTCCTCTTCTCCCACCAGGTATGGGTAAATAGAAGGACAAACGGGGTTCTATAGCCTTGGATGGCAGCTGGTCTATCGCAGAAAGAAATGGCAACCTATTGCGGGAAAAAATCTGCCTCGTCAGTCATGTATTGAATGATCGCTTAAGCGTGTATCACGCATGGCACATAATTGACTGACTGACTTTCCAGTTGAATCCATTACATTCACTTACCTTGGGAAAAGGTATGAATCCTCTACTTCTCCCCCCCTCCTAGCTATGGGTAAATAGCAGGACAGACCGAGTTCTATAGCCTTGGATGGCAACTGGTCTACCGCAGAAAGAAATGGCAAACTACCGCGGGAAAAAAATCTGCCTCGTCAGTCATGTATCGAAAGATCGCCTAAGATTGTATCACTGAATGTTTTGACTCCAGGTTGAGGGTTAACTATTTGCTCATAGCCGATACCCTAACAGGTGCTACCACCCCGGGTTAGACTGGACCTGGGAACAGCAGCAATCAAGAGGTAGTTCCAAATTCCTCAAAAGATACCGGTCAGAGGTCTTGGTGCGGGTTGCAGTATATTATCATACCCAGGACGACCTAGAAGATTGAGTAAATCCCATGTTAGAATAATTTAGTATGGTCAAAACCTCCAGAATGTACCATATATATTATACATAGACCAGTAATTTATAAAGAAGAAATGGATTCTTTATTTATTAATCCGACAGGTTTTATCGCTTTACACTTTATTTTTAGGGGATATCCATGTTTGAGTAGACGTTCCGTTTTTGTTTTTGTTTTTGTTTATTTTGTTTTGTTTTTTAAACAGTATATTTATTTATTTTTGTCTACCGGTCTGAACATTCGAGAATGACATGGCCGAGTCAGTCCAAAGCACGTCAGATCTAATGACGGTTTCTCCTGCAAAGTAGAGACACGGGTTCGAATCCTGCCGGAGGGTGCTTCTTTTTCTTTAATAAGATTTCTCGAATATTCAGGCCAGCAGATGAAAATAAATAAATATACAGTTTAAAAAATAAACGGAGCATCTACTCAAATATGTGTATCCACTAAAAATAACGTTTAAATTGATTATATATATATATATATATATATATATATATATATATATATATATATATAAGTAACGAAAATCTTGATAATCCGTATGGATAATCCCAAGGAGGATGAAATTCTGAGTGCTCAATGTTAAGTCAGAGCGTATAATCTAATTTAAAGAAAAAACAAATCACTTTAATGCTCCATTGTAATAATTTATTTCACCAGAGAATTCTATTTTTCTCTGGATCTTCAGACTCCACTTTCAAAGGTGAAACGGAAAATGAATTCATTTTTCTGAAGATCCGGAGAAAAATAAAATTCTCCGGTGAAATAAATTATTACAATGGAGCCTTAAAGTGGTCTGTTTTTCTTTAAATTATATATATATATATATATATATATATATATATATATATATATATGTGTGTGTGTGTGTGTGTGTGTGTGTGTGTGTGTATTTTTCTTTTGACTTATTATTTTTAATCGTTACCCGTGTTTGAGTAGAACGATCCTTTTTTTTAAAAAAAAAAAACAGTGGGAATTACATCTGCTGGCCTGAAAAAATACTATACATTGATTTTCGCTCAATTTACATCCATTCTTCAAGAGATTTGATTGTAAATTTTCTTTTAATTTCACATTCAAATCCCCTGAAGAGTGGGTGTAATTTCCGCGAAACTCAAAACAGAGAACATTTAATATCATTAAATGTCGAACTTTTTAATTACAAAGATTGCTTACCTTAAACACATTATTTACATGTTCGGACTATCGCCCTCATCTTTGTTGCCATATTTATCACAACGTTTCGGCCGTTGTACGCTCCGGCTCTTCTTCAGGTGGTTGGAATGTTGAACTGAACTCTTTATTTCGCTCTAATTTCTCGTGCCATGGCTAATGGATGTCAGTTATCAGTTATCTCCTGTTAATTCCCCTCTCCAAGTTCTCCACTGCCTTAACCAGGTATTGGACTATTTGGGTCCTGTCACTGGATCTAAGTAACGCCTTTATCCATTGTGCCATGTGTCCTTGAGAGATAACTTATAACTGACATCCACTAAACATTACTTTAAAAAAACAGTTGAAAAAAAAAACAACACTTGTTATCGCTTTTCGACTGAAGTGCGCAGTAATTTAGACAAGTATGATCAGTTAAGAGCAGTAAAAATGTCGTTAATTAGGCTTCCGCGCGCAAAATGTTCCGCAGTAAATGTAGTTAAACAAAGCCAGTAATGGCCGACGGCTGAACACGACTGAGTCCGAAACTTTATTGTCGATAACTCCAAAACGGTTGGTTTTATCAAAATGTAATTCTTATTTCGAGTTCAGCATGTACATTTACACGCAAATATGAAGATTTGGGAAAATTTTAATAGATATTTAACGCGGGGCTTAAAAAGCAAGTTTATCATTTTTTTTCTCTTTAAACTGTCATTGCCCTTGATATTTTCTCTTTAATCTGTCACTGACCCCCGCCCCACTTTGAGAAAACGAATCTTTTGATGATCTTCATTTTTATTTTATTTTATTACCTACTGTGTTTTATCCAGTGGGAGGCATACGGTCATATCATATTGAAACGCCGGTTTTCATGGGATCACCGAAGTTAAGCAACCGAGCCTGGTCAGTACCTAGATGGGAATACCAAGTGTTGTAAACATGTGTGTGTGTGAGTTGTGTAATTGATAATGGCTCGGAATTGAAAACCGGAGAGCCGAGTTCCAATTCCAGTTGAGTTTTTTTTTATATTTACTTACGTGCAAATACCCTTGGGAAAGGTATGAATCCACCTCTTCTCCCTCCAGCTATGGGTTAATTAGTAGAACTTGTATCAGTAAATCAGTATTATCTCCAAAAAATTCTTACAATCTAAAAATATTTTCTGGCTTTAAATAACCTGCAAAAGGTTGATAAACCGTGAAAAAACAAATCAATTTATCCAATCAGAAGTTTTAGGAACAAAGTCTTTAGCGTTTTTTTTTTTTTTTTAATTTCAAAGACAAATTTCAACCACATACGTGCCATGTTGTTCCACTACCTTTCGCCATCTTTGAGACAAATTCATGATTCCATATCTCTGAAAACTTGGTACCTTTCTGGTTACTGAACCGGTCTAAGTGGTTTTTACGGGCTTCCATAGAATTGATGTTCTTCTCATTAGGAGAATTTTGCGGGGGTGGGGGTTCGAAATAAGTGGCGATCCGAATGTGTAAGGTCAGGTGAGAACTGTGGATGGAGTAGGACACAACGAAAGACTTTTGACAAATTATTGTACCATCCAAGTTTTTTCAACCACCCTCTTTACAATCCATATTTGGTTTCGTTCGGGGCAGAGCAATAGTTATTTTAAAATATCACACACTCTTAATACTATTGATAATCTGACCTTCCATTTTTTGTTCCATTGACTTCGCCTTATGTCAGGATAAAGCATATGGCTCAAGCGTAAAGCTATTTACTAACAGCTTAAAACGTATGCTTTATCCTGGAATGGTGGAGGATTTATAATTTGTCTTCCGTTACTGTGTTGCCTTGTTGACAGATAACCGAATTCTTAGACTTATCTTGGATTTCCGTTTTACTTTCCACGGGACAACATCTTAGGCAAAAGTATTTATAACTTTTGTGTGGGTGCCTCCGTCGTTCTGAACTGATGGACAGCGGTTCGCACAGTTTTTCAGGAAAGTCTTGATTTCCCAAATTCCTTGCTACACAAACACGTACAGGTTGCATTTAAAAAATAGCGCATCAGTGAAAGAGCACAAAACAAGCAAAGAGCTCTTCGTAAAACCGGTAAGTGCGATAGAATCACTGTAGATTAGAAGACGGCGATTCATTGGCCACATTTGGAGGCGGAAAAGCTGTAAGCATTCCTGTGGGAGCCTTAAAACGGAAGAGAAGGAGACCGACTAAGTCATATGTGGGTCAGCTTAGAAACGATATTGCTTTGAGGAATGAAAACCATTGAATGTAGGGGGCGGGGACAGAGAAGAACTAAAGAAAGTCATCCACTCTAAGAGAGAAAAGTGTTGTTGGCTCCAAGCATTGTGGTGAGGCGGGGGGGGGGGGAATAAAATCAACCCTTGAAATACTTGTCCAAAGAAACTGTCAATGAAAATAACTCATTTTTTTACCCACAAGGGTGGCGATTTTATAAGCGTAATTTAGATGTGGCACAAGGCCGAAAATATAGGCCACCCAGTGAGGATCGAACTTACTATTCAGTCGTAATTGCTCTAGCGAGACTAGTTTGCTAATTATTACACGACGTCTAAGTGCCCATAATTGTGGTTTCTAAGCGTAGCTTAGATGTGGCGCACCTAGTGAGGATCGAACTCGCTACTCAATTAATCTAACAAAACTAGCTCGTTAACCATTACACTATGTTCAAGAACCTTTTTTACCCACTTGTGTGATTTGATTTCGACTTTTTATTAGATTTCCATAACTCGAAAGTGATTGTTAGAGAAATGTAATAGCATTTAGAGTTTTAAGAAATTTTTAAATTGTTTTAATTTCTCATCCAACTGGGCGGAAAGGAGTTTATGTTTACTTTTTGTTTCTAAAATCTTTATTCAGAGACATTTATTTCTATCTTTTTTGCGGATTAATTTTAGACTATTATGTTTCAAATAAAAACAAAATTTAAATTCCAAGAAGACATTTAGGTACCCTTAAAATCAAGCTGAACTTACGGGCTCGGAAAGACCCACGTAAAACTTGCCTTGTGCCACATCCCGCTCGGGTAATGGGGAATCTCGAGTAAATACAGAGTTATCAGCGCGCTAAGCTGCCTTCTGTCGGAGAGGAACTCAGACGAGTCTCATCTGGGTAGGTAGACAGCCACTCAGTCCCGAGTAAGCGGCGTCTACAGGGAATTTTTGCCCGAGCATACGCGCTCGGAAAGACCCACATTAAAAACTAGCCTTGTGCCGTATCCCGCCTTGTGGGGAGGTTTCGGGTAAATACCCACTTAGCGGTGCGCTAAACTCTTAGAGCTTGTTAGACTATCTGTCTTCGGGCGGAGAGGAACTCAGACGCGGCTATAACTACGGGCTGAGTCTCGTCTGGGGAGGTAGGCAGCACACGACCCCGTGCATTCGGGGGTCTACAGGGAATTTTTGCCCGAGTGTATGCGCTCGGAAAACTCCACATTAAAAACTGGCCTTGTGCCACATCCCACCTTGTTGCCAGGCTCCGGGTAAATACCGAGCTAGCCTTACTACAGAATTCAGTAAGATTACGTCGGCTCCAAGCGACATTATATTTTGTGATTGTGTTATCTTCATTCAATGGAATGAAGACATAACACTATGTCTGTCTGCTGATCTATCTATCTATGTCTGCCTGTCTGGCGATCTATCTATCTATCTAAACAAATGTTTCATAATCCGACTGATTAAGATAGTGTGTCTTCTATCCCTACTACAGAATTCATTATGACTACGTCGGCTCCAAGCGACATTGTATTTCATGATTGTGATATCTTCATTCAATTGAATGAAGACGTAACAGGTTTCTTCAATTTGGTACAGTTCTTTGTGATTCTGTAGAGTCAGTCCATAAAGTTCCAAGAATTGTGGTGTTTGCCAAGACGAATAGTCTTCATTCGCTCAGAGTCATTTTTAACCATTGATCTTAGAAAGCAGGTTGTATACAGCTGACAATTTAGATATTCCTGAACGTGTTTGGTGCCATGCATAAGATTCATATTAAAAGCGTCGACCTAACAAGACTACTTATGAAGATATACTCTTCAAACAGTGCCGGATCGGGGATACTTGATATTAGAACACCGAGCTTGAGCAAGAAGAAGAAGAAGAAGAAAAAAAAAAAAAAAAAAAAGAAAAAGAAAAAGGAATCGATCGTAGTCGGGATCATCGAGTCAATGCAAACGATCCTGTCCTTCGCTGCATAGTATGTGCTTCGTCAGGGCTACATACAGTTTTGAATTCAGAGTTTTCCTTCTTCTAGATCTGTTGTCACCCAAGGTCTCTTACTCTCTCCTACTATTTACCCATAGCTAGGGGGGGAAGAAGAGATGGATTCATACCTTTCCCAGGGGTATTAGCACATAAGGGAATGAAATGAAATGAACTTGACTGAAATTCGAACTCGGTTCTCCAATTTCTCAATCCGAACCGCCATCTACCGTACCTCCCCTTTTGCAAAAGGGAATGGTTTTGTTCTTGTACTTTATATGAAGAAATTTCTGATGGTAAAAAAAAATAATAACTAAACCTAGCATAAGGCCACAGATATTAAGCACCAAGTGAGGAATGAACTCATTATACTAGTAAGGCCGGCTTACTAATTAATCACTGCTCTACGGCAAGGTGGCCAATTATAACGTTATAAATATTTACTAAACCGGGTACCACACAAGGTTATGTGTGTAGGGTACTTAGTAAGGATTTATCTTTATATAATGCGGAAACAATATTGTTAGCCTAACGATTGCTTTAAGACGAAGTGTTCATCGTGTGCGTAAATATGTTATATCAAGTCTGCTTTGGCATACAGCTTTTTGGCATTTCGATTTCAATCACTTTCTGTTATAAACCGCTCATAGTGGTTATAATATTATGTCTCGCTAAGATCACTCACCGTAACCTCATTAGAAATTCTCGTCAACTGACTCCAACGAACTTTCCTTGACTCACTTTGAGTTCTTTATTTAAGACGTTTTGCCTAGTTCATTTGTGTTACCAAGGGTGTCTTATTTACACCATAACACTTTCCCACCACCGTAACGCACTTTCCTTGTGCTTTTTTCTACAAATACTTTCATAGCGACTGTTCTGCTGAGCTTTCCCTTTGGTACCTAGACTTTATGAATTTAAGCGTACTACTCGATTGGCAGCTAGGTCTCAACATTTTACTGTTTAATTTGCTCGATGTAATTATAAGTTCTATTGCACTTCTCGTCTGTGGAACTCTCCTCCAGTTTTTTTTGCTTTCCAGTTAACTACAGTCTTCCAAAATTTAAATGCAACATCAGTCATCATCTTCTGTCTTCTTGAATCCTGTCTTTTTTAACGTTTTCTCAGTTTTCTTCACTCTATTGTCCTTGTGTCTTAGTGGCTTTAACGCCTTCCTTAGAGTGAAATAATCATAAAAAGTACTTAGCAAAGAGGGGTTCGATCTTAATCCCAACAACTTGATAGGTCATTATAATATGCACTTCAATACCCCGTGTACTTTACAAGAACTAGATGCACTTATGTATATACGAGAGGATCTTACTACGCATGCATGAACACACTTTCGTAGGGTCATGCGGTCGACAATGAAATGTCTTTTAACAATTGTGTGGCCGTTTCTTTCACAATGACGTATCATGCACGGTATTTGGTAAATCAAATCTGTCAGTCACCCTTATGAGACTCAAAGTTAAATAGTCGTTGAAAAGGAAGCTAGTTTAAACCGTGGATGAGATTAAGAAGAACGTGACTATACAGCTCCCGAAAACGCACTTTGTAAAGTAAAAGGGACGCTAAGACAACTATGGGAATTCCCAAGGAGTGTACTTAGAAGAGGACTGATGCCCAATTGTCCGAGGTAGGTTTTTCCCATTTAGTATTAGATGACTTGTTCATTTCCGTGCAGAACTTACATATACAAATGTTATAGAAGTTATATGATACGAGCTGAAGAGGTGTATCCGCGTTTATTTCCCCATCCCCTCCATCCTTTCAGACCAGCACAAGAACATCACAGCCAATGAGATCAAGCCATTTTGGCTTGACGGTGTCAGCGACCGTGTTAGTTTAAACAAAGACAAACTAAAGCAGTTGCTGACACTTGTTTAAAAGACATCTTATCATTGCTTGCATCATGGTTAATTTCAAGTCACCATTGCCAAGCAAAGATAAATAGAATTAGTCAGTGTTTAGATTTTTCCTCACACGCAAACCTAAAGAAACAGTGTTTAGTTTTCTCCTAACGAGGACAAATATGACATACGTCACCAGTCCCATAACCTATTCGAGTCGATAGAAAGTTGTGGAGCGTCATGACCACCCACGGCTTGAATACTCGTATGCATCTAATCGCACAGATGGTGACTATCATCCTGTGATGCGGTAATCCAAGACAGGCTCTTTGAGATTACAAGTAAAGTTCCCCATGTTCGTTAATACATAAAGTAGAGTTACGAGAATTTTATCAACTTTTATTATAACAATCAAATGGCGCAACAATGGAATTTGACATTCATAAACCTAAAACCTTCGAGGCCTTAACAGGTTGTCCCTCCACCAAAAAAAAAAAAAAAAAAAAAAAAAAATGACATAATTTGAAATGTGAATATTTAAGTAATTGCATGTTTATAACCGATTTCAAAAATTTTACAAATGTTCAATATACGAACCACCTGTGACACGACTACACGTCAAGGCCTTGGTCCAGTTCCTGCCAAACACGAGTAACATTCTCCAGCGCCTCAGTGATTCTCTGTTTAAATTCCTCTAAGAAAAGGCGGGAGAGTATAAACCTGTCATTCCAAATAACCCCATATAAAAAAAAAAACAAAAAAAAAACACAAGGTATCAAATCAGGTGAACGTGGTTAGCCATTTCAACAGCACATTGTCATTATCACTGCCCGATCCATCTTCCTGCTAGAAGTCAACTTAGCTTTATACACATTTTAAAATTTGAGATCATTTGAGCGAGAACTGGCTATTTTATTAGACGACAAACTTTGGAGATTGGGGGGGGACACGGACAAACACACACACACACAGTATTTGCTCTTTTGTCATTTATTTATCTAAAAAAAAAAAAAAAAAAACCCTAAAAACAGAAACACAATCTTCTAATTGAATGTAAAATAGAAAAAGGAAAATCCTATGTAACCCGTCTCGGTTTTCGAAAGGACTTCCTCAGAATAAATGGTTTTATTGATGAAATATTAAATAGATAGTGAGAATGAACAAAATTACGGATAAATCTATCTTAATTATACATCGAAAACTGCTTTACGTTTAAATTTTAAATGTCTGGCATCTGGATATACAACCTAACCGACTTCCTTCAGTTTCTTACTGCTTTTGTTTTAATATTCCATATTGTAATAGCACTGCTATTTTTAAGGAAGGTGAAATACTGTAGGAACCTGGACATAGATTTAACGTAGATTAAGTAATTAATGCGCTTTCTATATATTTTCACCTCAATAATTAAAAGAGCCAGTTCAGGAGCACGATTCCTGCAATTGTTCTAAAGAAATGTACTCCTGTTCTCTCCAAACTCAATAAATCCCTTTCTAATTCTTGCTTTCCAGCTTAATTAGAAATCCTCTGTAGTTCCCGTCTTTAAGAAGTCTAGGGAACCATACCATTATAAATCTGCTTGTTCCCCCCCCACCCTCCCACACACTTCGTTAGTTAGCACGACTGTTATGTCCTGTCAATACCTCATAAATAATGGACTATTCCACGTTTTGATCGCATGGAAAAGACATTACTTGGTTTCAGTGAGAAAATGAAAGAAAGAGGAAAAGAAAGAAAGAGAAAGAATCAGTTTAAGTTGATACAACACATCTCAACCAAAAAGGCCGGGGGGTATTTTTCAGCGCGCCCACATCGCTACCGAATGTGACACATGGTTTGTTGAGGTTGAAAAGGGGTTTAACGGCAATACCGTAGAAAAATTGACCAAGCCCCTCAGCACCAGACCCCCCGCCCTTTGGGGTCAACTCAGGCGCCGAGCAACAAACCCAGCTTCGTCCCAAACTGCGTGGGGAGGCCGCTCCCTGGGTCTTAGACTTAAAATTACCTGAACCGATGGCGATAAAAGCAACACTTTTCAGATGGACAGTATCGAAAGATGGAAACCATGTAAAAAAACAAAAAAAAAATAAAAAATAAAAAAATAACTAACAAGTTTCCATAAATAAAATAACATCGTCTGCTGAATTATTTTAAAATATTATTAAGAGAAATGTTCGTCAGCTGGGCATTTGGGTAGAAAGAAGGGAAGATGGAAGTGTTTAATGTCTCCTCCCAAATAATGGACTATTCCGTTGGGGGGTGGGGATAGAGAGATAGAAAGAGATAGAGAGATAGAAAGAGATAAAGAGATAGAGAGATAGAAAGAGATAGAAAGAGAGAGGGGGGGTTAGTGTCTCCTGACAATACCTCGTAAATAATGAACTATTTTCTCTCAATTGCATAGAAAGAAAAAGAAATATATGTAGTTGAGAGCATAAAATTACTTACAAAATATTAGATTTCATCATTAAAAAAAAACCCACAAAGGTTGTTGCTAAACAAAATCAACCAACCAAATAACCAACATGAAAGGACTCTTTCATTTGATTAATCCATATAATATCCGACAATTTCTTAAAGAACAACCTGTGGGAAAAAAAATCTGCCTTGTCAGTCATGTATCAAGAGATACATGATTGCCTAAGCGTGTATCATGCATGGCACATAGAAAAAAGGATCAACCATCAACTGTAAGAAGACAGACAACAAGAGAAAACGCCCAAGATACGAACTACGAACTGAATGGTAGTAGGCACAGAAGAGACATTAAGAAGGTTGAAGGAGCTGCACACGCCCACTAGAAAGCAATGGTGGGAGATGGTAATAGAGTAGAAGCAGCCAGGCAGAGTGATGCCTGCACCCATCTCTCATGAGATTTAATTATGAATTAATTTAATTTCTCAAAACATAAAACAATAGACTTTTGTTGGAAATCACTGAAACCCAGCTTACATCTTGCCACGCACCGGTTTCTAGTTGAATGGCATTCATTTTTATGAACTCCAGTCAGAGTTGCAGTTGAGAGCTGAGAAGGGAAGCTGTGGAGGTCTATGAGATTTTATAACTCCTGCTGAACACAGGAACCTCCGATTTCAGCCTTGAACCAAACTTATCAAACCTGTAAAACAAATTTGTCTAACTCTGCAAGCCAAACATTACCAGCTTACCCAAGTGTTGCATCCAATTTAGGAATGGGTTGGGTCGACAAACACCTGCATGCGAACACAACTACTAACAAACCATTGTATGCAGTATTGACATAAAAATAGTAATTATTTTTTTTTTATATATTTCAAGTGCTGTTTTCTCTTCAGTTTTATTGTACGACTTCGCTCGACTTGGACCAACCCAACACGAAGATACCTGCAACGAATCGATCTTGGTCTCTTTATAATCAAATCAATTACAACGTGGGGTAAGTCAGGTCAGGATCGAGGGGATCAAGTCATTGATCAAACCAGGATCCACCCCGGGCTGACCACAATGAAAGGTTACCTTTGTTGCCATTTGCTGTGAATCAGGTTTGACCCTGAAGTGTTAAAAAAGAAAGAGAAAGAAAAAAGTGCATAATTTTTTTTTTTTTTTCTTTTTGAAGCAAACTTTGATTACTTTTTAAAAAATAATAATTATTATTAACGAAATCACATTAAGAAGAAGAGAAAAATATTAGTAAAAAGAAACAACAGTGAAGGGTTTAAAAAGTGATAAAGATTTTTTTTTTTTTTTTAATTGCGTTCATCTTATATACAAATCAGGACAACTACAGGAAAAATGGTCAGGATGTGTATGAATGATATTTTTTTTTGAGTGATGAGATTTTTTTTTTTCTTTTTCTTTTTTGTTCCCTTTAGGGGGGAGGGAACCACAAAATCTGATTTTCTTTCTCATGACAAAAACCTCTTTCAAATATAAAAAAAATTATTATTAGGCAGGTGCTGAGTAAATACTGTATAAAAAGGTCTCTATATATCTCTCCTAATCATCAGGGAAAAATTGGAAAGGGAAAGCAGTCCTCCCAAATATTGATCTGAAATTAATATCAGATCGATAAACAACGTTTGATTCAATCTGTTTAATAAATGTTCCTTTAAATACAAAATTTGTTTAAAATTATGAAATTCAAGTAAATTGATCTTCTGACTGGAAATGGCCACTTGGATAGAATTCAGAAAGAATATTAGGTTTCTGTCAGTGCAATGATGGCCAATCCATGACACTTGCACTATGATGCGCAGTATAATTAGATTGTGAGCATTAACTGCTCATCAAATTAATGTTTCAAATGAATCTCATTTGCCCCTGGGGTATTCAAGGCAGAGTAGAATTGTGCCTTGAAATATTTAGTCAGGGTATTATTCCAATCATCAAGCAAAAAGCCTGTGTGAAAGATTTTTCCCCACTTATTACTTTTCAAGTCAACTATGTTCAGATTTTTTTTTGTTTTTAGTAAAAACATCTACATTAATATTTCTATGAAAAATTTTATCCATCATCATTTTTTTTTTCTTCACATAAGTTGCTTAAAGGCTACTGAAGGCAGCCATGCAGTTTGGTGAAATAATGAGACATTTTTATAAAGATTTATGTGAATTTTCTTTCCAAAAAGGCAGCATTACTGTATGCAACAATTAGTCATCACTTAATTTTTATCTATTTCTTTTCAGTTTTTGTAACAAACAAACATATAAAAATCAGATCATAATTACTAGAGTAAGTGTAAATGCAGACACCACACTCATTATCAGGCTTCAAATTGGACAGGAAACTGCTTTATTCTTCAGACTAAGGTATTTGTATTTCCCTAAGAAAAAAAATCTTGCAACAATGTGCTGTTTTTGCTGTGTTATAGTTACAAACACACCTACAAAAATTAAATCATTAGAGAATAAAGGTGTTGAAAGGTTGACCTAGAGTTTATTTTGGGGATTTTAAGCCAACCATTATGTATACACAGAGAAACTTGGGATTGTGTCTTTTTCTAAATTATCAGCATGGTGACAGCTGGAATTTGATTGATTCAAATTGAATGTTTTTACAAATCTTGGCAGTTTGTTCGCTGAAATTGATTTTTGAACAGATGCGACCAAACTCAACTTATTTCAAGGCAAGAAGGTGGCCTTCTTTGTATTTGCTAACTAGAATTGGTTTTAAAGTTTTCTACTGTACTGCGGAAAAATGATTTGTAACAGTAAATGCAATCTCCTGAAAAGCCACATGAATGATTAACTTAGACTCTGAATTGGATTTAAAAGATTTATTTTACTTTTTCTCACACTGAATGTCAATCCACCAGCCAAACATTTATTAAAAATTTCTGGTTATCTTAAAGAAAAAGGTTATGTTATGAGTAAGAAAAAAAGAAAAAGAAGAAAAAAAAGAAAAGAAAGATGACAGTTCCTTTCCAGTTCACTGCCAATAGCCCTGTGTCACTCCCCACCCAAACCCTTCCCCACCCGTAACATAGTCCTCAGCAAGGGACAGGTATAGCCGCACTGACCAACATAAGTACTTCTGATGTCTTCAGGCGCCAGTTGCGAATGTCTTTTGACACTTGGCACCATTGTTCTCCATGACGAGGTTCAGCATTGATACATCTTTTCTTTACATCTTCTCTTTGTTCCTGAAACACAGACGACAGCAAAAAAACAGAACTAAGGATTAGAATGAAACAGGTCAGAGAAACAGAGAGAAATAGATTCACAATACCATAAAACAGAAGAAGAAAAAAAAATAAAAATCTTACATGCATGACAGAACAAGCTCAGAGGATTCTATCTAAATAGATTAATCTATAAACTACAATAGAAATTCCTGTCAGCCAAAGTGTCATCAAATCTTAAACTTTTCAAGGACTCATTTTTCCAGTTTTGACAGCTTATAGCAATGGTTACCCAAACCTTTTTTTTATTCTTTCAACTGTATTTTCAGAATTAAAATTTCCTTATGCCTAACCAATTTTATATGATAAAAAGTAAATTTAATAATAGAAAAAAAAAAAGAGATAACTGTGGATTTGAAGTTGGAACTTTATCATTGATAACTCTTTCTTCTAATTTGAGGACCCTCGTTACTATATTTTGAATAAATGATATAATGCAAAAATATCACAATGATAACATTGGTCAATAATTATGTATAACTATTTATACTGGGACTCATGCATGCAATTATAAGTAATCCACAATAATATTTTAAATTTTGAACTCATATTTATTTTTGGTATATTGATTTTTTGAAACTATTTCTAAATGTTTGTCTTTCAATCATTCCACCACACCATTTGGGAACCAGTGGCCTATAGTTTCAACTACTCTGCAGTTTGATATATTCTTATTTTAATGAACTTTCATTTGAAGACAGAATCATATTTTCTTGCTCTAAAATATGGAACTTTTCTGTTAAAGCTTCTTTTTTCATTTTCTTTAAAAATACAATGCAAAAGGGAAGATTTAGTGAGTCAAAAGAAAGCAAATCAAACGGGGGGGGGGCCTAAAAACCCAGAGAAATGAGTTGAAAATCAATCCTGTGCAACAGATTGAGGAAAAAAAAAGTTGAACTGTCCAGAATGAATTGTGTGCCATAAATACCAATATAATTTCTCCAGTAACAAAGGTTTTTATGTCACTTGCAAGGATTCATTAGGCAAATCCATCAAAGCTTTCAGTCATTTGAATGATTACAAAGGTCATGACATGGTAAATACTAAAAAGATTAGATGTAAGTGGATGCCAAAAGTTTCATTGATGTGAACAGATGCAGAAAAATACAAATTTAAAACTGATCATCATTTATTGTTTACCTATGTTTTACTATAACATTTATACAAAATATTAACTATGAGATCCAAAGAGTACATTTTTGGATCACCTCACAGAAGAATTTTTAACAGCCCACATTTGATGTGTTTTGCAAAGGATGAACAAGAGCATTAATGAGGCTATAAATCAGGTAATGTGTCTAGTAATTGGCCATGGTTAAGAGTAATTGGCAGAATTGACAAAGTTTGCAATAAATGATAAAAAAAGACAAAGAAAAAGAACAGGGCTAAATAATACTAAGAAAACAATATGTATGCAAATCAAAACTAGACAAAGCAACAATAATAAAAAAAGTTCCCAAAGAATGGTGTTAACACACAAAAGAGATACAGTCAAATAATCACAGGATTCTGACTCCAAGAAGTGGTCCATTTTTATTAGTAAGAAATCCCATCATGCATCTGTAGGATTTATCTTTAAATTTAGAGAATGGGATGATTTTGTAGTCATTCCAGTGATTGAAACCAACAGAATGAAAAGACATATGCTTCTAGCTAAACTTTCACAAATACCATAACACTGTCGTGCACCACCCAAGAGGTGTTGTGATATGGTCATCTGTAGAATTGTATGCAGCTCCATGGCATTCACTGAGGAGACCAGGTGATGTCTGGATGAAAATAATAGCTGTTTATGTGTGCAGGCAACATAAACCTTGAGAATGACATCATCTAGAGTGTATTTGCCCATTACGCATAGGCCCAACATGGTGTGGGGGTGCCAAGAGTTACAATTCTTGTCCACCTATTTATTTTGGTGAGAGGGGGCATATATATCTAGAATATTAAGAATTTTCTGTCATTCATGCCACAAGGCGGCAATGTATTGTTCCAGCAGAATAATGCCTGCCCACATAATTCTCATACTAGCCAAAAAGCTCTGCAAGATATGCATGACATTTTCCCTGGCTGGCACAATACCCAGAACTATCTCCTCCCATTGAACATGTAGGAGACATGACAGGATGTTAGCTAACTCGTTCAGTTAGCCAAGACATTTATTGTCTTGTGTGGGGTGAAACGATTAAAAAAAAATATTTTTCAGTTAAAAGTCTAGCAGTATTGCATTAAAATGTGCAAGAGGCATAGAGCGTATTACAGGATGGGAGGGGGGTACAAGTACATGCCTGGGTTAATGTCAAAGCAGGATAGTGTATTCATAATGGGGTTTAAGTCAGTCAGTCAGTTGATTGCCATAATACACGCTTGAATGATCATGTCTCTTTCTCATTTATGACTGACTAGGCAGAAGGTTTTCCCGGCAGTAGGTTGCCATTTCTTTCAAGGGGTCTAAATACAGTTCACAAAGTCTCTATTTTAGAACTTTAATCTGTAAATGTGATCTAAAATAAAGCAGAATAAATTGAAGAAACCTACTCAAGTGGCTGTTGCAATTTTCTCTCATATACACAAAAGATAACATTACATAGCTAGCCAGAAACTCAACAAGCATCAGGCTGGTGTTGTTTGTCAATGAGCAGTAGGGGGGGGGAGAAAGAAAAAAGAACCAAGGTATCTTCTTTATTATTAGATTAGCTGGCATGGCAACAAGCCCAAGCTGCAAGCATGGTACATTGTCAATGGCTACTGGGTAGTTGTATATGATTATAGAAGTGAATTTCAGGATAAACTACAATCTGCAAAGAGTCAACAGACATCAATTTCTAAGTGAATTGTTGATGTTTAATAGGCAACAACCAAGATAAATGGATTGAAACAGTCAACATTAATGCCTCATTGCAGTGGTTGAAATAAAGCAAAAATCAAAAATGGGGTTATTAATTATTATTTAAGTTTAATTTGATGTTTTTTTTTCATCAGAGACAAAGGATAAAAAAATAATACAACAAATGAATGTGAGAAATTTGCCTTCAGCTTTGCAAATGAAAATAGTCTAGCACTGCATTTTCCCTATGAGTACAAAACAAGTCTTTTTTTTTTTATTTTAAAGATTTTTGATAATTACATGTTTTTTTTTGTTACCAATTCTTTAGAAATGTCTTGAGATTTGCAGAGTAGTTAGAAAATGTTCAAAGCAATAATTTTCACAATTTATTCCATGAGTCAAGTTGGCAACAAGCCAATTTAAAAAAAATTCTTTAAAAGCCCAATTAATGAAAGAATAATTTAATAACACGAAAAAAGTTTCTTGCAACTTCTGAAACTGGCCAGAAAATTATATATAACTTACCTCAATGCCATGAAGATTCTCAAATTTATAAAAGTATGCCCAGGCATCTCCTAAATCAGGGTCAATCTTGACTGTTCGGTTGAACCACTCTCTAGCCTTAGTAAGTCTTCGTTCAGTCCAGAATAATCTGTGGGAGAGAGAGAGAGAGGTGGGAAAGTGAAAAATGATGTAGATCTGAGTAAATGTTCATTTATCATTGAATAGCAAAGGTTACCAGGAAAGGTTCAAACTAAAGCAATTTCCATTGTCCTTAATCATTGTCATGTAATTCGATAAAGGGAAGAGAAGATGCACAATTAATCGTGTTGCGAATTAGATATTAGGTGATTTGAATATTGTTTTAACAACATAAAATCCTTTCTTCCTTCAGACTAAAGTGTAGTATCTGTTTTATCTTTTAAAAAGACAAAAGTTATATTTGTTGGGATCTTGGTGCAAAAGTTCTGTTAGTTCAATACAGAGCAACTTTTAACTTGAAATAGCAAAATATTTATTTTGTTTCTAATAAACTATCTTAATAAAAGTTCTTATGAAAAAAGCCATGAGAACTGAATCTTATTATTATTTCCTAAGGACATCACAACAGATAAAAATGTCATTCATAAAACAGAACTAAAGACATTAAATATGCAAAAAGATTTTTTCTGTCTTCTTCATTAATAAAAATTACTTCTAAATTGTAAAGATGCAGTCCAGAATTTCTGTGAGTTTTAATAATAAAAATATGTGTCACTACAATGTATTGTACTTACTTAGAAACTGCTAACAATACGTGGGGGTCATGTTCACATCTCTTCAAGGCGTCTACGGAATTGGTTTTGCGTTGGGGTCGAGGTTCCATAAAGATGGACTCTGCCCATAAAATACCTGCACTGGAACAGTCCTGTTTGGCTGGAAGAGAGAGAGAGAAAAAAAAAAAAAAAGAATGAAATGTTTCCCCACCCACAAATGTACCTATATTGAATGCAGATTAGGTGCCTTAGTATAGAATAATGCTTATTTGTCTCACAGATCATCAATACTCTAATGAGCTCATTCTTTACTGGGTGCTCCATAACACTAGCCTTGTGCCAGTATAAACTAAGCTTAGTAAATCCCTATAGCAAATGTAAATTCATAGCTCTCGCAATCTATTGACGGGGAGTTCAGTCTGCAGAGAGTTCCCTGGGAAAAGATTAGTTTAGAATAATACTTCAAATTATTTATCATAGTTTAATGGTTTGTGAGCAGGTTTGATTTCAAGTGCTCCACATATACATCCTTGTGCCAGATTAAATATTTTTCTGGCAGATTATCAAACAAATTGTGTTTGAGATCAATGTTCATTTAGTGTGTAAAGATGATTATCTGAATCAGTGAGTAGGGAGGGGCAGGGAACGTGAATTAACTCTGAGCAGAGTGTGTGTGTGTTTTTCTGTCACTATGTTACTGTCAAGTCCTGCTTTTCTTAGCTACACTCCACCAATCATATACTTGTCTGATAAAGTCAAAATCATATTAGAAAACTAAGAAAGGTTTCATTTATTCATTTTAACTTATTCTAGTTTATTATTTCATCATTCATTTTTGAGTGGATTGTATATTTACTTAATGAAGACCAAAATGTCTTTTAATTTAACAAGCGGGAGATGAGTTTGGTATACATTTATGGATATAATCAAATCACACAGAAATCTTAAAGAAAGCATATTTTTTATATTAAAACTATCAGTTTTAATTAATAGGTCAAGAGAATTTGGGCCCATAGTTATTGTTTCATTTTTCACAATAAATAATAAATTGGAGAAAAACTAAAAGAATAAACAAGGAAAAAGCTACTCGTTTTCTATAAATAAAATTATTATTTTTATTAGAATGATGTAAAAGTTTGAATGAATATGTTAATAAAAGCAAACAGAAAATGTTTTAGAATGATGACAGAAAATTGACATCCAGCCAAATGAAAGAGAGACAAAAGACTGAATTGACAAAGAAAGCAACACTTACCTTTTGCCATCAATGTTTGAGCAATATTCTTCAATCCAGCTCGGTTCTCTACTCTCACTGCCTCTAACCTTTTCACAGAAGACATAATGAAAATAATAAAGACAAAAGGTAAAAGGAAATAGAGTTGAATTTTTTTTTGTTAATGGCAAAGGCAATCATTGAATTTTTTTCTTTTTTTTTTTTTTTTTTTTTTTTTAAAAATCTCATAACACGACAAACAGATGAAAAGACATTTGGAAGTGAAACTAATTTGGTAAAGTTTATTATTTCAGAAATAGAGAAGTCAAAAATGTCTGAATCCATTTTTAAAAAAAAAAGTATGAATTTAGAATCCTTCTGTATAAAAAAATATTAAGTGTTTAAAATTTCATTGTAAAGCTGTCACTTGTTTTAAGAATTTGAGAGAGAGCAGGAAACTGACATCAGCAGAATATCTGATCTCTTATACCAGGACAATCATTGTTTTCCTTTTATCACTTTCTACAATTCACTGCCAGAGTAGAATAAACAAGCGAGTGAGGTCTGTGTCTAAAATAAGACTATGAAAAGAAGAACTTGTGCAAGATGGCCCACACTCTTGTTCCCTCATGTGTCAAGTAAGTGATAAGTTTAGGTGAAGATGAAGAATTAAGAAAAAGAAAAATTAGGTCAGTGTTTGGAACCTACTTAGTTGATTCTATATTTGGACACAGCATTGATTTGATTCTTATTGTCTTTTATAGAATTATGTTGGGAAATTATTCTTTTGTTAATTTTTCCTGCCTAGACTTGTTGTTGATGTGTGCTGATGTCAATACGCTTAACCGTTCAGGCTAATATAATTTAATTGTGATATGGAAAACAAAAACAAATTCAAATGAAATTGTTATACATCTGAAATTTGCAAATATTAATACACACACACAAAAAAAAGAAGAAAAAAAAATTAGCTCCATAAATCCTATTTTTTCTGAAGGTGGTGTTACCAAGTTAAATTTTCTATTTGATAAAAATTAACTTGTGCTACTAATGGCAAGTTATTTTGCTAGTTAGTTAAGCAGTGACTATATTTCAGTAATGAAACTTAAAATTCTCATGGGAGTATAGAAATAAAGAAAAGATATTCCATTTGCTAAAGTTAGCCATTTAATCCAGGATTAAGATTTTGAAGCAATACTTTTGACATTATTTTACCAACAACCAAATTAAATCAATTTAGATACTTGCTTGATCTGCATATCCACTTATGGTCCATGTGCACAATAGATCCAGTAATACAAAAATAGACCATCTATTTTGACAACGGAAGTTTTCTGTGGTCTTTAGTGAACATGCACTGAATTTTTCATGAAGTTTTAGTTTCAAATTCAAAAGTTATCATAAAACAAAGTGTTTTTAAATGACAAGAGACACTGTATTAATTTATTTTTAATTATATGTCGTTTTGTAAATGAATACGTGATAATTATTGAAGGTAAAATTTTTACTTGCCATAAATCTGGTGTGTGAGGATTCTTCAGACGAGCTTTCTCTAAGATTGAGCGAGCCTTGGTCAGTTGCCCTACTTTCTCCTCAAGCCGCGACAACAACAACCAGAGAGGCATAGCATTTGGACATTTCTTCAACTGTATAAACAAAAAAAACAAAAAAAGTTTACTAAAGGTGCGCAGAACGCATAAGATTTATTAGTAATATGTATTAATCAATTCTCAGCAATCATTAACTTTTGTGAATACAAGAAAAAAAAATGTGTTGGAAGGACAGGTTTTCCCTTTACATCGATTATTTTAATGAGGATTAGCATTTTAATAAAAACAAAACATATGACGAAAGTGAATTTATACATTTTTTTTGTGTTCTTGTAAATCTACAACAAAAATATTAAACAGTATTTATTTATTAGTTTGTTTATTTACAAAAATAATTTTATATTTACATTCTAAAAACTAATTGTATTAAAACTAATGTGATGCAATATTTACCATTTAACAATTTATATAGAAATAAATAAACAATTTTTTAGCCATAAATCTATCAAATTCACTAAATTATAAAAATATGTGAAACAACTATAATGAAAGGCTTATTATTTAACATTTTATAACAGTCAAATCAATTGGTAATTACCTGGTGTTTTGCCAACCATTCCAATACATTTAAGATAATAGTGTAAATAAACAATCTAATAAAGGAATAGTGTTTATTATTTTTATTGTCAATTCTCAAGAAAATGTATAAATCCACTCTCATATGTTTAGGTTTTATTAAAATTCTAATCATGGCTTTTTAAAACAATAAACATTGCTGAGGAGTGATGGTAGTTAAAATAATAGCAGTGTCAAAGGAAAAACTGTCCTTTTGACACTGTGTTTTTTTTTTTTTTTTTGCAGGTAAGAAGGTTTAAGGTTACCCAATTCTCTCTCCCTCCATCATACTTGGGACACAAATATTCAAGGAGGAGGCTAACAAAAAAGAGGGGGGGTGCTCATTAGTCCATTTTAATTTCTAATGAAAGCTGAACTGATGAAAGAGAGACAGTTGAGTTTGCATGAAACAAAGTCATAATTAAGACATCCATATGTAAGTAGAATAATACATTGTAGAGGTTTTCTGTTGAGAAGAACAAAAATATATATATAATACTAGCTTAAAAGTTGTCTTACTGGGTGGCATTTAATCTAGTTCCTGCAGAGGGTTCTTTGATTAGATCTTCATCACAATAGGTAGGGAGGATTAGATGTGATAGGCAACAATAAACTACAGAAGAACTTAAAATTGATCACTGCATTTAAGTATTGTCTTAATATCTAAGCTCACCTTTTAAAAGTTCAACGATAATTTTTCTGCTGCCACTTAATTTAAAGACAATTTTCTGCATGTAGGACCTTACATTCTGTAAAATTATTTTTATTTCATGGGTGACTTTTGCTGGATTTCCCAATTAATTTCAATTATTCCCAAATTTATTTCCAAGTTATAAAAACTATCATTGTACAAAAAAAATTGTAGCAAAAAAAAAAAAAAAAAAAAAAAAAATCAATCATCAAAAACAATCGCAATATTGAAAACTTGGGAATCCAAAATTTCAGGATTGTGGGTCTGGATCCGGTCCAGAATGTTTTTAATTTGCTCATGAAGTTGGCCTGATTCCAAAATGGTATGATATGTTGGGTTCCAGCCTCTAGGAGTAAAGTTGAAAAAGTGTGACACAGTGACACACTGACATTTGTACTTATTATATAGATGTACAATGAGACAAGAAAGTTTTGAATCTCATACACCAGAGACTTGGTAGAAGAAAGAAACCACTTTTTGACTTTTGGGACACTTTGTTGTAAAAGTTACAAGACTTTTTTTTCTCAAAAACTTTCATATAATGGAAACTGAGTTTTTCTTTTCATCAGCTTTGTGTAGTTGCAAATAAACTGTGTGTAATGATCACATGGCCAAGTGTTAGGCCAATAAAATTAAAGAGCATGATAATTCTGATAACTAATATTTTAAAACAGGAATTTATAGATACAAAGCCGACAGTTATAGGCACTGAAAGAGGGAATCAGCCAGCAGAGTTCAAATTATGGCATCAAGACGATGCTGAAAAAGGAAAGGCTAAATTCATTTCCTCTCAAAGCCATGGGTTAATAAGAGTCAGTCAGTAAGTTATGTACTATGTGTGATACATGCTTAGGTGATCATGTATCTTTTGATACATGACTGATGAGGCAGATTTTTTCCCCACAGTAGGTTGCCATTTCTTTCTGTGGTAGAACAATTGCTATCCAAGACTATAGAACCCAGTCTGTCCTGCTATTTACTCATAGATGGGGGGGAGAAGAAGAGGATTCATACCTTTCCCACAGGTATTAGCATGTAAGTGAATGTAATGGATTCAACTGGAATTTGAACTTGGCTCTCTGATTTCTAAATCCAAGATGCTATCCATTACTCACCGTGCATGTAGACTGAATTCAAAACTGTAGAGAAGGTAAAGTGGAGAAAGTACTCTATGCCTATCACTCAAATAATAAATAATTTGTGAAGAGTCATGATTGCTTATGTCCTGAACGGACAGAATATAAAGATTAATGAATGATGCATTATATATATATATATATATATATATATATATATATATATATATATATATATATATATAAAAACAAGAGGCAAAAACATGGACACACACATAGAAAGTCGATGTTTGTAATTTTACCAAGACAAATGATTAATTTGTTGAATGTTGTGGTATTGATGCTGATCCATGATTCCCTTGATTTTGTAGAAATTACCAACTCCTGCTGTTGAGAATGCACCCCAAACGTTGATGGTTTTGTCATGTTTAACAGTGCCCTTGGTAGTCACTGGAGTATTTCTTTCAGCGGGCATACACCAAACATATATTCGTCCTTCATATCTAAACGTAAAAGGTCTCTCATCACTCCACATAACATCTTCCCAATCAGATTTAGTCCAGTGTAAATGAGCTTTGCACCAAACCAACTGTGCCAGTCAGTTTATTTTCCAGATATGAAAGTTTTCTTTTTTATTTATTTGGAAACAATGCCTTTTGCTTTAAGCTTGCATCTGACTGTTCTTGAAGAAACTGCCAAACTAGCTGCTTTGGAAACATCTTGGGTTGTTATGAATCAATCTTTTTTTGCATTAGTGAACCAAGTTTCTATCTTCCTAGTGGGTAGTTTTTAGTGGTTGGCCAGATCTGCTACGTCTATTATATGTTCTAGTTTGATTTCTCTTTTTGATTAACTTGTGGACACATGACTCATGTCAATCTTATCATCTATTGCACTATTTGACAGCCCAAGATCATGAAAAGCAGCGACTTGGCCTTTTCTCGAAGTCAGAACAATGCATAAGCATGTTAATAAAATACAAATGTAATAAGCTTTATATTTTGTTCATCATTTTTATGGGTGTGTCCATTTTTTTGCCTCTTACTGTGTGTGTGTGTGTGTGTGTGTATATAAATATATATAAAAAAAAACAAACCCTTTGGTAACTACCTTCCTATTTGTAATACCAATATATTACAGGCAATGTAACATTTGCATCATTTTTTTTTTTATGAGAGATGGAATGAAGAGTGCCATATATAAGCTGGAAAATGAGCCTAGAATTATATAATTATATATAAATTATATTCCTATAAAAGTAATGGATTTTTTTATTATGTTAATCTGACAGATTCTGTCACTTAAATCAGTGGTTCTCCAACTTTTTTTTTTTTCTGGGCCGCATTTTTGGAATGAAAATTTGCTTGTGCATCACCAAAATTTGTGTGATAAAAAGTACATTTAAAAATAAAAAACAGAGAGAGGGTTAAAGGGAGATAACCGGAGATTTTATGTCAGAACATTATCATTGGAAATTCTTTCCTCCAATTTGTGGACCCTAATTACTATATTCTTAATAATTGATATAATGTAAAAATATCACAATGATAAAATCAGTCAATAATTATTTATAACTCTTTATACTGGATTACATGCATGCAAATTACAAGTAATCTATTATGACATTTTAAATTTCGAAATCCTCTTTATTTTTGCATATGAATTTCCAATCATTCTGTTGCACCTATGAGGCATGCGGCACCATTTGGAAACCACTGACTTAAATGTTATTTTTAGTAGATACTCACATATATATATATATATATATATATATATATATATATATATATAAAAAGCCTATTTCTTTATTATTTTTCAATCTCTGTTAAAGTTAGAGATACTTCTAAATTTGTCTGAAATGTTATACTAATTAACCACAAATCCTTCCAACCTTTAAATTGTACTGATCAAGGCTTTTGTTGTGCAGGTCCATGATGTCAACCTATCAAATGCAGAGTAATATTCATATACTGTTTGTTTGCTTTAAACTTTCCTATACAATCTCATTGTTTTGTGAAAAATAAAATATTTTGCACAAAAAAATTTTCAAACTTAGAATTTTTATTTTCGCCTAAGTCCAGAATATGATTTTATGTTAAAATTCTGTCAAAAGGAGCAAGAAAACATGAAACCAAATATTTCACAAATCGGTCCTATCTATATAGGAACTATTTTTAAAAAGAGATAACAGGTAGGTGTTATGTATTAAACTTTTACTCACCCCTTGATTATAAGCATCTCGAGCAAGGTCTGTATTGCCACGTTGCTCTTCAATTTGGCCCTTCATCATCCAAAGCTAGAAAACAAAACAAAGTGGACGACTCTCACAAAGGGGAAACTTATGTAGAAAAAACTTTTTGTAATTTCAATAACTTTTGAAATCATCTCATGTAAATATCAGTGGACTAAAAACAAACTTAATCCATTTATATTTTCTGATACTTCCATAAATGCAATTCTTCTGAAGCTGTAGTAATTAAATTAAAAAAAGGTTGTAAGATTTACTATTAATTGAATAATATTATTAATATTAAAAGGTTTAATAATAGAGTTGATAGTATGAAGACATTCTTCATTAATCAAACTGGTAAAGTAGTTTAACAATTTGCCATTGAAACAACTTTTTATAAAAAAAAAACAAAACCTTGCTTGACTTCCTGATCATTACAAAAGGTACAGAAAGTAAATCTAGAAAAAGCATCTAAAACCTTCAAATAGCAAGTTGAGATTTAGTGGTTATTAATTATTACTCTTGTGGATAAAAGAAATTACAGATTCCATTTTTTTTTTTTTTTTAAAGATTTTACACATTTGTTTGAATTTCTAAAAGAAATCATTATTATAATAATAATGAGTATTCATACTAGTGCCTATGGTAATGGTAGTATTAGCCATAAGGAAATATTTGGTGGCATTCATTGACTGAGCAGCTAGTGCTACTTTTGGTTGAAATTTATAAAATCTTTCTCTTAAAATAATTTTTCAGGAATATAGGTTTCTCAAGTCCAGTAGATATTCTTGTTCTTCCCAGTATTGATGATTGTCTTTCCTTTTTAACCTTTTATTTGAAGTTGTATGGAACGTCAACATCTTCATGATATCTTTATTTTCTCTTAGATGTGTTACTCATTTTAGCTATTGCTGTTGTTCAACATCTTCAAGTTAGGTGGCTTGTCATTTGGTACTGTTCTTTGTGATTCTGTAGCACCAGTCCACAAGGTTCAAAGAAGGACGGTACTTGTGATTCTGGTGTACCATGATCTCATAAGCAGTCAATCATAGCATCCCACTCCCAATGATCTTCAATAGAAAAAAATATTGGAAGACAACCTACTGGAGGGTCATGTGGACGCCAACATGTTAAATGATGTCCAGTGAAAAATGAACCCACTAAGAATGACTTACAAGGTGAGCATGCTAACCACTCACTACTGCATGGTAAATGTTGGTAGCAGTTAAAAATGTACAATGTTAGAGCCTTGGCAAGAAATTCAAAGGGCCAACATTTTACATAATGTACGATCGGTCAAACAGCTAATCTTAAGCATTACACCAGCAATGGAATCAATTGGTTTTGTTTATTTTGTTTTATGACATATCAACGTCAAAGGGTTATTTAATGCTGGCAAGACTTTTAGAATAGGTTCATATGAATAGAAAATCTATTTGTAAGAAATCAGTTTGTAGATCAAGATTCATTGACATATTTTAGTAAAGAGGGTTTCTGTCGAGAGTTAAGTGTATTGCTGGTAATATATTTTTTTTTTCAAGAATGTATTGCTGGTATTTTTACTATAAAATTCTATTTTTATACTTTCATAGTGTTTTGACCCCAGTTTGGGGGGGCTCACTATTTGCCCAGAGCTGGGACCCTAAGAGGTGCTACCATTCTGGGTCAGGGGAAACCTAGGAACAACAGCAATTAAGAGGTGATTCCACACTCCTCAAAAGCTCCCGTATCAGAGGCTGCCAAATGTAGTTTATCATCATAACCAGGATGAGAATCAATCTGGTAAAAGTTCTTACGTAGTATAAATATAAAAAAAAGGCATGAATGGTCTACCTTGGCAAAATCTGGATAATGTTTTACAGCTTCATCCAAAAGCATTTTCGCATTGTCAATCTCACCCAAGCACCATTCAAGTTTCACAGACTTCATCATCACCTAAAATAAAAAAAAAGAGACAGAAATGCTTAAGACGTATCAACAATATAAAGATTATCTTATGAAGAAGTATTCTGGTTAGGAAAGCAATAATGACTTACCCGAGGTGTTGGAGCACTGGCCCTGGCTTTTTGCAAGAGTCGCCGAGCTCTTTCATATTCATTATTTTCACTTTCAAGTTTCACAGCAGCCAGCCAGATTTCCTCACTGTTTGGATTGGCCTGGAAGGCCAATGCCAAGATACTACGAGCAGCAGGAACATCTCCCTAAAAACAGACAAGATATTTGTTTCAAATTAGCAAAGAAAGGAGAAAAAAAAATTCAGAGGTGGAGAATTGAGGTTTAGTGAAAAGTAAATAATAAAACTAATAAAATATTCAGGAGGTGAAAAAAAATGTAATAGCTGAACAGGGAAATGGTCAAAGCAACAGACAAGATAGCATAGGTCAAGATGATGCACTCTTTGATAGTGACCAAAGAGGAAAAGTAATAAATGTGATAGTCAAGAAAGAGAAATTGGAGGCTACTTACGGCCAGCCATTTTGATTTTGCTCCCATAAGCCAGAGAACTTCCGCTTTTGGACAATGAGCCACTGCCCTTTGTAACAGAGCTTCAAGGGATTCTCTACAAAAAAAACAACCACTATCAATTCAGCATCAGAGTTGTATTATAAAAATGAAATCAATAATTACATTAAACTGAACACAGAAAAAGCTAAGTAATCAGATATTTCAAATTTAGCACAGCCTTGTAATATTATTTTCATTTTGTGTGCATTTTTATATTTTATATATATACACACATATATATATATATATATATATATATATATATATACACTCACATACCCCTATTGTGCTGAAAAGCAGGACTGTGGAGTTGGAACAGAAAACATTTGACTCCTCTTTAATTAATTAAGTAATTATGGTCTACAAATCTCATAAAGCCTATGCATACATTCCTAACTTGAGTAGGCCTATATCATTATAACTGGCTTATATCAAAGATATTGTGGCTTTTATATCATACTTATTCATTCTTCAATATTTTCTAACAGAATTAGAGACAAAATCTTTAAAAGGATATAGAAGAAATGACAATAAAATGCTATAAGTACACACACACACACACATCTTTTCAAATAAGAAATAAGAAAAGAACAAAAATGAAACTATATTTTAACAGAAGTTGAAATATAATCTTTTAGAGCATTTAAAAGACATAACAAAAATAAAAATTCTATAATGTAAGATTTTTTTTTTACATAGATAGTTTTGCAAATACAAAATAACTACAAAAAATAAAATGACTTTAAAAAAGAAGTTAAAATGAATTTTTTTTAAAAAAATGAAATAAGTAAATCTACAGTAGAAGAAATAACAATAAAAATAAAAAAATTCATTTGGTTAGACTTTTTACATAAAGTGTAAATTCAGTTGGAGTTTGTAAAACTATACTGACTCCAACTCCAGTGACCCCTTAATTGCTTCTGACTCCAGCTCCACAGCCCTGCTGAAAAGTTCTTGGCCTAACCAAAAAAGCCCTTCAATAAATTTTGATGTTTTGTCATTTGGTTAGATTTGAGAAAATGGGATGAGCCAAAAACTTTTCAACACACCCTTGTGCGTGAATCCATAAATTTGGCTAAAGGTCAACAAATGTCCCCAATAAGGATAATTTTTTTTTTTTATATTTCTGACCATTTTCCTGTTTTCAAATAGTTATTCAAATATAAATTGTCCAATGTCTAAGTACTTTTGGCTTTCTTATAGATAGATATGAATCTAAAGTTCAAGCAGTACCTGTCTTTTGTAATATATTCTCTATCAATAATATTTTTTAACACTGTAGAAAAACATATTATATATTAATATAATGCTACTAAAAATGAAACTGCAAAATAGAGTGGCAGAGAGGAGAGTAAAGAATAGTCATGTGTCAGAATCATTTAGTGTCAATGTTTCAAGAATAGACAAAGTTATCTCATTCCTTGTCAGCCTGGCTTAGGGAAGTCCTATTCACATATCCTCTAGAGAGGATGGAAACCCCCTACACACACACACACCCCTACACAGTATTAGGGTCACTGTAAGGGAACATAGTGCATAGATTTTTGAACAACCAATTGCCTCAAAATGCTCTGCATCCTAAATATGGTGCCCTAATATTAAATGTTTTTGGGGGAGTAAAGATCCCATCAAAGTCTGTTTAAGTGGCAGAGATGAACATATAATTGCCATCAATTTTATTTACTGTTCACTTGATGGTACAAAATGTTTAATTGGTGACATACAGATAAGAGAGAGATTAAAGTTCTAAGTCATACTGCTATCATTTCCCAATTACTGACAATTCCTGCCCCCAGCCCTGATTCTAATGCACACCATACAGATTTGAAGACTCAAAAAGATTCTTAGGCTAAAAATAATGACAATGAATCCTACTTTTAAGCACCCCCTACCAGTGAACGTTATTCATGGCCCTGTGATTGACTTTTTTCTATTTCTTGTGCCAAAATGAATACTTATCAAGTGTGGACCATAAAAAAAAAAATATTTGGAAAGAGTATGTGGGGAGGTGTACCTGTTCTACCATCAGGGTTTATCTTTGAAGTTAACATCTTGTGCCATATCCACAGTTGCAAACCGTCCCACATTCCCACCATGTTCCTTTGATAAAAAGCAAGTTCCAATCAGGCAGCTTCTTCCTCAGAACTGTTACTTTGTAGAACAAACTCCTGAGAGAATGCTTCTTTGACAATTATAATCTTGGTGTCTTTAAGCCTAGGGTCAACTGATATCTAATCTCCTCGTCCTCCTAAAACCCTCTCTTATTTTCCCTTCCCACCACCTTACAATCTCATTCAGTAATCCTCTACCTTGAGTGACCCTTGGGCCTTGTATGAACAAAAAAAAAAAATTAGTGGGAAAATAGATAATGTATTAAATGATCAATTTTTAAAATTATACAGGGTGTGACAAAAATACACAGTTAGATGAAGACACCATTGCCACTAATGTCTTACCATTATGTTGGAGGTATTTCTGCTGCACACTGTGTTTGTTAAATCTGTTTATACCCAAAATGCATCATGGAATTTTTCACGTGTATTTAATAAATTCAGATATCACATGTTAAACAGTTTATCAATAACCTGATACAACAGCCTAAAATATTATTATAATGGTACTGTAATATTTTTAGAATTATGAAGCAATAACTTTGTTTTATTGATTTTAAGAGACTAATAATAATTAAAGAATAATAATAATTAAAATACTATTTAAAAAAATGTTTTGACCAGTAAAATTGATGAATGTGAATTTGCTTACCTTGATCCATGATTTTTCTCAAAATAAGCAGCTCTAAGCCAAATACTTTTTTTGCTGGGAAATACTGACAAAGCATAGGCATAAATGGCTCTAGCACATTCGTAAGCACCATGGAGTGCACACTGGAAGAAGAAGAAAAAAAAAGAATCCAAATCTCACATACAAAATATTTTTTTTTTTTTTCACTCCAAGCAAGGAAATAATGCCACTAAGATGCAAGGAAGTGAAAGAGAAGGAAAAGACTCTAGATCAGGGGGTGCCCAAACTTTTTTCAAAGAGGACCAGATTTAATGAGGTGAATATGCGTAAGGTCCAACCATTTTGCTTTGCATTCTTTAAACCATTAAAATTAAATGCAAATGCACTATCTTATAAAAATTTTATTGCAAATGGCATATTTCCATTTCTTCACATGACAAATAGATTTAAACAGGTCTTATCAAAATCCCTCAACCTGTCATATCTGAAGCCACTATAAGATGAAGTAAAATATGCCTGAAGTAAAATATGCCCGAGATAAAACAACTTTGAGGAAGCTATACTATATCTCAGGTTAATCTTAAACATTACATATTATTGGTAATTAATGTTGTCTGTCAACTTTTAAGTTAAAAACATATGTATAGGAACATAAACAGCAACATTCATCTTATTAAGAAGTAGAAAACAAAGTGACACAAGTCCAAGTTGTCCAAATAGATTTATATCGGATTTTGACCAACATAAAACAAATTTAATTCACTAAGATTTTAGAATTTATTCATCTCAGATGACCAAAACAACTTACCTGCACTAATGTGAAGGGTAATAATGAGGTCTGGACAGGGGTTGTAGGCTAGGTCTGGTTCAAAGACAGGGGTCTAGTTCAAAAGCAGTGATTTTAGAAATTGGCTGGAAAAGGCCAAGGTCACACTGTCAGAGGGTGGCCACACAGTGTTGCTGCCATCTTTTGGTAAAACATGAAATTGCATTTCTGAGGTGTGTACTTTACATACACTGATTGACAATACTGGCGGTCCATAAGTGATACATTCTATGACAGAGGATAGGGGCCATATGAAATTTGACTGCAGGGCATAATGAACCCACAGGCCAAACTTTGGACATGTCTGTTCTAGAAGGAACTGGAAATCTAATTCTAAACATGAAACAAAGGATAAACCACTACTATTGAGGTAAAAGAGTGTGTGTGTGTGTGCATGTGTGTTCACGAGCATGCAGTGGGGAGGGTAAAAATAAAATCTCAGAGTTTATGCTGAGACAGAAAGAACTGGAAAAAACCAATCTTAAACAGGAAAAGAAGGATAATGTTGCTCAAAAGATTTTGAACCAGATGATATGCAAAATGAAGTCAATTCATAAAAGTTTGATTAAATTTAGGTTTCAAAACATTTACAACATGGCTCTGGCTGAGAGAGAGCACATCAAAAATATTTGAGCTTTATAATAGTCCAGCAAGTTTTTTTTTTAATTCACAAAAAAAAAAAAAAAAAAATTTTAATGAATGGAAAAACAAAATGTAGAGCTTAGTAGACATAGTCAGACATTGTGTTTTTATCATAAATTAATGCAATGTTGCCACTGTTGATGCTTCTCACTGGCTAATATTTTGGCATCATTCCTTACCAATTCTCATTCCTTAATAGAAATACTAAAAAGGCAATTCACCAAGAAAAAGAGAAGAAAACCCCAGAAACTCACAGACTCAGCATCTTCCATCCAGGTATGTTTACGGTCTTCCTCTTCAACATTAACTCCAATAACAGCACGACTATGAACAAAATAAATTTAACATTTCCATAAATTTTTAATCATATATTAAAATAGCAAAAAAGGTTAAAATGATGAGAATAATCTTACTTCATAACTGACAATTAACTTTAGCTTCTTGTCTCATTCTTAGTATATTTACCAATCAGGTAAACTCTGTGACTAAAGATGAGCAAGTCTGATTCCTTTTAATTAGAAAAAATGAAAAGAAAAAGAGTGAGACTGTTTTAAACAAAGTGTGGCCCTCTCACCAGAAATTTCTTATGAAATTGGAGTGTTAGAGAATCATTACAGGAAGTGCTAAGAACTAGTGTGGTCATTTACTAAGTTTAAAATATGAAGCACCAAATGAGGATTAAATTACTCACTAGTAATAAGTCAACCAAGCTAGCTTCTCAACCATTGCCTAGGCACTGAATTTGGAACTAGCACTGCAATCATGGCTCTCCACAACTTTCTGTTCCTTGTTACCATAAGCAATGTTGGACTCTTTGCCATCAATCTTTCCTCGTGTCTACCTTAAATTTCAATTGCCTCTTTCCTGATTTTAAGTATTAGTGTCCTTGTATCCATTTTGTTTAGAACTTCCTCATTGTTCACATGTTCTGGCTATGGTATTCTCAACATCTGTTTTTAGACCCACTGTCACTGTCTTTTTTATCTGTATGGGAATTATCCAGCATTCACTACCATACAAGAAGATTGATACAACACAGCAGTTCAACAGTATTTTCTATGTTTCTAATAACACTTTTGTATGCATTGATAAATATATTTCAATCAATACACTTAAATAATAGCCAGCATTTTAAAAAAAGTTGTACAAAACAAGAGAATATTTTATAAGAAAAACAAAAAACAAATCAACTTACACAATTGCCTGACAAGTACGAATACTGTTGGCCTTTTCACAATCTTCAGCATCACGAATCCATTGTTCCCTGTTTATTTCCACCATGTTGGCTTTCAGTGAATGCAAAGCTGCAAGAAAGCAGTTTCTAGAGACATAAATTTGGTTAAATCTTATGATTCTCCTTCCACAGGTTTCAATGGAGGTTCTCTAGAAATGTTATATCTGGAGTTTGATTCAAGATTTTCAGTCAAAAGCTAGAGTCACTTCCTTACCATACTTTTTCTAACTCTTCTTTACTCCTCATTAGTTGCCTTATAATCATGGCCCAATAAGTTTCATTTTGAAAAATTATATTCAATATTTTTCTTTTGTCAGTCATAAATGTCTTAATTCCTAACCACAGACAATCACTTTCTTCCTGGGTTTTAATATATTTTTATAATAAAATCATTTGTAATACATTTCTTATATTATACATATGAAAGCTTTAATCTGTTAGCAATGTTTGCTTTATTTCTTGACTATTAAAAATCCTTTTTATCCGATTTTCAGCGTATAGACAGACAAGTAAAGTGGCTTACATTTTAAACCAAAAATTGGAAAATTCTGTATTTAATCTCTCTCAATATTTACTTTGTTCAGAAAATGGACTTGAAGCAGCAATAAACAAAGTAGAAACCTTGTCACTTTACAATTAGGTTTAAATTCAGTCAGCACCAAAATAAAACAAGATTATTCTTTTGGTCCTTATCACAAGCATTTGCTGTATATTTGCATTGTAACAAATTTTATTAATCAAAAAAGTTTTCACAACATTGTTATAAATCAATTGATGGTAAAGTTTTCAGGACATGATTACATTTATACCACATGAATTTCTGTTTATATTTATTTTTGTCATAAATATTTGAAATAATTTATTTGCTGGTGGGAAATTTTATTATGTAATTGTAGAGTTGTTCATCAGATTGTTAATATTATAACTTCCTATTGTATGGTTATTGTTATAACACACTCGTACTTGGTATAACATACTTTGTTAAATATTCTCTATACATAATGCTTAAGCTATTGCAGTATGTCTGCATAGTTAACATGTTTTCTGTTGCAATATTGTGCATTAATTTCTTCCTGCAAAATTTTTTTCTTGATTTAGTTCTGCATTGTGATTTGATATGTACTTTTTTTTATCACAGTTATAGCATTCTACATTTTCCCATGGACAGTCTTTCCTAAGATGTAATTTTCCACATCTGAAACAAGGTTTTATATTGCTTTTTGTGCATTTTTCCTTAGCTTTTACCAATGCACATTCTCTATTCTGATGTTTTTCAGCATCATGCTTCAGACTTACCATTGTTTGGCAATTGATCACTATTTCCTGTAGTGTTACATTATTATTATTATTATTATTATTATTATTATTATGTTCAATGTTTGCTAAAATTTTCGTTTGTACTTTAGTCTCTTTTTTCACTGTTAGACCTTGCATGAAAATTAATCCCTTGAACATATTTGGAGCCATTTTTTTTAGTTGTTCACATTCTCTGTTGATGGTATCCGTATATATGACAAAATCTTCATCCTATTTTTAATTAAATTCATGCACCTCTAACAAGCATAGAACAGAATGCACTTGTCATTAAAAGGTTTTGTCAGAATGTGTACTGTGACTTCAAACCCTATTTCACCTGGTTTTCTTAGTAAAATATAATTGCCCTACCTTTCATACTATATTGGAGCTATATCTTTCTTAACAACAACCTTTTTTTTTTTTTATCGTCTTCCCAGCCACTATATTCCTGACTAAATATTTCTTCATGTCTGCAAAAATACACAGCAAAAAATCAGTCCATCATCTGGCGTAAGAGACATTAAAGCATTCTTCTTCAAAATAACTTCCAACAACTCATTGTCTTTGCAACTGTAGCAATTGTTGCATACTTTGTTGTTGTTGCTTCTGTTGTTGAATTTTAACAATGGAAGCCAAAATTTTCTCCATATTATTAAGAAAATTCTTTTTTTTTAAACCAATGAGGTTGAAATTCTTGTAACTCTTGTTGCTCATGTCAGCTTCAAAATCTGGTCTCCCACTATTATAACTCCAATTATAATGTGGTGTTTGTTATACTGCCCTTGAGTTCAAGTTCCTTGTTGCCAACTATTATAATTCTAGTTATAATGTTATGATTTTATCCAGCATTTGTGTTAGAGTTCCTCATCACCAGCTATTATAACTTCTTATTGTTGAGACACACATTTGTACTTGGTATAACGTTAAGTATTCTCTATACATGATGCTTAGGTTGTACACTTTTATAGTTAGTATGAAGACTGACTCCAATATGACTACTACCGGACCTCATACCATGGAACTTTTTATATAGTATTGGATGAGTTCATAAAGTCACCAGGAGTGTACTCTTTACTGTACAACAGTTAATATATGCTTTAGTTATTAAAATTAATGTTTAATTTCAGATTATATATATAACTTAATAAAAATGCAGAACATTCGAGAAAACGAATTAGCCTAAAAACACAAAAAGTCCTGTCTGTAATACTGGAAATGTCATTGTTACATTATCTTTGACATTCAGAGTCGAAAGAGAGGATAAAAAGGCGGCAACAGAATAGGGAGAGAGTATAAGGAAACAAGAAAATGATGAAAAGGAAAAATAATCACAACATGTGACACACATGCACAGAAACACAAAAAGAGGGGGAAAACAAATAAAAATAATCAACCTAACACAAATATCTAGAGCATAAATTAATTTTTAACTGAATATAAAAATAATTAAACTGAAAAATTCTGTAGTCAATTGCTCAAACCTCCTAACAAGTGAACAGAATGATTACAAAATAGTTTAAGAAATTCCAGAGTTGATTTGCTGAATATAACATCTATCAGATGAGAAATTTTATTTGTATTAATACTCTCTCTCATATATATATATATATATATATTTTTTGAATAAAAGACAGACCACGTTAAGATTCCATGTAATAAGCAATTTCACTATAACCCCTTTAACAGGGTTCTGGATCATCAGACTTTACTTCCAAAAGCTGAAATGAAGAATTCTTCATTTCAGCTTTTGAAGTAAAAGTCTGATGATCCAGAACCCTGTAAAAGGGGTTATGGTGAAATAGCTTATTACATGGAATCTTTTAACGTCTGTCTTTTTATTCAAACATATATGCACTGAATCTTACATTGAGCTCTCTGGATATCATCCTCCTCAGGTCTACCAATACGGATTAGCTAAATTTGAATAAACTATATATATATATATATATATATATATATATATATATATATATATATATATATATATATATACACACACATATAAAAAATTATTTATCTAAAAATATGATTCTATTGCTACATAAAGAGTTCTCATGTTTCAAAACAAGAGCCACAAACTTCAATTCTTAGAATTAAATTGAATTAAAGTACCAAGCTCTGTTCCATCTTCAAGCAAAATTTTGGAATCCAAAAATTTTGCTTGAAGATGGAACAGAGCTTATATTGAAGTTTGCAGCTCTTGTTTTGAAACATGAGAACTCATATGTAGCGATGGAATCATATTTTTAAATAAATAATTATATTTAGGCTCTACTTTTGTATCAAGCACTGTTTTTTAAAAATAAAAACAGAAATACTAAAGAACTTTGGATTGTTTACATAACGAGTTCTTTCCTATTTTCCATATATTTTCACACACACATACACATATATATATATATATATATATATATATATATATATATATATATATGGTGGTGGACTTTCCCATCGTATTTGACATATGAGGGTCAAGCAGCTCCATTCCTAGGAACCGACAGCCCAGACACCAGCACATATGATTTGATTATAGTGGTGAAGGCTTTGTGCAGAACCAACCACACTTTTTGAAGGGCCGAATACAGAGACCTGGCTCACAAGAGGCACCATCAGAGTGGTTATATGAAAGATGACATAATGTTATTTTTACATAGAAGTTTGCTACGTGATGATAATGGTTGCAGAATATTACAATGCAATTAAACACGATTCTGTTGATAACATTTATTTCCTAATGTGGTCATGTACGACATCATAGAACCGTATTATGAATTTACAACTTGCTATTCTGTGACCATCATATATCTTTTTAATATATATATATATATATATATATATATATATATATATATATATATATATATATATATATATATATATATATCTCCCAAATGAGGTGATTTTGAATTTTGTGTATTAATTGATATATATATATATATATATATATATATATATATATATATATATATATATCTCATACATAAGAAAAAAAAAAAAAAGTTATTGAGTGCTGTGGACACAGAAATTGTGAAAATTCAAGAACAATCAAAGAAATCATTGGCAAGAACAAAAAAAAAAAAAAAAATTTGTTTTTATGAATGTCACAAAAAATGGAAAAGTTAAGGAAGAAAATATTTAAAGCAGCTTTTGTTCTGAATGTAAACAGACAGAAATAGTTCAGAATATTAAGAATATTGGCTAGAGACACGAAAGCAAACTACCACGTTTAAGAAATCATTACAAAGAGAAATGTGTAAATTGAGTGAAGAATTACATGAAAACCGATTTCTCAACAGTAAAAATCTAGTTTTCCCAGAGTTAATGAAGAAGAAGAAAGAAAAAAAAAAAAAAGAAAAAAAAAAATCAAGACTTACCCCTTTCAATGATTTTCTCAACCATATGGTTATTACCCTGAGCCTCTTCCAGTTTTGCAGCAGTCACCCAAATCTGGCGGTCGGTAGGGATATTCTCACGAGCTTTATTCAACACCTTACGGGCATTTTCATAAGTCTCCAGGCGAGCCAGGGCAAGCCACAGCTGAAGGCAACAAGAAGAAGATAATTTGAGGCAAAAAAGAAAAAACTTTTTTCTTGAAGATTATGACTTACATTATTGCTGACTATATGTATATAAAATTAATTCTTTTACCATTAAAAAAAAAAAAAAAAAAAAAAAAAAAAAAAGAAAAAAAAAAACCAATATAATAATGTTGAAACATTGTTCAACAACCACTGATCTTCTGTTACCATGGTAATAGAATTAGACAAACAGTATAGCTCCCTGTTCTATAGTTGAAAGTCTTTCTTCCCATGTATAGAATGGGGAGAAAGAGAAAGATTAAAAAAGGGATAATGTCTTCCTATTTCAAACCATCTGATCCACTTCCAACCACAGGTAAAAGCAGGGAAGTTTGCTCTGAACCCAAATGCTTACCGGGCAATTTTTATATGTATGAAATGGAAAAATTCCACATCAGCACACAAAATGTACTTAGTCACATTTACTTTTGATCACGTTACCTGATCTGAGAAACGTGCTTTGATCACACTAACCATGACCTCTTTTTTTTCTTTTTTACATCCCGCCATATTGTTGAATATATTACACCAAAAACGGATTTAATTATAAGTCCCAATTAATTTAAATGGGTAAAAGAGCTTAAACAACACTCCAAGGTGTTATTAGTTACATTGCTGTTGGTATAAAGTGGTGAAATATTATGTACCTCAACACTAGTGGGACAGCACTCGACTGCCCTGCTCAACATAATTCGTGCATCTTCCACATCTTCTAATTCTACAGCAGCTTTCCACAGACGTACTGAGTTTGGGATTTGTTCCAAAGCTGGAGAAAAAAAAAAAAAAGCACAAATTTTAAAATTAACAATTTTCTGATCTTTAGGTAGAAAAAAAAAAATTTACTTTTAATATTCAAATATTTCTTTTAGTTATGAGTCATTTTTTAAATACTAACTTGGAAAGGTTGCTAAAGGCAAATACGTTCCTTAGAATGATCCATGTTCTGTTACAGGACGGAAACTGTAATGTTTTACTTCCTCTTTGTTCGTCCCTTTTCTTAGTTTAGTTATCTTTTAGATTAGTCACCATTTTGATCACTTCTGGTTAGCCCTTCACCAGAACCCCTCATAATAAAGACATGGCACCAAGTACGTGGTCGGTAGTTTCATCATCCTAATCTCACCCTCAGTGTTACCGTCACCGGTTTGTAACTTTTATCATCTTTTCTTGCTGTATTTGTCTATTTTATTATCATGTCATTATTTGACCCTTCTGTTTTATGTTGCCATATTTCATACATCTGTATCTCTCTCTGTGTAGATACCTTTCAACATTTGTCCACTGCCCACATACACTGTTGCAAAATGTAACCTTCTTCTGCAAACTGACTGCAACACTGAAATGTATTATTGTAGCAAACTTTATACACATTCATGTAAACAAAGTATTCACTGCCTTCTTTTATCCATTTAGACAAATGGTCTTACTTACATATTCAGCCTCTGGCTGCTTTTGTCATCTTTCATGTTACCCTTGTTTGTTTGTAATTTCAGACTAGCTTGTCTTATTTATGTTTTTATTTCTTTTATCAGTTTTACCCTTTTGATCAATAAACCTGTCAATGAATGGAACTTCATTGTCTTCCGAGTTTTTTTTTGTGATGTCAATGAATACTTGTTGTCACTTCTGTAATGCTCGGTGTAGTAGAGACTTTGTAATCGCAGATACAATTACAGTAACACTGTTGAACAATACTGGTGTCAGACACCTTCAAATATCACTCGCACTAATAGTACTTGCTCGATAACTCACTCGTATAATAACCACTGAATAGTGATCAGTATAAAGAATAGTGTAGAGAAGAGAATAGTGATTTGTATAGTAATAGAGGATAGAATAGAAATGGTCATCAATTACACGCCATGCTACTTCCTACTTATGTATTTCTCCCATGTTCAAGTGATCCACTTAATTCAATAATGGAATCACCTGTGTTTGCTCTCTGGCGATCTATGTTCAAATTCCAGTGTCAGCAGCAACACTTTATTCCTATATAACAGTTTTAATTGCCTTAAGGTGTTTATCTGGCTGTCTTTTAGATTGCATATGCACATGACATGGACACAGAACAATACAAGTGTATTAGTAATAGAAAATGGTCCCAGATAGAATGGGTCAAAAAGAAAGTAGAAGACATGCAATAAAATGGCAGTTTGCTTTGAGGAATCAAGAAGTGAGCTTTAACAATATGGAGAACTATAATTTAAACTAACCAAAGATCTATAAAGTGCAAGTTAACCTTTTAAATACTTGGTGTATGATTTTTGTAGGAACAAGAATAGATCAGAGTTTAAATAGCATCTTATTTTAGCTTTGAGTTTTAGTCTAAAATTGTACAATGCTTACCTTTTCTGAAAACCCTTTTCTTAGCTTTGAGTTCAGTTTCCAAATCAGCAGCTTTGATGAAAAGTCGTACGGAAAGTGGTAACTGGCGAACAGCTTGTGCAACCACAGCTTTTGCTTGGTCACCAGGCTAGGAAAGAGAGAAAGACATTACGTGCAGCCTAAAATGTGATTTCCTATATATGCAAAAAGATCAGAACTACCAATAATAATCTTTATTTAATGGGAAATCAGAATAAAGCAACAACTTATTGTAATTAATACAGACTTAATTCTTAATGTTTTATATTTGTTGTTGTTGTCCTTGCACATTTGGATCAAAATTGTGGATAAAATGTTCAAAGATTATTATCTGTTTTTGTTCAAATACATCAGACCATCTCCATCATTATCTCAAGGGCTAGAAATGTGTGTGTGAATATATTTTTTTTTCTATATTTATGAGAGAAGTGAGAAGACAATATCAGAGATAGAGTATTTAAATAGTTTGGACAAAGGGATCAATAGTGCAGTGACTAGTATTTTTTTTAGACCATGTGCCACTAACACTTTAGCAATTTTTCTCTCTATATTATATATATATATATATATATATATATATACACACACACACACATACATATACACACACACATATACATATACAAACATATATACACACACACACACATACATATACACACATATATATATATATATACACACACACACACACATACACACACACACACATATATATATATATATATATATATATATATATATAAGAAATACTATGCTACCTATAACCACTTCATGGCACAAAAAATAAATGAAACTCCATAAACTAAATCCAATAAACTTTATTTCAAATATCAAAATTCAGAATGAAAGAAAAATTCTTCAGGAAGCATAACCACTTAAGTATGATGTTTCCCCCTCCTGACATTGATTTTCTTAAATATTCTTTAATTTACTGTATGTACATCATAAACCTTATGGATTGGTTGGTCGGTCGGTTAGTTGGTTGGTTGGTGGTAGGAGGGATAGCTTTTTTTTTTTAGCATGCTTTCTGATTGTATGAATGGCTTTGTGAGTAACACATCAATTGTTAACTTGCAAATTGTTTCAATAAATAAAAATTTCAAATTAAAATAACTTTTTTCTCAGTGGTTCTTTAATGAACACAAACTATCTGAGTTGAAAATGGAACTTGGATTGCCAACATCATTTTCCAAGCAATTAGCTGGTCATCTGCACCTTCATAATAACAAAGAGCACTGAACATTGGATCCATTTTCTTATCAGCAGACCATGTGGAAATGTACTCGTTTTTCAACAAGTTCGTTTTATTCATTGATTGCATAAAAACAAAAACAGAACTTAAATCTTACTAGAACTTAAATCCATAATCATCTTGCTTCAGACATTTTTTTTTAACAAGTCAGATTGTAGGAAAGGTTTCAAGCATCAAATATTTGGATACTACAAAGATTACGAATATTGGTAACATTTTCACATGGCACAATACAAGGTCTGACAAAATAGAAAAACAGTTGTGTTTTCACTCACCATAAGCCTGGCAGCCTCCAGCCAAATATCTTCACTTTTAGGACACTCTTCACATCCTTTCATGATGAGATTTCTAGCAGCTTGCACCTTGCCAGTGACCTCTTCCAGTCGAGCAGAAGCAATCCAGGCTACAATGAAAGAGATGCAAATACAGAAATAAAATGAATTGGTTTTGTAACAACCCATAAATAAGGAGGTGTGAAACGGGGATCGAAAGGCCAGTCAGTTATGTGCCATGTATGATACACACTTAGACGATCATGTATCTCTTGATACATGACTGACAAGGCAGATTTTTTCTTCCCTGCATTAGGTTGCCATTTCTTTCTGCAGTAGACCAGTTGCCATGAAAGGCCATAGAACCCAGTCTGTCCTGCTATTTACCCATAGCTTGGGGGGGGGGAAGAGAAGAGGCTTTATACCTTTCCCAAGGCTATTAGCACGTAAGCGAATATAATGGATTTGAATGGAATAAACTCGGCTCTCCGATTCCTCAATCGGAGCTGCTATCCATTACACCACCGTAGAAAAGTAATTAAAAGGGACATTCATTTTGTTATTTTATATTTACAAAAAAATAAATAAATAAAAAACAAAAATAAAAAGCATAGAGCTTACAGTTTCTATTGATAAAAATAAATACAGAATAGGTCAGAGGAGTAAAGATTAAGGGCCAATGCAAAAGTTATAGGAAATACAGGAGAATTAAGAACTTGAAATTTATAAAGCTGGTCAATTCTATTCTAAAATTCTTGTTTAAAAAAAAAAAAAAAAAAAATTAACAAGTAGAAGAAAGTCAATGATTTTCTTACCAGGTGGATGTTTGGGATTTGTTTCTCGGACAGATTTGAGCAATAAACGAGCCTTCTTGACATCACTGGGGAAAAAGGAAAAAAAAAAGAAAAGATTACATCAAATATACATAATAGATAATTTCACTTCACTCAACAAAAATTATGCAATAAAATAGACACAAGAAAAAATTTTCTTTTTAGTCAAAATAGCTGATATTTACCACACTCTGAAAAAATTTACTAGTCATGTACTAATAAACCTTATCTACATTTACCTTCTTACCTGTTAGGACCTTTAGAAAAAAATGATACTGAAACATTTTTAATTGAAGAGCCTAGGGTATAGCAATTCTTTAGTGTATGATATATAAACATATTTTACAAATCAGTGTGTAGTATGCGCTGAGCATTTGTTAGCAGACAAATACATTATTAAGGAGTTCTTTCGTCTCCAGACACATGACCTTTTGTCAAAATATTACGACATTTGATTATCTTTGCAATATTCCAGTTGGTTCTGTATTATATGGAGTTAAAAAAAAAATTATAGCTGGATTTATATCAGACCTATAAGAAAGAGAAGTAATAACAAGGATGATATTTGTTCACTTTTAGATTCTTTTTTGGGGGTCAATTATTGATTCACCTGTTACATTAAAGTGTAAAGTTACAAATTTTTAAAGTTCTAAACTTTAATGTTTGCAATTTTAAAACACACACACATATATATATGGGAAAATAGCCAAGTATTGATTTGTGAATTTGGTAAGAAAGTAATTGGGCATTCAATCTCTGAGCCAGGCAGTGTGCACTTGCACTCAGTGGAAACAGGGGAAGTAATAACTGAGCAGTACAAAAAATAAGAACTAGATGAGATATCCATAGACATGGGTAGTGGAACTGAAACAGAGTACCCCAATAGATTAAATAATGGGTTCAGTTTGGGATTCACTGCAGGTTACCTGGACCAAGATACACCTGATGAAATTAAAACATGGCAAAAACAAATGATGAGGACACAAGTCTGATTGTAAATGATGAAAATAAATGTGTGTGTGTGTGTGTGTGAGAGATAGATAGATAGATAGATAGATAGAATACAGTTTTAAGGTATGCTATATTTATGAAGTGCTCAATACCTGGGATAGAGAATGTGTAAATATAAAAAAAAATTGTGGCCACTGATGTCAATACCGAGTGGTGACAGTCTGTTTCATACTTTAACGCAATCTTCAAGCCATGTGGGTTGGATTATAGCTCAACTATTTATATTTGTTAGTCAATGGGGCATTGTGGGGTGTAGGGTCAGTTATCTCTGGTTTACTGTGTTTTTCTAATGGAATAGATAGAAATTGTTATTATAATTTCTTCTCTTGAATAGAACTAATTATGGGCTAGGAAGTGATTGTTTTATAGTCATTATATACAGTTGTTTGCTAACTTTTAAATCACTTATTTATTGATAATTATCTTAGTGCAGTTTGTATTTATTCATTAATTATTTGCTACTAATTATTATCAAATTTGCTTACTTGTAGTTGTGTGAGGTTTATTTTTTATTCCTTATTTAAATATTTAATTTATTTTTTATTCTATTTGTATTTATTTAATTATATCTTTGACAGGAGGTCATCTTATTTGTTTTGTTTAAGGTATTATTACTGGTTTGTTTTTTTATACAGTACATTATGTTATCTGCCTTGTGTATAATACATATATTTGCATTTTCTTTAGGGATGTTTTACAAGATATTAGCGCTTTAGTTTTCGATTTTTAAGTAACACAATAAAAATTTGTTTACATGTCTGCATTTTGAGAAGTTCTAATCTTTTATTTAGTAATTTGTGTTGCTCTGGGAAGGTTATTATAGGTATTTTTTCTCTCTCTCTCTCTCTCTATATATATATATATATATATATACACACACACACAAAACAAACAAAAATTTTGTATGCAATTAAAAAAAAAAAAATTTCAGCTATATATATATATATATATATATATATATATATATATATTCCAATTAAATCTCTGGATATTTGTGAATTAATGAGGCAATTTGAGTGATTAAATATTTTTTTTTAATATTGAAAAATCCTGGGGAGAGAGGAAATCTGTAAATGTTTCAGATGTTGCTTTTGAAAAATACAATTTTATTTTTTCATTACAAAAAAAAAAAAAACGTTTTCATTTTGGGAGGTTTTATTCAATAAAAATGTTAAGTAACCTGTAAGCTATTTCTAATAGATTGTCAATGATAAGACTGACTGTGTACACACAAGTAAATTGGTTTGTTTAATGGAAATGATATACAAAGTGAACAATACAGTAGATGAGCAGAATTTAAAAAAAATCTGGATTAAGAATGTTTTTCTTTGTAATTCTACCTAATAATGCAGAAAATTTAAAGCCTATTTATATATTATAAAACCTTTCCCCTCAAGTACAAAGGACAGACCAAATGTTAGTAGATAAGGTTAAACAATATACATTTCCAAAGGGGACCTAAAAAATAAAGAATGATGATATATCCTTAAAAAATAATCTTCCTGCAATACAGAACATTCAAATATTGACTTCACTTTGAGATACAAAAAACTCAAAAGGAAAATCCTCTTGAGGGAGATGCTAGGAGCTGAAACCACTTACTTGATATCACCACCATGAGAAGGTAACATGGACTGCAGATCAGTGAGATAGCCTTTTGGATCAACCACAGTTTGACCACTCACCGAATCAGACACCTGAAAATAAAAAAAAGTGGAAAATGGTGTTGTGTGTAAGTAAAATTAACAATGCTACTTGCTGTTTTATTCTTTTTAAATTGTTATTTAAAAAGAAAAAAAATCACATGTCTGTGTGTGTGTGTGTGTGTGTGAGGAAGAAATAGGAAACATTTATAAATCTAGCAAACTAAAACTATGATACACTTACATAAATTATACACACAAATGTTGCTTGACAAATGCATGTGAAGTCTGAATAACTAATGAAAAAAAAAAATGCAAAAAGGAAAAATATCAGAATTTTTTCTTTCTCCTCTGTATTTCATTCTCTGATGAAGCTTTAATAAAAAGTGAAACATGTTAGATTTATAAACATTGTCTTTATTCATTGTCCTTTTACAGATATACTCTATCTGAAATTTTTACAAACACACAAATAGAAGATACCTATACAGACACAAAAATAAGAGAATCAAATAGAATGCAGTATAGATTAAAAGATTGTATAGAATTACAAAATATAGATAAGCAAATTGCAAAGAGATAAATAGTTAATGGTCAAGACAGAAAGGACTTTGTCTGGCTGGCCACTTGTTTCCAAAGTCCAGTAAAAGCTTTGGACAAACTACTTTTCAGACAACCAGATTAACAGAATCATAATTTCAAGTTGGGCAATTAAGTACCAATCACCTTAAGTCTATTTTCTAGAATTATTATCATCTTGAAAGTATTTGAAGTTAGATTACTTTTCATATTTATTCTATAAAATATTATTTTTATTATGTCAGATAAACACAAATTATACACTTTATGTGCTGAAATTTATGACAAGGTTAAACTTGTGTTTTATCAAAAGTTATTAGAAGTAATAGAATTTAAATTTTGTAAGCCGTGGACAGTGTAATCATCAGTTGTCTTAGAATTACAATCTAAGTACATAAGATAAGTAAAGTTTGTTTTAAAAACCTGAAAGACACCTTTAATATAATCAAAGACTTATAAATATTTAATTTTATAATGAGAAATGTAGTTAATAGAAAATTTATAAAGTAATACATTGAAGTCAGGTAGTGGTTGGGCTGGGAAAATTTGAGAAGGAAAAAGAAAAAAAGACAGGAGACACATGTTGCAAAATATTACCTGAGTTAACTTGATATCCATCAGAGTGTTACGAGCTTGGCCAATTTTCTTCATGTCAATATCTCCACTCGGAGTAGAAAATCCAGTTGGGCCACTAAATGGCGTATCTAAACCACCATAGGTCTGCACAGAGAAATACCAGAACAGATTGTAAAATTACACACAAAAAAAAAAAAATCATATATTATTATCAATACTAATTAACTGGTTTTAATAAAAAAAGTAATATTTCCTGGAAAATTAAATTTTTAAGCTTTACTCAAAAATGCCTTGAATAATGTGAAGCAGATTAAATACTTCAGGGTAAATAAAATGTGTAAATAAAATTGTTCAGCTATCACTTGCTGAATCTTTTTTGTTAATGCACCCCAAAATATAAAGTACTAGCAGTAGAGCCCAGTGTTGCCCGGGGATGTAACAGTAAGAGATAGATCAAGTATCGACCATCATAAAGACTGAAAAATAAAATTGACAAAGATTATTGTTTAAGGTTGACGGACACGCATGTCTTAATTAGTTTTTTTTTTTTTTATGAATTGGTCAAACCCAAACTCAAACAAAAACATTGTTTTCAATCTTTATGAGTCTACCGATTGAATAGAATTTTATTATAAATAATTGTCTTGTAAATGGAATTTTTAAAGCATTCTGAATGTAAAAAATAAAGAAAACAGTGTTTCAGACAATAAGAAACACTACCTGCCAAAAAAAAAAAAAAGAAAAAAAAGTGAAGTTTTGTTGAAATAGGTTGAAAAAATGTAGGAAATCCGATCCCATATATAAACGAACATACACAAACACAAACAACCTGGGTTTTATAATAAGTATAACTCAATATGAGTTGTCCCTCCTTTTATTTTTGCGATGACTCTTAATCATGTTTTCAAATTGATTTCGTGCAAAAACAGTTTTTTTCCAATTTTTTGGCGCTGTCAGAACCATCGCAAGGTAATTTTACATAGTCCTGTGAAGTTCTGTTGAAATCGGTCGAAAAATGTAAGAAATCCGATCCAATATATAAACGTACAGACACACACACACACACACAACCTGGGTTTTATAATAAGTATGATTTATATTTACTAAAATTCAAACCAAGGCTCAGAAATGTCCTTTTAAAATTTGTTCAAAACTATTTATTGTTATTTTTGTCTTATGTCTCCAAAGGAACTCACACAAATAAGAGTCTATCATATTGTGATGAGTCCTGAACATAGACTTTTTCTTCATTTTGGTGTTCCAGCAGCTACTTTGAATTGTTTGCGTGTGAGCTGATGCTTCTGGGTCAATGAAATTCATACTATGATTTACAGTCAGATGAATTTATATTTGCAATTATGGTTTAAAGAGTACCAAAAATTTAATTTAAAAAACCCCAACAAAGTTTGATTTAAAATTTATAATTTCTTGGAGGTGAATTAATATTTGCAACTTGTTAAGTGGAAAATTAAGTGGAGGCAAATGCTTATGTCTAAAGACTACAATTTATATTAAAAAAAAAAAAAAAAAAAAAAACAACAATTTCAAGGAACAATTAAATTGTGCTTCTAACCAGTTTTTGCTTTTGACTTTCTTCTTTGAACATTTCTTTGTTTTTCTGTCATATTCTATTCTTCTGGATTGGATTTTGAAACCTCAACACTTTATGCGAACATCATATCCATAAAGAGCAAATTCTAAAAGTGCCAAATAACGTGGCCTAAACATATAAAGGCGATATTTTATGTGAGAATATCTGAACATGTCCATTATGGGGAACTGAATACATATTCAGGGTGTTATAATGAAGAAATCTGATATTCCAGTACATTTTTGTAAAAAAAAAAATATTCAGTAAGTAAATTTGAAAATGATTTAGTGTCTACAACAGCAAAATTTTCCTACTTAAATGTATGCACTAGACTAAATTTTAGTCAAACTGATTACTTATGTTAACTTTTATGAACAAAAAAAACAAAAAAAAAAAAACAAACTCCTTCATTCATTTTGAATTTTGTCAAAGTGAAATTATTCTTATTCTGAACCAACCTGTTCTCTGGCATCCACTGATGTGTTTGATGTTGTTGAAGATGCAGCCTTAGCAAGCAAACTATCAGGGAGTGGAGTGAACCTGAAGAAGAAAATATGAATGTCAGCAACAGATAAATATAGAAAACAATAATTATAAAAGGAAAGATTTAGGTTAAATAAAAAAAAGAATACCCCCCCCCCCATCCTGCTTTTAGTATTACCAAACAGTTTTATGCATAAGTGTCTGGAGGGGAAAAATAAATAAATTTTACCAAAATACATATAAAAATTACATGATCTAGAACTGGAAGCCATATTGGATAATGTGATTATAAAATTTGACAGTCATGGACACAACAATATCAGTGGAATGAATAAGATATCTACAGATGAAATCTGAACAATAAAGTTCACAAAATTCTTTGTTCTTTTACTTACTTTTCCGCCCTTGGATTCCGTTGTCGCTTATTTCGAGCATCTCCCACTTCTGGTAGGTTCATCCAATCATCATATGAGACACTAGCCAACTCCCTCTAGCAAAAAAAAAAAAAAAGTTTTCACTTTTTTTTTTTTTTATAAGGATAATGAAGTAAAGATGAATAAATGTGTTTTTTGTATGATTATATTCCATGCATTTCAAACACTGTTCAAGCCTTCTACAACATCAACATTGCTTGTGGACTGGAGTTATCTTCAGAACAGACCAAGTATAGTTGGTCCCAAAAAATTATTTTCTGGTGATCTGAATCTCCAAGGTGTTGTACAGTAGTTTTCACAGTGGAGGCTTGTATTTCAATAAGTCATCCTAAATTAGGTTCGACGTACAAAACATTAGGAACTTGAAATAAGAGTTAATGATGCAGCAATCTAGTTGTGAAGGTTGGTACTTCAATATCCGATATTGACTGACTCGCTCAACACCACTGAGCCCAACTGGTGACCGCTACTACTACTACTACTTATTATGTGTGGGAGAGTCTATTAATAATAGAATAGGTACGTCAGGTATAACATCCCCGCCCCTAAAACTTTACTCCGCAGGAGTAAAAAGTTTTCTTTATTTATTTTTCAAATTTTTACAGAAAATATGAAGAAAAAAAACAACAAAAAAAATTTTTTTTTTTTGTTTTTATGCAACATCGTAGCTTATTTCCTACATATTTTTGATCCACTTTTAAATGATCAGTTGCCTTTCTTTTTTTCTTCTGGATCGGCGTACCTTAGGTAAAATTATTTGCAGGGGTTGTTAGATCAAACTTATTGAAAATCACCTCCATTGGCGTCCCCCCCCCCAGACCGCTGTCAACCACATCTGAAAAACGTCGTCTGATCTGTTTACTGCACGTGAGTTTTTCCCCTTTCACCAAGTACGTCATATAGTCAATCCACTTTTCTATTTTTTTTTTATTTTTTTATTTTTATTATTTCCATAGTGTTACCAGAAACAACCATCTACTTTGCACTTCTTAAAGATGGACTCAGAGTTTCTGTAGGTTCTTGTTGACTTAAATCATTTAATAATACTGCATGTCCTTGGTTGCGTGTAACTCGTTCCTGAGTTTTTTTCGGTGTCGGCTTCATTTTTACTTTCTGGAGCTTGTTTTTCACGTATATTGTCGTGTTACCCATTCCACATTTTTAAATAAACCGATTTTCTCTAATCTATCCAATTCTTTATCTATCTGTTCAATTGAAGCAAACAGCACATTCCGTTTCTTTTTAAATATTGCCTGAGCGTTTTGTTTTGGCTGTAATTTTGCCTCAATCTTGGTACACGTTCCCAAACCTGGAGAAAAACAGTAGGAAAAGTTCCCTTCAGTTTTTGTACTAATTTCTGGGCTTCGCAGTTTAAATTTTCAACCTGGTAACAGAAAGAATTTAATGGTAAATCCCATAATTGAAATTCTATTATCCAATCCGTACCAAGTAAGTTCGTGGTATTTTTTATGACAAATAGTTTAGCTTTTCATGTTTTTTTATTTAACGTGACGTTTGTAACAAATTCTCCAATAAATTGTATTTTTTCTCCTGTCACTGACCTCGCGATTTTATTTGTCTTCATTAAAGTTGGTTTCCCCAACTTCTTCCACGTATTCAAATTTATGATAGATAGGTCGGAACCAGTGTCGAGTTGCATTTTTATTTTTTTATTACTTATTTTGACGGTAACAAATTTTCTAGTTATTCCGTCGTTCACTTCGTCGGACTTTAATTTTCTCATTTTATTGTCTTTATTTTTTGACCTGCAGTGCGAGCTTTTATGCCCCACTCTTTCACAGTTGAAAGATTTTTTATTCCTAAAATTGCAATATCTGTACCAGTGAAGTTCAAGCAAAACATGGCTTTGAGAGTTTTTGTTTATTTTTCTCTGGTATTTCACTTTTTGTTTGATAATCCACAATTTTAGAATTCTTTTTGGTAGACTGACTTTCTTTTTTGTAGCGTATTTTTCTTACATGCGAAATGCCAGACTGTTCTATCTTTTTCTTTCTTTATGCTAACATATCTTGTGCAGTCTTCTGCCAAACTCTGTACCGAAATCCTCGGTCCCTTTTCCAATTTTGAAAGTACCAATTTCCTCAATTCTGCGTCTCTTTCTGAAACTAGTCCTTGAACAAATATTAAGCACTTAAAATTGTCAGCGCTTAATTCTGCTAGTTTGAATTCTTCACAATGCTTGTTCACATTAGCTGCATATGTTATGAAGTCTTGTTCATCCTCTTTCATCAGATTCAAACATTTCCACCTCTTGTGAAACAAAGATGTCTTTTTACTTGTTCCATTTCTCGTTGAAACTGTATCTGTCTATTAAAGGTTTCCTCTTGTAGTTGCCTCTGGAATGTTTTCTGTAGCTCTAATATTGTCTTTTGTTGTTCTGTCTGGAACTTAAAAAATTCCTGGAATATATTTTTGCATTCCTCCATCTTCGCAAAAAGTTTACACAATGCTTAAATATTGTAGAGGGGGGGTCCAAAACGAATTTGTAATTCGTGACCTATTTGAGCAAGCTGTCTTATCGAGAAAAAAAAATAAAATTCTTTTCTCAGTTGAGAATACGACTGATTTTTTCATCACTAAGTTGACGTTTTGTCTTTCGAAAAAACTTTGGCAGGTTTTTTTTTTTTTTTTAAAATGTGAATCCGAGATGTTGTCGCCAAAAATTTGACGAGCAATTTTTTTTTCTTTTTCCTTCGTATGAAAAACGAATTTCGTCACTAAATAACGTGAGCGAATTTTTTTTTTTCTTCACTGTATGAAACCCAATGCCACGTACGCCATGTTTATTATGGTGGATGAATTTTTTTTCTTTTTTTTCTTCTGTATGAGTTACAAATCCACGTCATCAAGTGTTGTAGAGTGAACGCAAATTCCTTCGTCGCCAATGTTGTTGTTAGGCATACGAAAAGTTTTTCTTTTCCCGTGTGAGTTTTGAATCCTCGGTCGCCAATGTTGTAGAGTAGTTTTCACAGTGGAGGCTTGTATTTCAATAAGTCGTCCTAAATTAGGTTCGACATACAAAACGTTAGGAACTTGAAATAAGAGTTAATGATGCAGCAATCTAGTTGTGAAGGTTGGTACTTCAATGTCCAATATCGACTTACTCCCTCAACACCACTGAGCCCAACTGGTGACTGCTACTACTACTACTACTTATGTGTGGGAGAGTCTATTAATAATAGAATAGGTACGTCAGGTATAACACAAGGTAAGTTTGATTGTACTCATAATTTGACATTAGAGAAATGTGAGAGACAAAATCTTTAGTATTTGCTCCAAAACTGGAGTTGGTAGCCAACAAAAAAAAAAAAAAAATACAACTCACAGAAAAGTGAAGAAAATGCAATTATCTCAAAAAAAAAAAAAAAAAAAAAAAATCTTAAATTTTAAAAATATTTTCTTGCTTTAAACAACCTGTAAAAGGTTGATAAGCCATAAAAAAACAAATTGATCAATTATGGAAAAAAAACAAAAGAAAAAAATTTAATCATACATTAAATGTTGCTAGAACAACATCCATGTTCTATACTTGGCCTAATAGAAGAAAAAGATTCTTTTCAAGTATTTATTACAAATGTGGGGAAGATAACAGTTAATTCCAGACTTGAATAGGTTAACTTTGTAGTGGTTGGGAAAGCATCCTCTTGGGATTCAGTTCCACAAAGTAGTCCTCTACAAAAACTGACCAAACCCAATGACAAGACAATTCCAGGATGTGCCTATTATAGTTTTCATGTTTTTGCTATTACAGATTTGCCAAAATTAACCTTCTACTAATGAAGACCCTACAAACCTTTCTACTCAATAATGAGCCTCACCAATCTGACTAAATCCTCTGACCCTTAAACAATCTGTAGCACTAGAGAAAATGGCTCGCCTCCAGAATGAAAACAAATTCAAACGTGTCTCACCTGTAAAGTATCCAAAAGGAAAATGGCAGTTTCACAAGTCGTACATTTAAAACAGATAGATCTTGGGGTTGGAGAAACTCTTGTGAGAATCTCTTAACAAATTTAAATTTTAACTGTAAATCAAGCTATGAAAAGTACATAAAGAGGCGACAAAAGCACAAAGTGTGATTGCTGTAGTGAACAGGAGACATGTTGCTGTGGTCAGTGTTGGTGGATTGTTTGGCTTAAGTTCATATTGCTACTCTGTTGGTTGAAGGAAACTCATTATGGGAATTGATTACAAGTCAGAAGAAACTAGCTACAAGAGGCTACACAATGCGTTAAAAAGAAAAAAAATGTAAAACCATGAACATGAACTTACCTTGAGGTCTGAAAACTGCTGCTGAATCTTTGGCCGTTCCTGACGATATCTTTCCAGTTCTGCCCTTAATTTCTGCTCTCGACGCTCTTTGCGTTTCTCATCCATTCGTTTGTCAATTGCATCATATATTGCATCTGCCTCTTCATCATCTTTGTCGTATGGATCTTTACTACATAAACTGCCTCCATAGCCAGCAAACTGGATAAGAAAATGAAGCAATACCATCAGCAGGTGTAATTAATGCTATTTAATTACAGTCTTTTGAACAGGAGTAGAGGTTTATCCCTTGTTTCCTGTTTAGGACTTGGTAACTGGTCCCTTCTAAATTCTACCATAACTCTATATTTCTAATGTCCCTGCCTAAACTCTGAAATTTTTACTATATATATATATATATATATATATATATATATATATATATATAGATGTGTTCACCTGAAATTTTTATTATATATATATATATATATATATATAGATGTGTTCACCTGAAATTTTTATTATATATATATATATATATATATATATATATAGATGTGTTCACCTGAAATTTTTATTATATATATATATATATATATATATATAGTAGATGTGTTCACCTATCGTCCGATTGTCACTCCTCCTCAGTCATTTGAACAGGAGCAGAGGTTTATCCATATTTCCTGTTACTCAAAGTCTTTTCCTTTGCTTTCATTTCTAGTATCCAATTATCTGAAACTTTCTCAAATAGATAAAAAAATAGTCTTCAACAGTGAGGCTTCTTGTTATGCAATAGAAAAGATGATATTCATAAAAGTCTCTAATGAGAGCTAAACTTTACTCTAAAAAAGACAGCCTTAATTTATTACACTATCTAGCCTTTAAGTTGCAACAGTTGTGATTTGTATCTGAAAAAAAAAAAAACAAAAAAACAATGTTAAGTGCAAAGGAAAAAGATGAAAAGGAATACAAATTACCTCATCATAATTGGCATCATTCAGATCTTCATCGTCATCATCATCTTTGTCATCTTTTTTTTTCTTGTTAGGAGGAGCATGTCGGTCATCTCTGAAATCATGAATAGAACATTCAATAACAAGAATTGTGAACATGAGAATGTCAATATTGATCAAATAAACAAAAAAAAAAAAAAATTTTACTGTGAAAACAAATATAAAAACAAAACTTTTATAAACTTGCAACTTCAGAGGCATCTTGAATCTTTGCACAATGAACAGAATTAAGTCAATTTTTTCTAATCCTGAGATGTGAAAAGAAAAAAAGTCACACATCACTTTGCAAAGAACACTTTCTCATGCCCTACTCAAAAGCATAGTATTTGTTAATATTAGGAAAGGTTCTCTACACTAGTTTATTTGTCTGATTTCAGAAGATTCAATATAGGTTCATTGATAAATAATTGCAAGTGATGGGAGGTGGGGAGTGGCTGATTAGAGAAGACGTCTATGTAGAAGTCTATTCCAGATGGATGCCTGTTGGAAAGTAAGGACTAGAAGTTATTCTCACTGTTCACTGCTACTGTAGTGAGTTTGACCTTCACAGGATATTATGACCTTTTGCCAAACTTGGGTGAATAAATATTCACAAGTTTATTTAGTAAGGCATTATTTCATTTGAACTGGGTGCTAATGACATAGAAAAAAGAAAAGTCAATATAAGTTCCAAGCCCTAATATTAGCTATGAAATATGGCATCAGAGAAAGTTGACGATGCAAGTAAAAAAAAAAAAAAATTCAGGATATATATTGAGAGAGATCAGAAAAATTTAAAGAAAAAGACATCAAGTACAAAACCTGGTAAGAACAGAAGTGAATTGGAACACAGGTAAAAAGAGAACGTGTTCATTGCAAACTGATGCATGTATAGACATTAATATTTTGGTCTGTAAATCATGCTATTAAATGGGACCAACAGGGTTAATAAGCTATTTTGGTAAGATGCATTTACTGTGAAAAAAATCCCCAGAAATTAATGTCTGAACTCTCAAGAAAATCTTGAATTAATATATCACATTGGGCATTATTACTGGTTCTGTATTAGAATATACAGTCTACCTATATGTACACAGTTTCCCAGTTAATCAGTGCCTAGATGGGTGACCACTTTGGAATACTAGATGCTGTAAACTTGGATGTGCTGGTGGTGTAATGGATAATGGCTCGGAATTGTTAATTGAAGAACCAAGTTCTAATTCTCATTGGGTTTGATTCATTTATGCACAAATATCCTTAAGAAAGGTATGAATTCCCATCTTCCCCCAGCTATAGGTTAATTAGTAAGACTTGTATCACTAAACCATTATCATTTAAAAAAAAAAATTCTTACAATCTAAAATTATTTTCTGTCTTTAAAATAACCTGTAAAGGTTTGATAAGCTGTAGAAAATGAATGAACCAATTAATATATTTGCGCACAGATGCATTCTATATGCAGATTTAAGATTCTTTTACCCACTGAAATGGTGGATCATCTAATTACACAATGTATCCTATATTCTATGAAACAGAATATAGGATATATTGTATGAATTCTATCAAGTTTAGGGGAATTAGACCATAAAAAATGACTACTTACACCTACACATTGTGCTTTCACTACCTCCTAGGTAATTCACATACCTGTTGCTTTTTTTTTTTTTTTTTTACAATGGCTAGTGAAGGGTAGGGACAAAAGTGTGTACAATATTCATTTGCACATGCTGTTCAAATTCTGTGAACTTTTATTATGTGTTTCAACCCAAGTTCATATATATATTTTTTCTTAGGATGCATATAGATTTGGCTGTACAGTGGAACCCCCCCCCCCCCAAAAAAAAACTCCTACATCTCTTTTCTGTGGTTTTACTTTCCTTGGTCAACTCCAGAAAGTTTCACTTAATGATGGTGCCAAAGTGTATAGAGATGCTGTTAATTAGGATATGCCAAAGAGAAGCTGTAAAATATTCAAATGAAAGGACAAAAGTTTTTGATTTAGCAAGGAAAAAAAAAACAAAGAAAAATAGGCTGCTAAAATGTACACTAAGACTAAATCTTCTGTCACCCAACTTTTCTTACAACATATTATAAGTGTTCTATTTTATTATTAGTTATTGTTGGTAATTTCTTATTGTGCTTAAATTTCTAAGATTTGCAAGTAAAAAAAAAAGTATTGGGTTGAAACAAAAGTTTGTAGAATTTTTCAATATACAACATTTAAACATGTGATATCATTTCACATGTGACTAAAATTTATAACATAAAGACATATTCTAAAAGGTCACATTATACCATGTCTTTATACGATTCGTGTAAGGATTGTGAATTTTAAATGTTTTTATGCTAAAAGTGGTTTTGATGTGCTTTTATTTCTGGAAAGGTAAAACTGCTGTACAAACAGCAAAAAAGATATGTGCCATTTATGGAGATGATGCCATAGCTGAGAGTACTGTTCGGAAGTGGTTCGTTAGTGGAATTTTTTATCTGGAAAACCAAGAACATTCCATCAGGTCTGAAGTTGTTGATAATGACCAAATTAAAATGCTGATTAAAAATAATTGCAGCCACATGGAACACTGCAGAGATATTCTGCATTACTCATATGAGCATTTTAATGCATTTGAAAACATTTGGATATGTGAATAACTGCAATGTTTGGGTGCCTTATGATTTAATGGAAAAAAATTTAAGGGACTGCATTTCAATCTGCAATTCTCTGCTCAAATGCTGCAAAAATTATTCATTTTTCAGAAAGAATGATCATGGGTGATTGTTTATAACAATGTGGAGCAAAAAGATCCTGTGGAAAACAAAAAGCAGGTCTGCATCTGAAGAAGGTGATGATGTATATCTGGTGGGTTTGGAAGAACATTGTGTATTTGGAATTCCTTCTTCAAAATCAGATATTCAATTCAAACATGTACTGTTTCCAGTTGGACCAATTAAAGGCAGCACTTGATGTGAAGCCTCCAGAGTTGACCAATCAGAAGAGAGTCATCTTTCATCAGGATACTGCCAGACTTCACATCTTTTTGCAGAAATTTGTATTGCTTGGCTGTATTGCTACTACACCAATCACACTCACCTGAACTTAAAATTTCAGCTTATCTCTTATTTTGATTCTCTTAATGAGAAGAGCAACATTTCTATGTGAGTTTGCAAAAACCACTGAGACCAATTCATCACACCAAAAGATGCTAAGTTCTGAGAAAATGGGGATCATGAAGCTTCCTTAAAGATGACAAAAGGTAGTGGAACAAAATGACATACATATTTGAATAAATCAATATACAAATATCTAAATATTCTTTGAAATTCACTTAAAAAATGCTACAAAATTTTGTTATGACCACATGCAATTTCAGGTAATCACTGGGGGTCTTAGAACATATTCTCCATGGATAAAAGGTGTGGGGAGGAGTACTGTGTATATATTTCACAAATGATTGCAAATCTGATTTTTTAATGTCTTAGTAAAAATTTATTTGAGAGATTGTGCATCTATACTTACGAAATGTCATCTGCATCTCGGGCAGGACCAATATCCGACCGGGTAGTAAATCCAGTGGCTCTGAAAATAAGGAAAATATAAAATGGTTAACATGTACTAGATTTTTTTTTTTATCTTATGTTATATAAAATTCAAACTTTGGTCTTGTTTTAGACAGACTGAAATCAAAATAATCATACTTCATAATCTCAAGGTCACTCCAATTTGACTTGAATAAAAAGAAAAAAAAAAGGGTAATTTTTATAGTTTTATTTTAAGAAAAACTGATGCCAAATAATAGAGTAGTTTGAAAGGAGATTCTTTTTCTATAGTGATCTGGTTTGATTTTCTTAGCACAAATTATGAGAAGTGGTCAGGAAAAAATAATTCTACTGGGTCTTATACGAGAGAAGTTCAGGTATTTAATAGGGTAATGTTTATCTCCAGATACCATAGATAACTAGTAGTTGTACTTGGCCTAAATTCATAATGCTGTTATAGAAATGAGAGGATGTTGACATAAAATGATTTTAATTAATCTTATTGTTATGTTTTATCACAAAACTTTAGGTGGATCCACTTTTTTGATTAATAGAGAAAAACAACATGAAAAAATAAATCAGAAATATAGAAGTAGATTCTGATGAAAATGCTTCATCAAAAAAAAAAAAAAAAAAAAAAAAGTCTAGAAAGTAAAACAAAGATGGCATTAAGAATCAAATAGATTGATATATATATATATATATATATATATATATATATATATATATATATATATATATATATATATATCTCTGAGACTAAAACCAACACCAACTGGTGGCACTTTTAAATTTACAAACACTCCCTGATATCGAGAACTTTTTACCCATAAATGTAGCATACATTAAAATGTGTGTGTGTGTACAGCAACCCCTCAATTATACAAATTTCATTAAAAACACTGACAAGGTACTGAGGTTAAGTTTTTTTTTTTTAATTTTTCATGTGTTATATTATAATTTTATATTTAATTTTCTTTTCTGGGTATAAATTATGTAGAAATTGTCCAAATGTTTTGTATGCCCAAGTGCTTTTGCCTATACTTTTAGCCATTATCAAGGATGAATTTTATTTTGACTTAACTGAATGTATGAATTGTTTTATACATGGTCAGCACATTGTGGCAGTATTCATAGTTGATATTATTGAATGTTATCTTTTTCTTTTTTTATTAAGAATGCTTCCATTATCTTTAGCCTTTTTTTTACAAGTGGATGAGACTATTATATTTGCATTATCAATGAGTATATTGGTGATAGAATTTGGTAGATCACCATGTGTACACACACACACGCGTGCATGCACATGTGTGAAAGTTACAAGATTTAGAATCTTGTTAAAAAATTGTTTTCTTTTTAATTTTCTGCCTAGTAAGTTGAAGAGGATATACAGTGTTGGGACAAATCAAATGGTAACAATTAATTGGAGTAAAACAAATAAGAGAAGAGAAAACTTTTCTAAAAAAAAAAAAAAAAAAAAGAAGAAGAAGAAGAAGAAATAGGGTATTATTACTTTTTTTTATGACAGTCTCATCCACTTTTAAAATGTAATTATGTAAATTAATTCAATTAACACCGAGAAACATCACAGAATAAAACAAGTGTCCTTGATTTTTTATGTTTCTGGAAGATATTTCACAAAACTCAGAACAGTCTATTCTGAAAATAAAATGAACACCAAATTGACTAAATACAACTCTAGGTAACTCCACTTTGTTGCTGGAAAAAAAAACAAAAAAAAAAACAGTATAGTATGATGAAAAAAGGCCCCATACTTAATAAAAAACAAAGTTTTATTGTCAAAGTGTTTGTTATTATTATTAAGAGGAAAGACCAAAGTATTTTTTATTATTTCATTTCTAGGATGTTCGAAATTTTGGTGAAACATTGGTTGATGTAATATTTACTATTAGTGTTTTTGTGCCTTTTTTCCAATGAAAAACACATTGATTTGGAAAATCTTGCAAAAATCAAATAATTGTTGGATTTTAATGAAACATTCAGGACTTATTGACAAATGAATGAAATTATTTTTGAAGTTAGTTTTTCTTAGAAAATCTTGGTAAAAATTAATAAGTTAATCCCCCACCTTTACAGACATACACATACTTAATTCCATGAAATTTTGAGGAATTAAATTTTCATCCAAAATTTTTTTTTGTTAAAAACAGGACTCCTTGGAGAATGTAAATCATCAATTTTTTTTTAAACTACTACTCATTTCTGAAAATCATTTAGCTTTCAATTAAAGCTAAAATGAAAGCTTTCTCATTTGTAAAAATCTATTTTAAACCTTAGGTATCACTTATTACTATTGCAGTTGAGGACCTGTCATTTGTCTTTTTATCTTTATTAGCAAAATAACAGTAACAAAAGAGAAAGCTTCAATGATTGCAGTCAAGCAACAGCAGCACTCATCAGCAGGCAGGTTAGGTTTAAGGCTCAAAGTTCTCCACACAGTTGTTCCAATAACCTATTGTATTTGTTTGTGAATTTGGTGAGACAGTAATTCTGAGTTCAATCCCTGGGCTAGGTAGTGTGTACTTGGAATCACTGGAAAGGAGACAAGCAATAACTTTAAAAGAACTAGAGACGAGATATCTCAAGACATGGGCAGTGGAACAAGAACCTGCCATAGATTAGATAAAGATTTCAATCAGAAATTTCTCCTGTAGGTTACCCAGATATGAAGGCCGGAGAGCACAACGGTCGAAACGTTGTCATAACAACAACAAAGATGAGGACAATAGTCCGCATGTTAATAATTTCAAGTTAATTTTTGCTACTGTATTTATCCCTCACACATAGACACTTTTACAGAGTGAATCTGTTGGACAATTCGTAGTTAATAAATTGCTACACTTTTAGTCTCTACATTTTTTTCGTAAACTTATCAGTTATTTTTATGATTTCATGCTCAAAAGTCAACACTGACAAAATTAAACAATAGAACGGTAACTTTAAAAAGTGAAAGTTGAAAATGAAAAATTATCTTCTTATTTTTACTGAAAGGAACAAATGATCTTTTTCAAGAAATTAAATTTAGATCTTCTCAAGAAATTTAAATATTAAAAAAAAAAAAAAAAACTTAATTTAAAAATGTAAATCATGATTAGTTTAAGACACCTATCAGAGAATAAAAAGGAAAAATCACAGAAGATAGATAATGATAAACAATGGAACTTCTAATCAAGTTCGTAAATGTAAACAAACTTAAAAATATTGACATCTTTTTTATTTACAAAAGAAAAAAAATTACTAATATGTTTCTTTGAATACTACTCAGAAATGTGTGAGCTCCTCTTCGCTTTTTATTCCGTTAAAAAGAAAATAATAAATAGCTTTTTTATTTGGAATTCTGATGACAATATTTTCAAATGACTATGTTTTCGTTTGTGTCTCAAAAAACGAAGTTTTAACAAAATTTTTTTCGACCTTTGTTTTTTAAAAACAAGATTAAAAAATATAAATACTGAAAGTAAATCAGTGGAATTTAAATCGAGGATTGGAATGCTTTCAGTTTTTTCTTAACAACTAAAAAAAAACGTATTTGAAAATTAATTTAAATTACAAAATATAACAATGATACATTTATTTAACAAAAATAAAAGTAAATTATGAAACACTTTTTTGTTAGTAAAAGTAATTTTCTTTTTAGAATAAACATTGAGGGTGAAGTTTGCAGTGTATTTTTTTAATAGATTGCAAGATTAAATTAGGTGCAAAAGATGAAAATTACAAAAAAATACAACATTGAATAAATTTTCACAAAAAAAAACTCAATGTTGCTATGAAAAAGCTCCGTTTTTAAAAAATTTGCCTTAATCTTAAAAATTAAAAGAAATACATCTATTTTCCTGTAATTTTCAGAAAGCTTAATTATGAAATAAGTAAAATAATTCCCTAAAACACAATATTACTATGTAATTATTACTTATAAAATCTCAGACACAAATTTTTAGGAATACAAATATCTTGTTCACATTTTAAAAAGAATACTTTGTACACGTGGTAGCAAATATTTTGCAAATCTAATTTACTTAGCCTCTAAACTATAATATGCAATAACTTTACTATATATCCGAGCACAACTTACCCTCGTCCTAAACCCGGCACATAACCAAGAGGTGCCGGTAAACCAATAAAACTTTTCTTCTTTTTACTCACAAGTGATTGTACCGCCATGTTGATGTTGACACTAACGGGGAAAAAAAACACCTACTGTTATTTTTTTTTTTTAAATTACCGTAATTTGCTTTATAAGAGAAAAGATGATGAAATTTTCTGAATCATAGGGTTATATAGTTAAAAAAAATAAATAAGGTTTAAGAAAAAAAGCTAGTGTTGGTTGGTATCAGGAACTGACGACTTGCACGAACAGAACCGAAGAATTCCGACAGACAACGTGTTAGAAAGCGGACGCCGGAAGAGCAATTACGGAGTGAAGGACAGGAAATGTTTTTTTTTTTTTTTTTAAATAAACAAACAAAAATAAACACGTGTGTTTACTGTTTGACTTAGCAACACAGCACAGATTGACTTATAAGTTAAAATTTCATTTGATTTATTATGCACTTTTGTTTGAAACAATTTTCAAAATATTCCCGTGTTGTTAATACTTGAAATTGACTGTAGCCATTCATTAAAGGAAAAATGAAATTCTTTTCTTTCGCCTGTAAGTACCACTGAGAGATCCCTAAAAAAAAGAGCATAACATAATGAAAAAGACGCCAAACTTGACGAAAACAATTTTTTTTCGTCTAAATGTTTATGTTATTATTAAGAGGAAAGAACAAAGTATTTTTTTTTTAACTATTTTTAATTTTTTTTCCTTTTTAGAACATTAACTTTTGATTAAAAAAAAAACTTGTTTCTCTTTGTATCAGCGGAACTCGAATTTTAGCACTTTTTTTTTGTATGACAGACATTATTTTTTAAAATCTTGCAAAAATATAAATAATTGTCGGATGTTAATGAAACTTTCAGAAACTATTCACAAATGATGGAAATTATTATAAATATATTTTCTTTTTTTAAAGTCATGGCGAATATTTTTTTTTTCATATTTATTACTCCCCCCAACTAATTTTATGAAATTGAAAACTATAGAAATTCAATACCATTCAGTTTCTGTTTAGTGATTATTAGTTAAAAAAAAGCACAAGGCTTTGAGGAAAGCAAATCATGTATTTTTTTAAATCGGATTTCCCCACCAGAAAATCAGCTCTGAATTGTAACATACAAAACTCAATAAAACAAAGATATTATTTAATTTCAGATGCTTTTAGTTGTTTTTATGAATGAATATGGATATTGTCTGAAAGCAAAATATTTTTGCAATGAAAAATGAATTTTTAAAACAATTATTATTTCTTAAATTATTTTATTATTTTACATTAAAGTTGTTAAAATATTCTAAAATTAGTGAAAACGGCATTCAGTTTTAGTCAATGGTGTTAGTTAGATCTATCCTTTTAGCATTATAAGTTGTATAACTTAAACAATCAGAAGAGACGAACTAAGAAATTTAATCTCACTCTCAACAGTTTTATTTTAATTTTTTTATAATATACGTAAAGGTGAAAGCTAAGTACAAAAAAAAAATTAGAGTGTTGAAAGTTTTTCTTAAAAATAACGAGGTAAATAAGATGGATTACTTAAAACTAAATAATTACGTCGCTTCTGTCCTTCCGTACGATAACTTTCCCTTACGTAAGCTGTCAATAGGTGATGAAATTGTCACTCATCACTTGTCAAGTGACACCAAATATCATGACCTGTTTTGTCTTATTTTTAAACTACATCTTTTCGGCACAGAAACTAAGTAATACTTGTTTCAAAATATTTTAAATAAACTTTATAATTTCTAATTTTCTTAAAATAAATTTTGAAAAAAAATTATAATTGATTTTTAAAAAAATTTAAAACTGAGATTTTCATTTTTTTTTATAAAATGGAAAAAAATGGTTGACATGATCTGTCAATTTTGCTGACTCAAAAAAAAAGATTTTTAACGAAAATTTCGGACGTGCTAGGAACAATTAAAAAATGTAAAAAAATACCCCCCAAAATACTTTAATCTTTCCTCTTAATAATAACATAAGCATTTAGACAATAAAAAATTATTTTCATCAAGCTTAAGGCCCTTTCTTTTTATTTATGCTATGCTTTTTTTTTCTTCTTTTTTTTTTTTTAAACGATCTCTCGGAGGTACCTACCTGAGTGTGAAAATACGAAATATTAAAATATGAATTTTAAATAATTCTAAGACTAAGAGATATCAAGTATTGAATTTTTTGTAGGTACCGCCACGGACCTACTAAAAAGACCCGAAAACGCATTTTAAATTATTTATGCCTTCTTTGAACTTAAATTTCCGTTCTATTAAAAATTAATTTCCGTATATAAATAAAGTTCTTAGGCATTTTAAAAATATTGGTACGGCTCTTCCTGTACTGTACATTATTTAGTTTGGTTCAGACAGGCGTGGACTATTGTAGTGAAAGAGTGTGTGCACTTTCAGTGTAAGTGTTTCTTGTTTTGATTTTACATTTTGATTTTGTTTTATTTTGGCCTAATTTTTGTATCGTCTAGTTTCTTTAACACATGTGATTATCTTACGAGCTATTTGTTTTTGTGTATAACCCCGGCCAAAATGGCTGAGTTGTCTAAGCAGTTGGATCAACCAGTAAGTCCATATAGCATGGGCGACAAACAGCCCTGAAAGGGACCTGAATATTACGTAGTGGTACATGTAAAGTACCATGAACATCGCCCGGGAGGCGATTTCGAAAAGGACAATTTCCCTGCTGACATCTGATGTAAATACCGGGAAGTTGGTGGGTGTCAGCAAGGAAATAATGGAAGAAGCACACAAGTAACTGAACATTATAGTGAAGGTGTTAGCAAAGAGGTCAAACGTAATGTGGGACATATTGACGACATCTAGCGGGAAACATCCTCACTGCCAAGTCAGGGAGGATGCAAAATGAATATATGGGCACCCGAAAGACCAAGATCACTTTACAAAGTTTACATGGATGTAGAGGAAGACCTTGTGAGAGCCATTTTTATGGATTATGGACAGGTAGAGGAGATTGCGTTAGTAAGATGTAAAACAGGCATTGCTACCGGGGATATGATCCTGCAGGTGGCAATATCTCGTAAATGTTTTTTAGAGGTACTCGACACTTTGATGCGTCGGTACCGGATAATCCTCATCGTTATGGAGAGGGAAAATGGTGAAAAAAGAAAAAAAAAGCCCAGCCTTAGCAGAGCAGAACGAGTCATGGGACAGGCCAAGTCATAATCCGCACCTGCTTCGACAATCAGAAATGACACAACCGCAGGTAAGGCTACACGCTTCCCTTCTTCTCCAGATAGGGCTCCGATATCCCCCTCCTTCATCCTATCCCATCCCAAAAGAAGCCTTTCCCCATTGGGAGGGCATCTGTCTGGTGGATAGTCAGATGCTTGAGAGGGATCTTTCCTCCCAGAGGAAGGTCCACTTGAGACCCCTAGTTTAGTTAACATCTGTCGATGGCAAATCAACTGGCGACCCCAGGAACTTTGATAATGCGTCTGTAACCGTAGTAAGAATTGCAAGCACAAAAGCCTTGGACTTCTTCCCGAAGCTCCGGATGGCCCAGGTGGAGTCTTTGGATCTTCGAAAATTAGCTAAAACTTGTTCAGGGAGGGCGCCAGTTTTGATCCACCCCTCGTTATACAGGGTCCTGAAGTTAATGTTTCCTATGGACGTCGGTAGTATTGTCACTGACGGATGGATTTCGTCTGACGTGGACACTAGTAGCTTAGGACAATCTCCTGGGATCCTGACTCTTACAGATTTCCGTCCACTCTGCGTTTGAAGGAACCCGCTTAAAAATGTCTATCAAGCTAGCCAGTTTGAATGCGAGGGGCTTGAGAGATCGGAATAAGTCTACCCGCCTGCTTCATGATCTCTTGACCTTTGGTGTAGATGTGGCCGCGATCCAGGAGACACGCTTTGTTTGCGATGTTGGTGTTCGTGTACTGACCAGAGGTATTTCCTTTGCTGGTTAAATGTACCCTGGGTGCCAAGGTGGACCTTGTCCATCTTGATGCGGGGGATGAGGGAGCGGTTGATCGTGGCCGATATTGCCGTGAGCAGTAGTTTATTTCGGATCGTTACATTTTATGCGCCCAACAATCAGACAGAGCGTGTCTCCCTTTTCCATCTGTTGGGGCCGTTCTTGGTGAATTCGTCGTGCTTAGTCTTAATGGGGGACTGGAATGCCGTTCTGGACTCCAAATTAGACAGGAGGCGGGGAGCTAGCAGGAGATCAGGCGATTGTAGCTTGGTTGATCTGATCAGTGAGTTTGGTCTCATCGATAGATACCGGGTTGATAACCCCAACGGGGAGATGTGGACGTGGGCTCATAAGAAGCCGTCTACCCGGGTAGCCAGCTACCTGGATAGAATGTCAGCGAGAAGGATCGATGTAGATTTGCTAGATTGCCCCACGTTCCACTGGTTAGGCTATTCAGACCATAGACTTAATTTGGCAAGCTCTGAGGTTGACCAAAGACCAAATGTTTGACGCGTTTCGGCGGTATTTCGAGAACCGGTTTACCAAGGAGCCTGATCTCTGTGTCGAAGAAAGAGTTTCGCAGCTATTTGGCAGACTTTCTTCGGCTTGAACCGACGGAAGCGGCTAGCTGCGAGGGTGAGATCACAGAAAACGAAGTTTACTTGGCATGGAAGAGGATCAACAATGGCAAGTCCCCGGGACCCGATGGTCTTCCCTACGAATTGTACTTGAGGCTGTCGCACATCTTTGTGCCGATTTTGACTGTCGTATTTAACAACTGGTTCCGGCAGAGGTCCGTCCCCAACCGGATCTACGGGGGTGTGATCACACTGTTGAAAAAGGACAAAGGTGGTGGGTGGGGTTTAGATGATTACAGGCTTATAACTCTGCTAAACACAGATTTAAAGATTTTGGCCAAGAGCCTGACGGAGCGTTTGCAGTCAGTTGCCGAGAGTTTGCTGGGACCCGAGCAGACTTGTGCTGTGAAGGGACGAACAATTCAGAGCAACCTTCATCTGATTCATACGATCCTAAAGGGTGTAAAAAACGACGATCAAGCCGCACTGATCAATTTGGATCAGTCCAAGGCGTTCGATAGTGTCGACCATCAGTACTTGGCTGCTGTCTTTCAGGCCGCTGGATTCAAACCCGACTTTTGCAAGTGGGTCAGCCTCCTGTATCCCTTCCCCAGTGCTGTGATACAGGTGAGCAGAAAGCGGTCGAGCGCTTTTGCGTTGTCACGGTCGGTCCGATAGGGCTGCTAGCTGTCGACCCTACTTTACATTTTGGCGTTGGAGTCCTTCCTTCACCGGCTGAGGGACAGGGGGTGAAGTCCGGCTTTATGTGGAATCAGCACGCATCGAGGTTGGTTTTCCTATGCAGTTGACAGGACTCGATCTTGGAGGAAAGTGTTAGGGGCGCTTTCCATACCCTTACAATCGCTCTTCTCGTTTCTGGGGCTGAGCGCCGTTGCAAGTTCCGGAATTAGTCGAGATTCCTCTGAAAGTGTAGGGCAGCCTTGACGGTCACTCTTCGGTCCAGTGGCTTTTCACGGCCTCAGAGACTTGTATCGTGAATTAGTAGAGCGGGGTCGCGAAGGATCCTCTCTGTGGGCGGCTCGGCTCGGCTGGTCAGTGACGTAGCTTTCAGAGAGAGCTGGGCGGATTTGCCCAGCTTTCATCTGTGTAACCTTGGTTTAGAGGAAACGGCTTCGCATGCCTTCTACCATTGTCCTCAGGTGTGCCAGTTCTGAGACTATGTAGGCGTATTGACGGCTCGTATCGATCCCGAACATTCCGTGTCCATCGATCTCGCATACGCATGCGATAATGTTTCGCCCCCGTTTTCTGGGGGTGAAACGAATGGTGTTTTTCACGTGGTAAGAATGGTTGTGTGGACGTCGCGGATGAAGAGAATCTGGATCTGGTCGGATTCTTTGTGCATCAGCTTAAGGTGAAGATCAGAACTGATAGAAAGCGTTTGTTATCGACAGGTATCAGCGGAAAGTGGGTAAATGTGGAGAGCTTGGTTTGTGTGAACGGAACAAACCTTAATTTTCTTTTTTTAAAGTCCCCTTTGATGCAACGGGGTTGTTTCCTGTGACCCCCCGGTTTTCTTTGTTTACTTAATTAATGTGAGTAAGTTTTGTTTCCGGCCTGTTTCGGCATTCTCTTTTGTTATGGTTCATGTCAAGATTCCCTATCTCCCCAGTTTGTGTCCCTTCTGCTTTTTCATCCCGACTGGGTCAAGTCTTTGATTTCCCACTTCGTCATCCGTTAGTGAGTAAGCTGCTTGATTCTGTCTGTAGGCAGAATACAGCGGCCGCTCTCATTTTTGTGGGGTGAACGGGTCCTACTAACATCTGTTAAGTTTTGTTTGAATGTTTTATTTATTTTTGTAGATTTCCATGTGAATATTGTGGTATATGCAGGGTTGAATGCTGATTGATGAGTTCTTGTGATGAATGCGTAAATTGTAATGGATGAATGGGTCGTGAATTGGATTAGCTAGGTTTAGGATAGTTAATGTTGACAAGTCTTACCCTACTTCACCTTCGGCTTCGCGCAACAATTGTTTTTAACGAAAAAATAAATCTTCCATCTGTTAACCTGACAACGTCTAATCCAGTGAGTACTCTACTTCATAACAACATGGCGTCGCCGATAGGATCCCTAAGTGCGTTGTATGAACCACATCACGTAGAAATGTGGTTTAGATGTTTAGCAGCGTTGGCTAGAGTAAAGAAACTGAAAGACAAGACAGCTTCCGAAGGGAAGAATATAATAACTGATTTATTTTTGGTTTTGAGAGGATATGAAGCCATAAAGAAAATATTCATCATGGTGTACCGTAAAATACTGGAAGACTTAACATATGAGGAAATTTCAACCATTATAAAAAGAAACACCCGACAAAAAAAAGGAAAAAAAAATGAATAAAGAAATAAAATTTCTGAAAAATAGGCAGAACCCGAATGAAACCGTAATGCAATATTTACTCAGATTGAAAGAATCATTAAGATATAGAGACTGTGAAAAACTGGGTTCAAGAGAAATGCCTATAGAAGACGAATTAATCCTGCTAAAACTAATTGAAGGCATGTTACATACACACACTAAGATCATAGAACAGTTTTAAGCGAATGATATGAATTTAGAAGCAAGTATAGAATGCTTGAAGCAATTAGAATTAATTAATGAATCTAATAATTATAAGGACATTGTGGAAGCAGAAAAGACGACTAAAATCCTAATTAATTACAAATACTGCGACAAAAAACACTAAAGAAACAAAAACAAATGTCCAGTCAAAGGAAAATTATATTTAAACTGTAAAAGAAAAGACCATTTTCAATCTGTGTGCAGATACAAAAAAGAATAGGAAGGCTAGAAAGTATAAACCCTCTTACTGAACATCAGTCAGTTATGTGCCATGCGTGATACACGCTTAGGCGATCATGTATCTTTCGATACATGACTGACGAGGCAGATTTTTTTTCCCGCAGTAGGTTGCCATTTCTTTCTGCGGAGACCACTTGCCATCAAAGGCCATAGAACCAGGTCTGTTCTACTATTTACTCATAGCTGGTGGGAGAAGACGAGGATTCATACCTTTCCCAAGGGTATTAGTACGTAAGTGAATGTAATTGATTCGACTGGAATTCGAACTCGGTTTTCCGATTCCTTAATCCAGCCGCTATCCATTACTCCACCGTAGAGAGACAGTAAAATTGAATGGCATAACTTTTTCCATGCAGGTTGACGCGGGTAGCGGTGTTACTTTGATCCAAGGAATTTCTAGAAAAAAATGGGTAAACCCAAATTAAAAAACAATTTGATTTGATCTGTCATTAAAACTTTAGGCTCCTTTGAAGGAACTTTCGAGATTAAAAGCTGTTTTGAGATTATTCCCATTATGGTTGTGGAATGCATAAAGAAATCATGGACTCTTCGGAATAGACGCTTTACAGCGAAATTATTAAATTGTATAAAGTCAGAAGAACCTGATATAGGACTATTGAAAGGATATAAAGCGTGTATTCGTCTAAAAGAAAATAGTCAACCGATCTATTTTGAATCTCGAAATATAACTATTCGCATTCTACCCATGATAATTGCAAAATTTAAAAAAATGGTAGAACAAGGTATACTGGAGAAAATTACCCAATATGGTAGCAGTTCACCAATTGTTGCGATACGAAAGCCTAATGGCGATTTGAGGATATGCGGTGGTTACAAAGTAGATGCAAATCATCGAATATGCTCTGATTCGTTTCCCTTACCTAACAGAAACAGCAATTCATGAATTAGCAGGAATGAAATAGTTTGGCAAGTTTGGCCTGAAATTAGCAGAGAAATTGACGGATAATTTAAAGAAGGCATTACAATTAATATTAGGCTTACTAAGATGGACTCGTCTTCAATTTGGAGTTAAGACTTCAAACTATATTTTTCAAAAGGCAATTGTAAACGTTATAATCATATCAAAACGATATAGGCATATGTGCTTGCAGTAAAGAGGAATTAAAAAGAAAAACTGAACAAGATTTAAACAAATTAAAAAATGCTGGTGTGTTAATAAAAAGCGATAAATGTGAGTTAAATTGCGACAGAGTATCGTATTTGGGATACCAAATATCTAAAGAAAGAATTTCACCAGACAATAAACTGATAAATAAATATCGGAAGTATATACATCAAAAGATAAAAAAAAAAAAAAAAAATTAGAATCATTTTTAGGATTGACCAATTTTTATAGCAAATATTTACCTTATAGAATCGTTTACAGAATTATAGAAAAAGAATGCAGAATTTAAATGAACTCAAAGGCAAAATATAGCTTTTGAAAGCTTAAAAAGACACTAATAAGAAAACCGACTGCAAAAATCTTTGACCCCAAAAAAGAAGTGACATTGACTACGGATGCAAGTGAACATACTGTAGCCGTAATTTTATCTCAAGGTCATTCATTAATGTACCTGTCGATAAAATTAACGTCAGCTGAAGCTAACTACTCAAATATTGAGAAAGAAGCTTAGCAATAATTTGGAGTACAGAAAGAGCTCGAAATTTTCTGTTAGGACGAACAGTTTTGTTACAATCAGATCACAAACCTTTAGAATTTATATTTAACCCTAGAAAGCAATTACCAAAAGTCACATCTAGAATTTTAAGATGGGCTATAAAACTCATGGCCTTTGATTTCGATATCATATACGTAAAGGGGAAAACTATTCCACACATGGATGCGCGATCCAGACTAAATTTCGAAAGTAAAAAATTAGAAACGTTTGAAAATTCAGAAGATAAAATACTGCACTGGGTTGAAACGGCCGTGTTATCCCTAAATCATCTCAGAATAGAAATCATACAAGATCCAATGTTAAGTAGAATTTCAGACCGAATAAAAAGAAACACATGGAGCAATTATAGAAAAAGAATACAGAATTTAAATGTAGTCAGGATAAAAGCAGGGGAACAAAAAAAATCAAACCGGGGAGGTTGGGAATCTTGATATGCATCATAACAAAATAGAATGCCGGAAGAAGGCCTGGAACAACAACACAACTGTATAACTTTCATGTGAAAAACAAACATTTTGGAATATTACTTTGTGTCCGATGATTTAATCTGAACATTTTCTCTTCTTGACGATTCATCGAAACTACAAACTATTTGGTTCCTTTTCCCGAAACAAGCTACTGAAAACTTCAAATGTGTAAATTTGTAAATAAATTCGTTATCTTGTTTCATTATTAAATATAATACATGTATTTCCTCGTCATTATTCCTCAAAGTTACTTTCGATCATCCTTTTTAAGCAAACAAATTTATTTTTTCCCTTTCGTTTCTATCTTGAATTATATTTATTTGAAACTCTCACAGGGCATATCAAGGGCAAGAGAGATAGCAGAACCTTACGAGATTGTGTGAATGGATGGCAGAACAGGGGGCCACTAAGTTAAGGAGAGCCATATTCTGACCCCCCACCAAAAAAAAACACGGCATATGCAATAAGCTGTGAATAGACTAAAATAACATTGACATAGTTAAACTTTTTTTTTTTTTACTTGCGCGATTATTAACCTTAAAATATTTTAGCTCGGCCGATTTTTTGCGAATCCTTTATTTTAATCATTTGCTACAATGTTTCGGCACTCATGGATCGTTAAAAAAATGGAGACAAAAGTCACAACGTTATGTATCGTAAGGCAGAAGAGGTGATTTCGTTGATGCGATTTCTAACCAAAAGCGGACAGGATTTTTAAGGGAGAGAAATACGCGCGTATTCTAATGCACGAGTTAATCCCCTTGCAATGACTTGGTATTTTTAAAAGATTTATGTAAACCGGAAAAAAAAATCGATTGATTAAATCGATATTATAGAAAATTAAAAAAAAAAAATCTAAAAAAATTTCAGAGAAAATTTTTGATTTTTTTGGTTACATACAATAGCCCTAGAAAATAAATAAAAAATGTAAAAAGGGACATATTTTTATTTTTAAAAAATTCAAACTAAAAAGGCATTCGTATCGACTTTTCTTTATGCATTCCAATTATTCACGTCTTTCAGTATTAATTTTTCAAGGACTTATCCTTAAAAAGTGTAAACCCCAATGATCCGCCTCAATATATAAGTGAAAATAATGAAATTAAAAAAAAGATAGGATGCAATCGAACTTCAGCCTTTTTTTCTTTAAATTTATGAAGAGAGATTGTTGGGGAGTGATTAAGTTTGTTTGAATATCAGAAAGTATCATTTGGCTACGTGAATAAAACATCTCCACAAACATTTAAATTTTGCTTTCCTAGCACAAGGCTGTCAAACACACAATAATAGATAAACATATATTTTCAATAATATAAAGTATCTATATACACAAATATATAAATTGAATGGTAAAATTACTCAGGGAATTTATATGAGTTTGAAGAGTTTAATTATTGGGGTTTCATAAATCAAATAATGTTTTTAATGGCAAATAAAATGTTTTTTGCTTGGTATGTTAAAGGTGTATGCAAATAAAGTATGATTTGTAATGGTTAGATCAGTTTGGAATTAAACAAACTGTTTTAAAAACAAATCTTTTTTTTTTTTACTCAAGAGATTTTTATATTTTGAAAACGGTAGGAGTTGCCTACCTTTGGTAGTTTGAATTGGCTAAAGCTTAGGTAAAATACATTTTTATCTGTAACAAAACAAAAATTAGAAATTGCTTGACGTGTTGTTCTTCCACAAAAGGTTCGTCGTAGAAAAATCTTGAATGTTTGTTGAGTCTGAGAATGCTTGAAATTAAGTTAAACTTCAAAAGTTGACTCGTGTTTAAAAGAAATTTTTAAACGTACTCTTCTGAGTTGATTTTTGTATATAAACCTTCGAGAATCCCTTTCTGAGTAAAAATGTATTGAGAATGAATTTCGAAGTCTCAACCTTAAAGTAGCAAGATAAGTTATTATTATTGACGAAAAGTTCCACGTCTGGAAATATATATCAAACAGTGAGAAAATGCATTCGGGAGCAGCGTATGTGGTAATTAAAGTCTCATGTCTCACACTAAATAAGATTTGCTCGGGTTGTTGTATTTATTTGTTTTTAGGTTACATGACCGGCTCCAAAACTGTACAAAAATCTTGGTGACAAACGACATTGCGTAGGCGTTGTTTACCCTTTAACATTTATTAACCAATCAGCAATCAGACTCAGATATGATCTCTGTGATCTACTTTTTGCACAACATTTTATTTCGAAAAAACAGTAAATGTACCGAAATCTTTTTCGGCCAATCAAATAGAAGCAAAATGCAAAAGACTGCTTTAAAAGATATGTAGTCATAGTGTGGGTGAATAGGTTGTTTTTGTTGTGCAGATTGGCGGTCACCAAAATGTTTTAGGCGTTCACTCACATCATAGCAGCAGAAATTAGCCTCGGAGGTAAAAGAATACTTGACAGGAAATAATACGTACAGAAATAACAGGAAAAGCATGGTAAATTGTATGTTAATTTTATTCAATTTATTTATATTTTTTGTGTGTGTATTTTTTAGGTTAAATTTGTTTTATGATACATGTGATAAAAGGGAGAATTTACTCCGTAGTATCACACGCCATATAAGAGTATAATATTCTCTTGAACAAAAAACTTTAAAAGAGTTATTTCTTCATCAAAATGGATAACGAGTAAGTTTTGCTATGTCTATTAACAACGCACAAGGCCAAATCCTATCAGTTACTGGACTACAGTTAGAAGAATCTTGTTTCTCTTATGAGCAGTTGTATGTTGTTTGTTCCCGTGTGGGAAGTAAAACTAATTTGTTTATGATACACAAGGAAAGACAAAGAAGATTGTTTACCAATAAGTATTATAATGTAAAAAGGTGTTTAAATATATTTTTGTGTTTGAATAAATGAATTTGAAGTTATATTGTTGGTTGTTATAGATTTTCAACGCCGGGTAGCTCTACAGCATTTTCAGTCACTTCTTTAGCCATTTTCAAGGGGATTTGTTTTAGGTGTTGTTAATTTCTCTTCATGTTTAATATGTTATTTTTTATGTTGTTTTGAATATTAGTCGAAGCGTTTCCTCCGAGCCTTCGCGTGTTGAGTGCGAATAGAATTCGAGTGCGCGTTTTTTCTATTATTTTTTTAAAAACTTTCAACACATCATTCCCATTGTTGAATAAGGTCAGGTTGATATTGGGAACGAGATATACAGAACCTCTCTCACAGCGAGATGTTTCCGGTAATGTGATTTATATAGAACTTTAGTGTTTTTGACTGGAATTTTTCTTAATTGTTCTTATAAATTGTTGGTAGCTGGATGTTTTTTTATAGCACTTTAATCATATCAATGACTTACTCCCAGCAAACAGAAAAAATGGAATGCTGGAAAAACTAAATAAAAAATTAATTAAATTTTATTTGTTTGTCATCTTCGACGGAACATATTTAAAAGAAAGATTGCTGTTCAAATATTCATAAATATTTATATGTATAGATATATACGAGTGTCAGCTGGGATGTTCATAGGCTGGCCATGATATAAAAATAGGTAGCCACACCAGTTTGTAGACTAAAAGACATACAAGTGTACCAGAATACAACAGCCGGACGTACTTAAGTTTTTGCTATTTTAAGACCAGGAATGACTCCAATTCCTTTATTTATTTTTTGATGGAAGACTAAAACTCTAAATAATGATAATAATAAGCGCGTTATTATCCCGTTTGTTTTTTTATTTATTGACTAGACATGTTACGCGTTTATTTTATCTTCCAATCTACTTGCTTAAATTCTATGCTTTTCTCACCCTATTTCCACTGAGCCTAAGTATGTACTACCCGGCCCTGGGATTGAACACACATCAATAAATTTTAATTCATTAGATTATAGGCAGATTATTTGAGAGTTCTGACTCTAAAAGCCTTAAATTCAATGTTCTTCTATCCTTCTCGCTGCTGATACTGCTGTGGCTGTCAGGCATGACCGAATTCACTGCTGCTTCTCTTTTCTTGCTGCTACTGAAGCTTTGCTGTCATTTCTCTATTTATTTATACTTGGCTTCCAAATTGTAGTTATTTCTATGCTAGATTTAGATTTAATTAGTTGTGGGATTGCGATCATAAACAAGAATACATACATATAAAAATTAATTCAGTACTCAACGGTACCGACACATATGAAAAAGATAAACTAACAGAAAATAATTGCTGAAACACAAGGAGATTAAGAAACTAATTAAAAATGAAAACAGTTCTTAGTATAGACTCATAAAATATCACCCTTGAACACCTGAACTTTACGGTCTCCTTAAAACCTACAAAACAGGCATTTTATGCGCCCCATCATCTCAGGAATAGATAGCCCCAACCCCCAAATGACGAAAGCTACAACAAAAATTCTAACCCTTCTCCTTGGAACAATCAGTCCTTCGCATCTTAGTGGAAAAAACTAAGAGAAGTGGACATGACTGGCAAACTCATGGTCAGTCTAGACCTAAAATCCCTCTACAACAATATCCCAGTTGAAAAATGCCTAAATCTCCTAAAAAGCATCTAACACAATCAAAGGCAAAAATCTCCCTACCAGCAGCTAAATTAATAGACATCTCCGTCTCATCACCAATCAAAGCTACTTCACATTTAATAATAACTTTTACAAACAAAAATTTGGATTACCAATGGGATCCCCTCTCAGTGGAATGATGGCATGCATCTTCTTACAATTTCTCGAACCTGGTCCTTTCAAAAATATTTTACCCAAATAATCAGCATACTTCCAATATATTGACGATACTCTACTAATATATCCTCATGATACTAATTTACCTGATTTGGTAGATAAACTAAACAAAGTGGAAAATACAATAGAATTTACATACGAAATGGAAGAATTCAATTCTTTACCTTTCCTAGATATCAAGCTACACCGCGTTAACAACAGTTTAAAACTTGGTGTCCACCGGAAATCCACCAACAAAAACGACCTGATAAATTCTATTCCTATCATAACAATAAAATAAAATCCAGTATATTCATCGGATTCTACTTATGAGCACTCAGAATTTGCAGCCCTCAATATTTACACGAAGAGGAGAAATATATTGAAAACACTTTTTTCTTTAGTATCCTAATTATTTTATATTCAATGCTAAACAAAAAGCTCATAAAATATTCCAAAATAGAAAAACGGCGCCTCCAGACAAACCCAAAGAATAAAAAAAAAAAAAAAATTGACCTACCAACTAACTCATTCACATCGACATTTAGAAAGAACCTATCTAAACTCGACATAAAATTGGTTACTACTACATCTAAAACAATAATAAACAAAACAATAAGCTAAAACTTGAAGGAGGTATTTACTCGATCGCCTGTAATAATTATCACTAAAAATACATAGGAGAAACCTCAAGGAATCTAAATAAAAGATTGTATGAACACAAAAGGCACATTTTACAAACAGTACATTAAATGCGTTGGTTTCTCAGCGTAACGAGACTAACCATAATTATAACGTAAAAAATGCTACTCTGATCAAAGGAGAAAACAATTCACTACGACGAAAATGTCTAGAGGGTGCACTGACCGCAAGGTCATCCACAGTAAATTCATCGCCCGAGCTCTTACAACATTTCACTATTCCTGGCAGAACTTCTGTCATCACAGTGTGGGATATCTAATAACAAAAGTGATGGGAAGAAAAGAAAAAGACCCTAAATGAAATTGGCTAGATAAAAAAAAAAAAAAAAATTCTCGGCATTCCTCGTTCGTGCGCATGTGTAGTCGCACCAACATAAACAAATTTAGTCCGATGAAGTCCTAAAGGACAAAACGTGCCACAAGAAAACTTTTTCCACTTTGCCACATATTTTCCCCCCATATATATATATATATATATATATATATATATATATGGGGGTGGAATATGATAGGCAAGATATTTTGGGAAGGACCAGATTCAAGAAATTCTAAAAAGATATGTGCCAGCATCCCATAGATAATCCAAGTTCTTTTTTATAAACAAATTATTGTTAAATATGAAATCGCATTGATTGGTGATGACACTGCAGATTTCTATTATTTTAGCTATTGGTAGGAAAGCTTGATTTCCGATTGTGTTAGATGCTTTTCTAAAATATTTAAGTATTTGTTAACAAGAACGTTAGGATTTAAAATCTAGATTAGGTTTGTCAGTCATATTTATCTCCCTTAGTTTTTCAACAAGGTTGCTTACTTTTTTAATATGTAATGAGCTGTTTGTTCCGAGGAGAGGAGTTAAAATGAAATAAACCCAAAATAATTACTGAAACACTTAATAAAAACTTAATAGTTCGATTAAGAAACTAATACATTCAGGTCGGTAAATGTTGTTAAATACTGTTTATTATAAACAGAGCATTTACTTAAATATTTGTATCTAAACATAAAAATGTCTTAAAATAATTGTCGGACTTTGTTCATTTCATAATGTGTGACGTCATTTGTTTACATTTGATACGCCATGAGCAGATATTAATGTACGTGAGATATTCGGGGAAGATTGAGGTTTAAATACAGTAAATTCGACCTCCGAACGCTCCATTGTGGCCAAATCGGTAAAGGCACGTCAAGCTAAATGACGGTTCCGCATAGGATACGGGTTCGAGTCCTGTCGGAGGACGAATATTTTCTATGAAAATTTCTCGGACATTCAGGCCGGTAAATGTTGTTTAATACTGTTTATTATAAACAGAGCATTTACTTAAATATTTGTATCTATAAAAAGAATGTATAAACATAAACATGTCTTAAAATAATTGTCGGACTTTGTCCATTTCATAATGTGTGACGTCATTTGTTTACATTTGATACGCCATGGGCAGATATTAATGTACGTCAGAGATTCGGGGAAGTTTGAAGTTTAAGTACAGTAAATTCGACCCCCGAACGCTCCACTGTCGCCAAATCGGTAAAGGCACGTCAAGCTAAATGACGGTTCCGTATAGGATACAGGTTCGAGTCCTGTCGGAGGACGAATATTTTCTGTGAAAATTTCTCGGACATTCAGGCCGGTAAATGTTGTTTAATATAAACAGAGCATCTACTTAAATATTTGTAGCTATAAAAAGAATGTATATGATATAACGATTATAATTTTATATATTAACAAACAAGAAAAAATATGACAAACCGTAAATGTTTTTGTGACGCGTTTCCAAAACATTCTACTTAAACATTAAAATTACTTGCGATATATTGGTGATGCTCTATTAATATATCCACTTGATACTAACTTATTGGATCTTATAGATAAAGTAAACAAAACTGAACACACAATAGAATTCACATACGAAATAGAAAAAAAAAATAATACTTTACCTTCCTTAGAAATTATATTACACCGAATTGACAACAACCTAGAACTTAGTAAACACCGAAAATTAATAAATAAAAATAACTTAACCCATTAACTGCCAATTTTTTTTTAATGCACATTTTTGGCCCAGTCAGGTGTCTCAAGAGTTTGTAGAATCAGATTCCTACATTTTTTTTTAAATCTCAAATTTGTGCAAGTTAAACACATAGAGGCTCGCAACCAAGTATAACAACTGATGCATTCTGATTGGTTGAAAAATATTAATTAGGTGTCGTCAACTACGTCCAAAGGTACCGACCCAAATTTTGACCTCTAGTTGACGCCACAAAATGTAAACATGTTCACGATTCCCTGATGTGACCAAGAGAAGTAATAAAAAACGAAACTTTGACGCGACTTGGTTAGTGGGCCCTTAAAATATTCAACTTGTTCACTTGACTTCATTGGAAATCGACACAACAACAAAGGAGACGAACCAAATTCTTCAACGCGACAACGAACCTTCTCAACAACTTCAGGCTTAACGTTAATTACTTAAATTAACATAAACCCAGCTTGTAAAAGAACGTTCACCCCAACAAAATATATTATTCCACAACAAAAATCTCCAGTAAAAGAGCGACAACTCTGTAGAAATCACAGTGAATCAAGAACAATATTTTTTGTAATTTAATACAAAAAACAACTATTTAATTTACCTACAACGACAAATATACTTAAGTACACCTTCTCATTTTCATACATATAGTTCAGCAACTTAGGTTCTTTCAAATAACACACAATCAAGAACTCTAAAGTCTTTTAACAACTTTAGCACCATATATCATATTTTGTATTTGTTGTCTTTCATAAAAATATTTATTGTTGAACAATTTCTTCTACTTGATTATTTCTCTTGTTGTTGTTGTCTTTGTTACATTTGATATAGTAAAAATAGTAGTGGGTCAGTTTTATTTGTATTTATAACTAATACAGATAAGTCTACTCCACTCCAAATGAGTGTTGTAATCAGCTATACATTTGGACCGTACCACATTTAGTTTCTTGTTCATTTCTCTATTCCATCGTTTCACACTTCTTTCCAAACAGTCTTCAATCATAAAAGCCTCTAGCTTTGCTCTTCAATTCGTTATCAGGAACAAGTGGGCATTTATTTGTGCGATTACTGCTTACAGTTCCACAAGCTGAAACAACTTTCTCAGTTAGTATTTTTAGTAACTCAAAAAATTATCAAAGTACAACACATGGTTCAAAGGAGTATGACGCTGCGAAACCGTATTCAAAATCACTGCAGTATCAAAACCAAACTGTAAATCATGTCCTTCTTTCTTTTCCTTCATACAAGTCAACATGAAAGCAGTAACCTGTTTTAGGGCAGCATATTGCCCGGTTCTTGTATCCAAATCTTATCGGCTTGCCTCTTATAAATTGTTTCAAACTATGGCGACAGTAATACTGCACCATTTGTTCATCGATGCTGAGTTGCTTTGCAAAAACACTAAACTTTACGAATCTTTCATTCAACATTTTATATAACGGTACTTGAAGGTTTTAGGGATTACTTCTGTTCCAAGTGTAGAGTTGTCGTTGAAGTGCAAATATTGTTTCATTTCAATGTATCTATTGTATGACATACATTCATGAACAAATGGAAGTTTCACATCTTCAGCCTCACATCAATACATTTGATCTTGAGGCAAGTGATGATATCCTGTTAGTAGAAGAAATCCAACAAATTTTCGCAAGCAATTGTGGGAATCACTT